>JAVSCE010002759.1:0-424122 GCA_032199065.1 Smutsia gigantea
CTCAAATGGCTCTTCCCCTTCAATGAATTCTATAATAGAAGAGGAGAGGCTTTATGGCAACTAAAACAAGAACCTTCGAGAATCTTGTAAATAATGTAGTGTTATGAGCCTAGAACTTGACCTCTGGGGTCAGACAGACCTAGAATAGGATGGAATTCTGACCTTGCCTAGATATAGAATTGCTAGGCTATACAGTGCATATGTCATTCAGAGCTGATATTTTCATGGAAGCAAGGAACAATTTATTATATCCTTTTTGTTTTATTAGGGGGAGGGGAATATTTTATTTCCTTTAAAAAGACCAAGATCATCATATTAACTGTGTGACTGAGAAAGTTACTTATCCTTTTTATGCCAAGGTTTTCCCACTGTGAAATGGGGCTAGGATAGTATTTACCTCATACGGTTGTTACAGGGAATTAAAGAGATGAACATGTAAGACGCTTATCATAATGTCTACAATGTTAAAAACACTAAATTTAGCTATTTATAAAACTAAATTATTAGTATTTTTATATTGTTTTTGTTACATGGTAAGTTTATGTGCAGTATCTGAAATGCATATACATAAAGCATATCATGAAATCCTCACAGCTTGCAGAGTTAGGAGCTATCATGCTTATTTTTACAAATAAAAAACATGGCTAAAGGCAATTGCAAAGCTGTCTGAACCATATGAATCCTTGAAACTGCCCTGTCAGGGCTCCGTTTCTGAACTGAAATCCACACTGGGAGTAAAATCAGAATCAAGCAGGACAGAGACATGAGCAAAAAAGTGGGGGTGGCAAACAGAACCCCAAGCCACCATATTTTGGATCATTGCAAGAAGACAACAGCATAGGGAGCTCGGCAAAGTTAGAAGAGCTATCTTGAACCCAGCATCCATTTAAAAGTTCAGGGAAACTAAAGCCACGTAAAAATGAGCAACAAGTATCACAGTCAACTCTCATACAAATATAAGAAAAAATAGAAAGAGGAACAATAATTTACCCACGGCCAGCACAAGCACACCAGACTTGGAACAGATTAAAACTGAAACTTTCTATTTTGAAATAAGCTAAAAGGTGTAAGGAAAATGATACAAGAAATGAAAGAATAACACAAGTCGGAATTAGAAAAATTCAGAAATGAGGTAACAGAACTGAGGAAAGAATTAGAAATAAAAAGAAAAAAATAATTTCAAATATAAAGAGTGACATGAAAACAAGAACTAATAAAGCAATAGATAATACCTTAAAAGAAATAGAAGATGAAAGAAAATTTTTAAATAAAATAGAAATGAATGGATAGATAAAAGGATTTGAAAGACAGTGGCAGATATGCAAGACAGGCAATGAGGAGTCAAGATATGAATAATAGGATTCCTTGGAAAGGAAAACCAAACTGAGGGAACACAACAAATACAAAAACCTATGTTTCAAGAAAAACTCTCTATAACAAAAAAGAAAGACTTGATACTACAAATTACAGATTACTATATCCTTTGGACAAGTGGGCAAAAAGAACAAGTGATTTATGAGGGAAAAATGTCAGATTATCTCAGGCAACACCATTCCTCTGACTGCCTTCTGAAGTTCTCCACTAAGTTATGAGCTTCAGACAAACCAAATGGCTGGAGAGACAGTGACAGAAGGACTAGTAGTGAACATTAAACAAAATACCAAACTAAGTGAGAGGTAAAAGGGAAAAGATAGAATATGTAGAGGTTGTGGGGTCAGATAATGTAGATAAAGACATGTCTATTTTTAAATGGTGCAAAAATGGGGAGAGTACACACAAAAACATTTTAAAAGAAACCAGAAATTATTTTGGTGGTGGTGTAATATTAATAGTTATTCTGAGAATGAACGATGCATTCAGTGAGTAATTATGGGGTGTTCTAATTCTATTATTCTTTGTATCCTTAAGAACTGGGATTGTTCATCTGGAGGAAAGGAAATACAGATGCAATACAGAAGAGGTTAAAGAAAAATTCTGTAGTCCTGAATTTGAATTGGAAATGGCAATTTGAACTCATAAGCTATTTTACCTTGAAAGTGTGTGTGTGTGTGTGTGTGTGTGTGTGTGTGTCTACTGACAGGATTTAGAAATAATGACAAACCCAGAGCAATGAGCATCAATAGCCCTCAGACTGTGGCCTTGAAATACCATTTCTTAGAAAAAGAAATGCATGATTTCAGGTCTGGGGAAGGAAATGTGCAAGATAAGCCTGGAATACCTGGTCATACCAGATCACAAAGAAACTCTCCAGACTGCCAGAATCACGTCAAAAGAATTCAGGGGCCAAGCTCGAAGAAGCTCCCACTCTCCCAAGATGGGATGTTTTATTCTTCAAAAGGATAATTATTTCAATGAATTGAAACCAATGTATAAATACGATATTTTTAAAATTGCTCAACTCCAGAGGACAAGAAAATGAATTCATTACCTTAAAAATTGCTAAAAGAAAATACCAAGCATTTTTTCCACCTTCCTGTATGATTTGCACCACTAATTAACCAAAGAGTAGATGAGTAAAAGCATCTGTTTATAAAAATATTCCAAATAATGAATGAAAAAGAAATGACATAATTCGGTATCACCGTTTTGCGGCCCCCCAGCAAGCTAATGCATGCAGTCACTGAGCAACTGCTGCTGATGACACATTATGTGGCCATCGATAAAAGAACACAACACCAGCTACAGTTTTACCAAAGAAATCAAACCTGAGTCTGGTCAAGCCTCTGGACCCAGCTATTCACTTGCGAGAAATAGAGGCGGCAGTGGACATGGAACTGCGCCGTGAAATATAATCAGCAAAGTTCAGGCTCTGGGAAACTACAGGGCGTTCTGGTCCTTCAAAGATGAACTGAAAGAAAAAGAAAGGGGTGGAAAGAAGAGCCTGCAGATTAAATGAGACTTAAAGGACACAATCAAATTTTAAAACAACGTTGTCTGTGCTATAGTGTAGGAATAGCACACTTAAATGATGAAGCTCTAAAGGAAGTGATTACTACAAAAGCAGAGTAGTCGTTACTTATAGGGGAGGAAGGGACCAAGATTGGGATGGATGGTGGAGGAAATTCGGGGGTGGCTGAGGAAATTGTGCAGTTCCTGAACTGGGAGGTGATTAAAGATGCTCACCGAAAAATCACTAACATTAAGTTATGAAACTACACATGTGTAGTTGTTCTATATGTATTTTATTCGATAATAAAAAGGTTAAAACGTTTTAGAGATTGTAAGGGGAAGCAACCCAAAGTCTCAGAAAAAGTAATTTCCCCAAGGAGTAGACACAGAAAATAACAAAGTCAGGATTCGAACCCTTGTTGGTCTCATTTCAGATTGCTTTCTCCAATACCACTGCGCTGCCTGTCATAGGCAAAACGGATTTTGCTTCTAGTTGGCAATTAATTGTCCATGTATTTTTATTGCAAAAGAATGACCAATTCCTATGACTTTAGAAAGAAAATCCAAGTAACAATAAGACCAGCGTGGTTTTTTTTTTTTTTTTGGTGTTTTAGTTTTAGATTATTGCAACTAGAACTGTTGTCAGTTGATTGCTGTGATCATGGTTAAACACTGGATGTCAGGGTTCCTCCAGGTATACGTAAGGCAGTGTATTTGTTTGGGAAAGAAAAATGGTATTTTTTTTTAAAGATAGTTTTATTTTGCCTATTTTGGTAATAGTAATTTTGCCTCCATTTCTGAAAAACATTGTTTTAATTTTTTTTGAAAAGATAATTTGGTTGCTTATAATCTCAAATGTAGCAGAACTATGTCTTTCACTATTGAATTAAATGATAGTTCACGTTATCGAGTGGTGACAGTGCCCTCACACATTTCTCACACTCTACATGAATTAATTTGTTTGATCTTCAAACAACCCTGTGAGGTGGGTCCCATTGCTATCCACATTCCACAGGTCAGTATACTGAGATCACAGAGGTTAAGCCACTTACCCAAGGTCACACAAATACTCAGTGGCAGAGCCAGGATTTTAATCCACGCCAACAGTCCAGAGCCACAGCTAAGGGCCTATGCTATTCCGCCTTTTCACTAGCTCATATTGCTGGTATAATATATCAGGACTATAATTGTAGCGTAGATAAGGTAAGAGTTGAAAATAAAGACTAGCATCAGGTATTTGAATAACGATAGTAGATGTTTTTTTTTTAATATAAAATGTTTAGGTGTTAGACACTGAAACAAGCCTAAGACTGGATCATGGACATATGGAATCATTTATATCAGATGTTACTTAGGTAATTATTCATCAGAAAGATTGGTAGATGAGAGAGGAAATAAATATATCTCTACAATATTCAATTCTAAAGCATAAATAGAAGAAGTGAGCATTCACTTTCTTAAGTCCATTCATTCATTTAACATACTCTAGTCAAACACCTGCTGTGAGCCAGATTCTCTGACACAGAGACAGACTAAATGTCTGTCTTCGTGGATCTTACATTCTAGAGGAATGGTCTGGAATGCTTATTTACAATTTGAATTCCACTTAAAATTACCATTTGTTAATGTGTACATACTGTGTTTCAGAATAACACTATCAATATTCTTCTAAAACAGTCTGTATCTTACACATCAATCCACTAATGTTGTTTTCATTTTTGACTGTGTGTTTTTTCCATCATTCTAGAGAATCCTTGCTCATTAAAGCATTTGTGCCGGTTAAAAATTCGAAGACTTATGGGACTCCAGCGACTCTGCCAACCAGCCTCAATGAAAAAGCTCCGTCTACCACCACCCGTTCAAAGATACATATTATTTAAAGAGTATGATCTCTATGGACGAGAGCTAAATTTGCCATAATTTAAAAATTGTATTTTAAAATGTGATTTCCACTGAGCATAATACCCTCTAGCTCCATCCATGTTGTTGCAAATGGTAGGATTTGTTTTCTTCTTATGGCTGAATAATATTCCATTGTGTATATGTACCACCTCTTCTTTATCCATTCATCTACTGATGGACACTTAGGTTGCTTCCATTTCTTGGCTATTGTAAATAGTGCTGCGATAAACATAGGGGTGCGTATGTCTTTTTCAAACTGGGCTGCTGCAGTCTTAGGGTAAATTCCTAAGAGGTAAGGGACTGGGGAAGATGGATGGGAAGGGAGGGATAAGAGGGAAAAGGGGGCATTACGATTAGCAGATATAGTGTTGGGGAGGCCCGGGGAGGGCTGTACAACTCAGAGAAGACAAGTACTGACTCTATAGCATCTCACTACGCTGATGGACAGTGACTGTAATGGGATTGGTGGGGGGGGACCTGATGAAGGGGTAGTTTAATAACCATAATATTGCACATGTAATTGTAGATTAATGATACCAAAATAAATTATATTAAAAAAATGTGATCTCCAAAATATTTTGAAATAGGATTCCTTCAGAGAATTTCTTGGAACCATTTTACATCTTAAATGTACTTAAATCTATTAACAATTTTATAACTGAAACCGCGTGTTCTTACGAGAACCCCATATTTTTCATCTTTAAAGACCTTTACAAAGAACCACTTTCTCAAACTCACATCTCCAGCCAATTGCTGGCCCTTTGAGTAAAAAAGCCCTTTCTTGCCTGCAGATTCACACACTGCAGTCTGGCGCCTGCTCCCTCCATTATCCCAGATCCTTAATAACTTCCTTGTTGTTAATTTCAGTGATCATTCTTGTCCTTTCAACGGATTCCTACATCACCTGAACTGTTGCCGGCTCGCTCCGTGAACTGCTGTCTCCCCATGGTTCGCATGACACCTGCCCTGCTGGCCCTCCTCCTACCTCCCTAACCACTCTGCCTCTGCCAGCCCCTTAGAAATACGTCTTAAGTCCTCTTCTTTTCTTATACTATGTTCTCTGGGGGATCCATCCATGTCTACGATTTCAATTTTTATCTATATGCTACTGACTATAAAATTTATATCCAAAGTTCAGCTCCTCCTCTCATCTGCTTGAGATCTGTGTAGATATTTGAACACAAAGGCACCTCAAATTCAACATGTCCCAAAATGAGCTCACCACCTTCCTCCACACAAAGGTTTCTTCTACATTCTCTACTCAAAGCCCGTTTCCCAAGACAAAAGCCTGGACATCAGCCTTGATCTTCCCATTTTCTTTACCCAATATAACAAGTCACCAAATCCTGGTAAGTTTGCCTCTTCAAGTCATCTTCTTCTACTCAGTGGTATTGCTTTGGCCCTAATTCTAGCTGTTATCTCCCTTTTCCTGGGATACTATAGTGTTACATAACTGGCCTTCCTCCCAACTGCCTTTCCCCATACAACACGCATTCTACACATAACATCCCAGAGGGATCTTTTACAAATGTAAGTAGAGTTTCACTCCCCTGATGAAAGTCATTCCCACTACTCTTAGAATAAAGCCCAAAGTTCTCCTGTGGCCCTCCATGATCTAACTCCCTGCCTTCCTCCTCAGCCTTATCTCTTGACTTCTCCCTCTCCCATCTCCTTCAACCCTATTAAACACTTTTAGAACTAAATTTATTCTTTGAACAGTGATTCCCAGACTGTTAGATTTTATACACCAGTAGTTTTTGATTTGCTAATTTATAAAATAGGGTTGTATATTTTAAAAAATATTTCATCTACTATCATTGTCATTTCATAAAAGAGGGGCCATTTTAATGCCAGAAATTCAGACGGCCTTAAACTCAATTATTAAAATTGAATGACTTTAGCTTTGGAAGAACAAACCGTCTTCATCTCTCCACTGACGGATGAAAATTTCATTCTGGCCCAAGAAGTATCTGAGGCCCTTTGTTTTGGGAACCACTATTAGAATAGGCCATGCTCTCTCGCACCTTGGGGTCTTTGCATTTTCTTCTTCTCCCTCTGCCCGGAATCCTCTTTCCACCTTCTCCACCTTTATCCTTCAGGTCTCAGCTTAGCTGTTGCTTCCCTGGGATGGGAGGCCCCAGCACAGCACATCTGTGGCTGTGTCATAGGGGCCTGTGTTCTCATCTGCTGGCCCCACTAGGCTGTTAGCTCTATGAGGGCAGGGTCCATGTCTGTTTTGTTTTCCAGTGTTTTCTTAGATCCAAACACATTCCCCAGAGCATAGGGAGAGTTCGACAATTATTTGTTGAACATATGGAATGAGTGACCATAATATAAGATCCAGGCAAAATAATCAGTGACCTCATCATTGTAAAATAATAGTTTAAATCTCTGAATTGGCTATGTAGACTTAATAATGCAATTATTTATATTTCCTTTTCTATTATCATTTAGATTTTAATAATGCATTTTTCATATGTTTATTTATCTTTAGAGTTGCTGTATTCTTTCAATAGTAATGCCTCACTGGTTTGTGAAATTTTCAGATTGTATTTAGCTTTAGTTACCTCTGAAAGACAAATAACTACAAAAAAATCCCTGTACAGTTAGAGTTATAGTTTTTAACTTCTTGTTTTCCCCAGAGGATATGTTTTTATATAAGTTAAATTGTAATGTATTTAATTCAAAGTATGATGCTTTGTGTATAGTATTTCATGATTCCTCTGTTTTTCCAGTTGTGATTAGAATCCATCATCAACTATAAATATTGCTCCAAATAAATAAAATAATGAGGCTGTAAGTCTGCTATATGATATTCAGAAATTAAATACACTAAAGCACTGGCACTTTCTTTAATGTATTTTATATAAATATAAGTGTGTTCATACATTTATGTGTATAAATATATAAATATCCAAGAAATACTTGAATGTAAAGATGTGAATTCACTGCACACACCGTAGGTTTCAAAGTGGTGTTTTGGTATTTGTGGAACAGGAGAAAAATTTATTCTATGAAATTGAGGCCATTGCTCTATCCAAAATGGATTCAATCTTTTTCTAACTACATTTTGAACTTTCTTAGCAGTGTTTTGAGTGGGCTGGACAGGAAAGGGAGTGATTTCTGTCTAATCCGGACTCTGTTTCCCCTAGACTGTGGCACTTTGTCTCAGAGAGGGCCACAGCTGCTTCTAACCGGTGAGACTTAGGTGCCTGTTTAGCTACCGTGGAATCGACATGATAGAGTTTTGCTGACACCTTCCCATGCTGCCAAGTGTCCACTGCTATTTTGGTCACCATGGATTTTGCTTTGTGTCATACAGACAGTGTGGGTAGAAAGACGTGGATCTGACTTCTCATCTGAGCATGTTTTGTTCAGTTTTTCCATAGGATATCTTCATATAGTATTTTTATTTCTGACATGAAATAATTTCATAATTGAAATTCACACTGAAACCACGTGCCTCCTGAAGAGTGTGGTTCAATCACTTAGTTAGTCACAGAGCATAGTTCCAGGAAACAGGATGACAATACAGAAGATGTGGAAATGATCCTACAAATGCCATACAGCAACTAGTCATAGGCAACACTCCCTCTGGTGCAGGCTTTTGAAAAGTCAGTATATATGGGTTGGACAGCATGGAAACTACAAAAAAGATGGAGTCTTTTATGACACAGAGATCATGTGTAAGCTCTGTCATTGACCTTTCACCACACATTCCTACCCAGGTTTTGGTTTCAAGACCCATTACTCTCATGCACACAGTCACTTTCCAAATCAGAAATTATACAGGACACAAAAGAACTCTATGCTGCTACAAGTTACTTATGGTTTAAAATGAAACACTACATGCATATATCCATATTTGCATACATATAGTCCATGTATACATATATATGACTGCATACATATAACATACATAAATACATACCTTATAGTGTGGCATTTTAGCGGTGCTATATAATGCAGTAGGTAAGAACATATACTTTGTAGTGAAAGAGACCTAAGCTTGAACCAGGCTCCATCAATTATTAGCTGCTTAATTTTGAACAAGACATGAGATGAGTGTACAAACACTCTATCTAACTTAAAGCAAGTGCATGTGAAACTCAACCTCTCGTTATTATAATATAGTGACAGTGGCAGTGTGAGAAGGGCAGAAGTGAAGAACCTTGGCCTTATGGTACAATGATTGGGATGCTTAGATATGAAAATATGAAAAATAACGTGAGAGATATATAAGGCATCTCACTGTCATCCATCAATACTTTGAGAAAATTCATGGAATGAAAACAGCAGAGAACTGTTCCAAGCACATAAAAGCCCACATCTGCTTTTGCTTAGTAAAACCCTGGTCTTCAATTATTGAAAAGGGAAGAAAGGACTTCTCAGGGGAGAAGATGTGTAGAAGGAATAGACTTATTTGACCTCCGTGGCCTGTGTTATGTAAGCTTGGGGAATGCTGGAGATGTCTGGGGATTTGCTGTTTTGGGAAGGAGATGGTCTAGTAATTTGAATCTGGGCACTGGGAGCACCTGAGTTCTAATGTTGGACCGGCCAGTGATTTGGTGAGAGGCCTTCCACGTGTACTCACATTCTGTGCTTTAGATTCCAGTAAACTGGGAACAGCATATCTCTTGTCTTGGAAGCATTCTATCCCGGATGTCCCAATGAGATTAAAGATAAAACTTCTTAGAAGCAGCCCATAGTGTTGAGTAAAATAGAAGGTGTGGAGGGCCCTTCTGTGATAGTTACCTTGGGATTGACTGGTTGTGAGCCACCAGAATCCAGTTCTTTCTATCTGAAGCAAGGTCTTCACCGGCTTCTGAAGGAACCTATTTTTTATGCTTTGTGAAAGTCAGATAATTAAAAGTAGCATTCAGTGGTCAATAGTTCTATTCCTGAATGTTGGAAGACCTCTAAAAATCTAGTTACCCTAATTGGTTTAATATTATTTCAATGAGGTGACAGTTGTAATGACCTTGAGCCAGAGGATAGTATTTTGTTTGGGTCTGACTCACTGGAAGCCTCTCAGGCTGAGCTCAATTCTACCCAGAGATCCTTTAGAAGCGTCCTGCCCTTCACCATCTGTGGGTTGGAGGATGCCCTGACTAAATATGAACTTTAATTTTAGTGAGTCCAACTTGCTGCAGTGATTCTAGATTATCTGAAGACCCTCTCTTCATTTTCAATTCATTTTAGTTCATTTTAATCCATTTAACTTCATTTCTATTTCATTTTAGTACATGCTAGAAAGACAACACCAATACTAATGCCTTTCATTTGTCCTGTGTCTTACAGTCCAAAAAGCATTCTGCATACATCATCTGACTTGTTCTTACAACTACTTTAGGAGTAGAGCAGGGCAGAGGTTAATGACCTCTGCTCTATAGATAAGGAAACCAATCATACTGTTAACTAAGGTAGCAAATGCCAGAGCTAGCACTCTGACTGGGACTCCTGACTCCACACCTTAAACTCTTTCCACCTCATCACTTTTCACTCAGATGAGGATTTCATTCAGATTGTTCATAATAGCCAAAAAAATGGAAACAATTCAAATGACCATCAGATGGCGAATGGATAAACACAATATGGCATCTCTATACAATGAACATTAATTACCCTATGCTATGACAAGGATGAATCTCAAAAACGTTAAGTTTAGTGAAATAAGTCAGACACAAAAGGACATTATTGTATGATTCCATTTATATAAAATAGAAAGAAAACAAATTAGTGGTTTCCTGGGTTGGGGGTTGGGAACAAAGGTTAACTGCAGTGGGGCACAGGGATCTTTTTGGAGTTCTCTATTGGATTGTGGTGATAGTTGCACAACTTGGTAAATTTACTGGAAATAGTCATTGAACTTTACCCTTCAAGTGAGTGAATTTTGTGGTATGTAAATTAATCTGAAAACAAAAGTGTAGGAGGAGCTTCTCTCTCCCTGACAGGTGATGCTGTTTACAAGCTCACCGAGGAGGCCCAGCTAAACAGCGGAATCATCTGGCTCCAGGAAAGGCACTTGGTTCTTGTGCTAGCAGCGCATGATTTATTGGTTTTGCTCTGCTGATAAGACTGTTCACAGCAGATGACCCAGCTTCAAGGCTTCAAGGGCAGCACAATGCTTGCTGCCTTTGCCAATCTTACAGGCCTTCAACCCAGACAAATTCATCTGGCTCTGCCAACTTCTGACATTGTCATGCTGGTTGTGCTAGAACTTTCCCACTTTTATTATTATTATTATTATTATTATTATTATTTACAAAACACACAAAAACTGTGCAGATTGGAGAGATAAAAGTAAAGTTTTCCTGTTCTATTAAGAGTGTGAATTGGCAAGGAATCATGTTACCTGGGGATGGGACTTCTGTAGCACCCTTGAAAACTTGCCCTGAGTCCCTGAGTGTGCAGTGGAAAGGGGAACATGGGGAAGCTGGGGAAAGCCTTGGAAAACAAATGCCAGAGGAAAAAGAGAGAAGGCAAACACTTAAAAGGCCATGGATCTCAAGGACACAGGGAACCATGCAAGTAAAGGTCAGTGAATAACTTTGAGCCTGTGTGAAAAGACAGTGCCTTTGATTTTTACAATAAAGTTGCAAATGAAAAAGCTCAGTAACCAGATACCAGCTCTCTAGCACCAGCTGTCCCATTATTGAGCACACTGTGTCCCCATATTCCTGTTTTGACACTGAATTTACCTTTCTAGCCCCTCTTCCCAGCAGGAGGTCAGCTTTTCTACCCTCTAAGGTACTGCATCCCTGAATGACGTGGAGTTTTCTACAGTGACGGTTGTTGTGAACCAGAGGACATTGCTATCCCAGGGAAAAGATCCATGTCTTGGGGGCTGGCTCTCCACACCAGTCTTCCTAATACCACAGTGAGCACAACTACCCAAAGCCACAATATCAAAGCTCGAGGTTATAACTGCACTAGTTGCTGAAATGAATGAAAGCTCAGGCCTTCCAGTACACCCTAAGCAACATTCCCTTTACTAGAACTTCATATGATATATATCAAATCTACTCCCCATTTCTCAAGTGAAATTCCATATTCATGATCTGGGGTATAAGATGAAAATCCTGGTGATGAAGCTCAGCTTCTCTTTTCTGGGTTTTGGATTTTTTTCTGGAAATCATTTTGTCTTTACAATTTTAACATTGTCTGTTTACCTCTCCATGTGCTTGCATGGGACTCATTCTTACATGTTTGAACTAGTTCAACAAAGGCTAATTGAACCTATTATACATAAGGCAAAGCAGTAGATACTCTATTAAAAATCCTTTCATCCCATCTGTGTTTCATTTTGGTACATTTTGAAATGAACTTGTAAATCTCAATATGAGAAGCAGCTTGGACTTATGGAACATGGCTGTAATTATCTCTCCTTAGTTGAGCATACTTAGAGATATTTTAACTGCTCAGAACCTCAGAACCCATTTTCATCCTTTGTGAAATAGAGGGAATAGCATCTGTTTCATCAAGTGTTGCCTCAGACACAGTAAAGTGGTAGCTATACACAATTATTAAGTCGATATCATATTGCTAGGTCGGACTGTTGGGCACATGGTGTATAAAAGCATTTTGTAAACTCTGAAAGACATTTTTATAAATAGTTCTAATAGTTTTAAATTTGGCACTTGCTCACTTCCACAAGCTGGCCCAGCTCAGAGGGCTGTCTGCTGCCAAGCCTGAGAGTGAAGACTTGACAAGGGAATCGCCAGTCATTCATCCGATCCCTGGGGCCTGTTGGGTTGCTCTCTGTGTAGAGCCTGACCTTTGCTTGACATTCCCCCTGGGAGCCTCTCTCCAGCTCTCTGAGAAGCACCCAGCAGACAGACAGAGTGAAGTCGGAAAGTTAACTTCCTTAGGGGTCATTACATTCGTTGAGGAGCCTCATAACAAACTCTCTGCAGGAAAAGCTGAAAACCCAAATCTTTCTGTGTAAGTGGGGAACATGTTAGATCTAGATCAGGAAGCAGTCCTGCACCTGTACAAGGAGAGAGATTAGATAAGCCTTAAGAAGAAAAAAAAAAGAAGGCAGGGGTGGGGTAGAAGGAAGGTGACGGTTAGGGGCAGCTGCTTAACAGTAGATAGACCCTTGTCATTTGTTTCTGAGGATTTGTTTCAAATCATTCAAGCAAGCATCATTTGTTTCAAGAGGATTTCATTTTCCAGTTTTGCAAATGACGCAGTAGCATGTGATTTCTATGCTTCCTCATCAGCAAATTGAGGGCAGTTTAAATAAGAAAGGCATCCATGAAATAAACAAGAACATCATCATGAGATATGAACAATGAAGGGCCAGTGGGCTCCTTCATTAGACTGGGGGTCACACAAGAGGCAGATGGGCCATGCAGCAGGGGCTTCCAGGCACTCTGAGTACTGGGGTTCCCAAAAGTAGTGGAGTGCTGAGGGTTGGGTGCTGGAGAGTGGAGAAGCCATGGGACAAATAGGTGGCATTTCTCTATAAGCACTTCTCGGAAACTGAGTAAGGAGATCTCAGAAGGAAAGGGCTCAGATCATCTAAGGCCTAGTAGTTTGTCATGATTCTGATACTGTTTTAATACAGTCTCACTTTCATAACTAATTTTTATTTATAATTTTATTTTATTATTCTTAAAAGAGCCCCCAAACCATATAATCTCCAGGCTCTGTAAGACATGGATCTACCCCTGCCTGTACTGCAGTTCATCTGGTTGGTTTTGTTTTTTCTAAATACTACTTGAACTCTAATAATTAAGCTAGACTTTTGGGATGGTGAATGGGGTAGGCATGGCCCATCTCCCTGGAGAATGTGCCTTCCTGCCAAGACCAGGTCCAAACAAGCAATCCCCAGTGGGATGCTGCACAGAATGGAGATTGGTGGGAGCTGGGAGGACTAAGCTGGCTAGGGCACCAGGAGAGCGGTCCTCGGGAGCCTTACTTAAGACCTGAGCAAAGTAGAAGACGCAAAGGCATTCCAGGCAAAGGGAGAGAGTGGGCAGTGGCTTAGGAACAGAACAAGTGTGGAGAGTTCAGAAGCCCAGTGAGACTCAGGGGTGAGAGTTGGATGAAGGTGTGGGAGCTGCAGCTGGAAAGGTGGGCAGGGCCTAATCCGGGAGGGGCCAGAGGGCCTGGTTCAAGATTCAGCCTGCACCACAGTGGAAGCCATTCAAAGGTTGTGGGCACAGAACGTCCCAATGAGATACGTGTTTTTCAAAAGTTACTCTGGCTCTATTGTGTAAAAGAGAAAATGTCAGTCATCTAAGATAATGAGGACAGCAGCTGAGACTCGAGCTGAGACAAGGGGATTCATCAGAAAGGAAGTAGGAATTCAAGAGCTGTCCAAAATACAGGAGTTGAGGCCATGTAATGGACTAGGATGATGCTGGTGAGAGAAGGGGCTAAAGGTGACACACAGGCTCCAGCAACTGAGTGGGTGAGGATACCATTTTCAGAAATGCGGGAGCCAGGGGTTGTGGTGGGGAAGGCAGGAAGAAGGAAATGAACACCCCGGTCTGGAGCAGGTTGAGATGTAAGTGCCAGTGAGAAACCCAGATGGAGATTTTCTAGGTAGTTTCGTGAAACATTCTTGAGCTTGAGGATTAAAATTGTAGCTCGGTTAAGTGACATATATTTGCAAATCTTGGTCCTTTGGGGTCCTTTCAAATCCCTGAAACGACACATATTAAATCTGTGACTGTCAAGGGTCTATTGTAGAATGAAGCAGAGGGGCAGAGGAAATGAGATTGTTATTAAATATATTCATTTAAGACATTCATTTAACTCTTGTGGTTATAAATAGGAATGCCTATATGAACATTTTAAAATATGAACAGTTCCTGAAAGTACCAAATTCTTACTGAAATTTGGGGGTTATTAAAGAGAACAAAGAAACCTTTGGAAGGGCCTCTCAACACTTCTAAACAGTAAGAGCCTAAAGTACTTAAGGCGTGAGGAAGGTCAGTCGCCTTCAGGCAGAGGTGGTCGCCTAGACTGAAGCAGTTATCACAAGTGGTGTCGGGAGGGCTCACCACTGCCTATAAACACTATACAGTGAAGCAGCAGTGGCACTGGTATTGCCGAGTTGTAGAGGAGCTGATGAGTTTTGCTGAATTTCCATATCAGGACACCTGCCGGAATCAGCAGTTGCCTGTATTTAAGAAGACAAACTACGGCTATGGATAGTGGCTATGAGATAACACTAGGGATTTCCACTTAACCCTAGGTGACAATAAAGTCTCAAACTCCTAGATATGGCCCTTCTAATAAAAAATTTTCAACATCTACATGCATCTACCCTGTGATACTAGTGGCTGCAAAAAAAATAAAAAGTGCTGGATTGAGAGGCAAGATATCAAAGCATTCTATTTGAAAGAGTACATGAACAAGGGTCAGTTTTTGCCCATCTCCACCCACTCCTGACCCCTATGACAATATGCCGGCTTTTGTTTTTGTTTTCTTCCCCCCGTGTGTGTGCTCAGAGGCTGCTATTTCTGCCCGGAAAGCTCTTCATCGGTTTCCGACCTTCTCCTAACTCCTCCCACATGGGCTGAGTTGCTTCTTCATCTGGACTCCACGTTTCACCTCCTGTTGCCACCTGGGCCGAGCCATCGCTGCACTGTGTCATTGTCAGCTGTCTGCCTCTCTCCCAGGCATGTGAGCTCCAGAGGGCAGGGGCTAGATCAATTTCTATTTTTCTGTCCACACAGCAGGTATTTCGTGAATGTCTGTTGAATAAACAAATGAATAATAGTATTTCCAAGAGGAAACAATAAAAAAAAAAGGGTGAAAGAGAAAACTGTTTTCACTGAAAAGGGAATTGCCAATATATTGGGAAATAGTGGTGTCTGATCGTGAATCGAGAACCATGATAATAATTCTCCTCAACATGGAGCTTGTTTTTTTTTTAATAAGATACTAATCTCTGCAAGGCTTGCAGTATCATTGACTCTAAAAGCAATTCCACTCAAAAAAACAATGTGGTCAGGTAAAAATCCCAAATCAGAAAATGCTGATGCTGGGAACACACATGATTGGATTTTTTTCCCTCAGAGCAGACAAGGCTGCAAGAAAATCTAAATTATTCATCATACTTAAGTCTGGCCAGGGTCAGGTGGTGATGTTTAATCAGTTAGCAGAATTTCACCCAATGGATTTAAAGTTTGTGAAGAATAAAGGGGGAACTAAGATCATCTATGGGTTGTGATTGTTATCATAATTGGAGTAATTGATAACATATACCAGGATATCTAAATGACCGTTGTTCTTAAGGTAGTGTCTCTCTTGAGGAGCCATAATTTTTTTTTCAGTGATGCTGCAAAACACTTTATGTGTCCTCTTCCAGAGTCATTTTCAGAGTCATTCCTAGGCCATCCAAGATTTGGGAGAAGAAATTCACATGAGACTATGCTTATTCTGGGTTGTTCCAATGAGAAAACTGAAATCTATGGGATGATTTTTCAAGATATCAGTTTCAACACAATAAAAAGAATCTTCCAATGATTTGAGCCCTCCAAAAAGGCAATGAACTTTTTGGTAATATGCAACATTCACTGAAGGCATTCAAGCAAACATTAGCTGACTCCTTATTTACTGTGACTATAATCTGCATGCATCAAGCCCTTACTTCTCCAGATCTGTGCTCAGTGTCACCATTTTACAAAGATCTTTCCTACATGAACTATTATCCCAGTGATTTTTCTTTCTTCCCTCTTACCCTGCTCTAATTCTTTCCACAGAGCTTCTATCTGATATGTCCTGTATTTACTTGTTTATTTATATATTTTCTGTCTTTCCCAACTAGAATATATGCTCCATGAAGGGGGGAGTTATGTTGGTTTTCTTCACTAACTCCAGCTCCTTAATTAGAATCTGGTATGTGGTACGTGTTCAGTAAGTTGTCAAATAGAAACAATATTAAAATGTTATGGAAATATTACAAACATGAGAAAGAGAAAGAGAATTCCAAAAACCTGGGTATTTTTTGTACTTGATTATAGACCCCCAGATCTTCACAGTGGTTAACATACCATATATACCCAACACATAATTGTTGAAGAAAGGAACCTGTGCTATCATTTTCATGTATTTTCTTCTCATCTTTTTTTTTCCAAAAAACACACACGTTTTTACATACGGCAATCACCATTCATCTTTTTTTTTTACCTAAAATATCGTTATACAGCTGAATAACTCACTCATCTAATTCACCAAATTTGGCTAAAACAATTTGATGTCATTTCAAAAAAAATCAAACTGATTTTCACATAAAAAAATTACATGTTAGCACTGAGGTTACACAAAGGTATATGCTACAGGCCTTAAAAAACCAATGAACTCATCATTTCTAATTTCATAATCATCTCTCTCGGTATCACTGAAAGGAGTTGTAGTTATTTTTGGAAGCAGAATACCATAATGAGTTAAGATCATAATAGCCAAAACATTCTTGCAAAGGAAAAAAATTGGAGGACTTACCCTTTCTGATTTCGATAGGTACTACAAAGCTATAGTAGTTAAGACCATGCAGTATTGGCACAAGAAAATGAACACAGAGATCTATAGAACAGAATTAACTGTCCAGAAATAAATCCTTCCATTATGCCAAATCAATTTTTCACAAAGGTACCAAAGCAATGCAATAGAGGAAAACAGTCTTTTCAAAAAAGGACACTAGACAATTGGATGGATATCTACATACAAAACAAGATGAATTTAAACTCTTGCCTTATACATATGCAAATATTAAATCAAATGGGTAGTAGACCTAAACATAAAACCGAAAACTCTAAACTCTTAGAAGAAAACAGAGGAGCAATTCTCACTGACTTTGGATTAGGGAAAGATTTCTTAGTTATAACACCAAAAGCTCAAAAGTAGAAGGAAAAATTGATAAACTGAACTTCATCAAAATTGAAAACACTCATTCTTCAAAAGACACCAATAGACAATCTACAGAATGGGAGAAAATATCTGTAAATCATATATAGATAAAGTCCAGAATATGTAAAGTACCCTTACAACCCAATAGTAAGAAGACAACCCAACTTAAAAATGAGTGTAAGATTTGAATAAATATTTTACAAAAGTAGATATAACATGGCCAATAAATACATGAAATGATGCTCACCATCATTAGTTACTAGTGGAATGAAAATTAAAAATACAAGGAGATATGATTTCACACCCACTGAAATGTCTATAATTGAGAACGACAAGCAATAAGAAACTAGGATGAGGAGAAACTGGAACTCTCAAGCATTGATGGGAATGTAAACTGGTGCGCCCATTTTGGAAAATATTTTGGCAGTTTCTTGAAAAGTCAGATGTAAACTTCTCATATAACTTAGCAATTCCACTACTACATATCTACCCAAGAGAAATGAAAATGTATGGCCACACCAAAACGTGCATGTAAGTTTTCATAACAGTATTATTTATTATTACCCAAACCTGGAAACAAGCCAAAAATATTCACCAAATAACTGAATGTATAAACAAAATATCACATATTATGCGTGTATTGATAAATGTATATTTCTGTGCATATACATTTCACAAATATTTATATTATCTGTAGGCTAAAATGATATTTTTGAAGTCCTGTAAACTATATATATTTTTTATTACATTTATAAGAATAGGGGCATGTGTATTTTTTTTCAAATTAGCATCTCTTCAGTTTTCAGCCTAGATGCAAATCTGGGTTCTAATTTTTGCTCCACCCCACGTAGCTCTGTGGCCCTGGACTAATTACTTCACCCTCTCTGAGTCTGTACTAGCAAATTTGGGTAGTAACATACAACCTACAGGATTGTAGGGTTAAATCAGATATAACATAAAATGCTTAGTGCCAGGCTGCCACAGTGTCTGTTCTTAACAAATCATAACAAGTATTATTGTTTGTCGTTTTAGAGTTTTAGCCACAAATCTAGTTGTTTACTCTTGGTTGAGGAGAAGGAAGCCATTTAGTGCAGTGGAAAAGCCCCTTCTGCACTTCCAGCTGTCTGACCAAATTTTTCACTTAACATCTCAGAGCTGTGGTCGCCCAAATCTGCAAAGGAGGATGTCAGTCATCTCACAGGACTTGGTATGATTAGGAATATTCTATTAAAGTGCTTGGTAAATTGCAAGAAACAATAAAAATAAAGTGTGCTGTGTTATTACAGCCTTCTGTTTGCATCAATGCCACCCACAATATGTTTTTAGGAGAACCCGAACAACTACTTATACTGTGACATATAGTCATTTCTCAACCTCTGAGGTTATAACGAAAGAATCTTTTCATGGCCATGGTGGTGGTAGTGAGCCATTTTCAGAATAAAGTTGTATTCTCTTGTGGTTTGACAACAAAGTAAGGGCGGTGGTTGCTCCCTATCTGAAATTCTCTCTGTCCTCATGAGCTGTCAGTCTCAGCTAAATATGTCCCTGGCCAGTATGTTAATCATCCCCACTGGTTCTGAGACCTCCATCCACCACCGATGTGACATTCTTTGTGTTCAAATGTCTAGCTGACGTCTGATGCTTAAAACAGCCTCTGCTTTCACCCCTCTCTGCACTGTCACAGCCTGTATCACACTCTTAAAAGGCTATCGCAGCCACTCCTAGCACCAGTTGCTGACCAGCCTGCCCACTGGCCTCCCCACCTGCTTCTGGCGGCCCTGAATGCCTGCTTCTCCAAACTCCTTGGGGGTCTGACAAAGCAGGGACCATGTCCACCTTTGGCTACAGGAGAGGACTTAGCAAATATGAATCCATCGATGAGGACGAGCTCCTTGCTTCCTTGTCGGCTGAGGAGCTGAAAGAACTAGAGAGGGAGTTGGAAGACATTGAACCTGATCACAAGCTTCCCGTGGGGCTAAGGCAAAAGAGTCTGACCGAGAAAACCCCCACGGGGACATTCAGCCGAGAGGCACTGATGGCCTATTGGGAAAAGGAGTCCCAAAAACTCTTGGAGAAGGAGAGGCTGGGGGAGTGTGGACAGGTAGGCGCTCGGGATTTTTTCCTTGGCTACTCCCACCCCCGTCCCTTACCCAGAGATCTGTTTTCTCTAACTTTTCAGCCCTCATCACGTTTCTTTTCTTATAACCATTTGTACCTGCTGCTGAAAATTTTCTCAGCCTGAAATAGTCATGTAAGTCCCATGGCCACCCCAGTGAACCATAATACATAAAATTCTTAGCTGGGGCTCTCTGATTGAGTAAAAATGTGATCTTCAAGAGGGACATAATTCACAAGCAAGGCATGGGTTTAGATACTTTGCCAAACACAAGTCTAATTTGAGTGATAAGTTGCTGATGTGGCAACATATCTATTTCTGACATAATATATATATATATATATATTACAGTTAAGTAAATTAATTTTCTTCTGTAAGACAAAAGTGGGTACTCTGGTTGCTTTGACTGTGATGGTGGCTACAGCAAAAATAATTTTTTTCCCAACATTAAGAAGTATGGGGTGGTGAGAAGTACGTGGGACTGAGTCAGAGGACCTTATTTCTAGTCCCTGCACTGTCCCTCAGTGGTTGGACCTTGAAGAGATAGTCACTTCTGAAGGGTTCTCTTTCCCATCTGTCCATTGAGGATACAGTGTTTCTTTTGTGAATCAAGAACCCCTTTGAGATTTTTATAAGTTCCACACCTTCTCCTTAAGAAAATGCACACAGGCTTGTGCATACATGCACACATCTTTACAGACTATTTCAAAATAATGACCCACATCCTGAAAGTCATCGGAGGGCCCAGGTGAAGCATGCCTGCAGAGATGATCTCTAAGATTTCTTCCTACTTTAAAATGACGATTCTGAGACCAGGAAATGTGCTTATGTTAGAGCTCAGGTCTATTCTATTAAGCTCTCGTTCTCTGCCCAGTAAACAGTTACTTGGAATTTGTCAAATGCGTCATTAACAGAAGTAAATTCAAAAGACTATCCTCTGGGAAAACAATGAGAATGTTAATATAACAAATGGCTGAATTTGTGGAAGAACACAGGTCAGGAGCAACAGTTTAAAACCTCTGTGCTCCACTGGAATCATCCAAAATCAAATGGCCTGAAGCCAATGGCTAGAGTCCCACGGTACTATTCTAGGCGCTGTTAGATGATCTGGATGATAGGGTGTGTGGGCCACATTTGTAGCAAGATATGTGTAAGCTTTGTCCATGTCAATCATCGCAGGAAGGGCCACTGGGGTCAGGCCAGGGTCTGCCCAGACCACGGGGCTGCCTGCATCGAGGGGTGGAAGGGGACATGAGAAGGAAGGACACAGGATTGGGCTGGTCAGTCCCTCCACAACATGATTTCTAGAGGTCTTTTTTTTCCTGATGTGGGAATGTGTGTCAAAAATCTGTTAAAGTATATAAAATGTGGCATTTTATTACAGTTCTTAAAGAATTTCCTTCATAAAAAGATTTCAACCACCTCAGAATAGCCAGGAGAGACAGCACTACAGCAATGACCCAACAAAGGTATTTTAACATCATAAGGTCTTGAGATCAGTGGGAAACAAAGGCCAAAGCCCGTGTCAGCTGTAGATGAGCCCCACCGATCCTGCCGAGGGCTTGTCGGCTCCATTAAAGGCCGCCATTAGATGACCGTTGATTCCTTTCTCTGCTAGTTAACTTTTCTCCCACTATATTCTCCCTGCGGGCCCGCTGTGTACAGTCACAAGGAGCGCTGAGCCGAAGCTTGCCAGTGGACAGTGGAAATCCATTCCCGCCGCAGGAAAAAGCTCAGAGCAGCGGACGGGTGGGGGTCGGGGGAGGCTGGTGGCATAAGAGAAGAGATGCACGGTGTGCGCACGAGAAGGAGGTGGGGGTCTTGGTGGTCAGGCTCCTGGCTCTGTAAAGGCTCAATGCATTAGATTTCCCAGGGGCCTTGGACACCCAAGCACCTAGCTCCCCTAGCCTGACTATGTGTGGGTCTCGGGAGTAGGTGCCAAGGTGTTCACTCAGTTATTTCATTGAATTCTTACCTTCTGCACATGAGAATTGAGACTAGGAGAGGTTAAGAAGCTTATTTGAAGTTAACAGCTTATAAGTAGTGCTAATGTTCAAATCAAGGTCTGCTGGCACAAAGACCTCAGTTCTCAAAATGTGGGAGCCCAGCCCAACAGCATCACCTAGGCACTTCCTAGAACCACTCGTCCCAGGGCTCCCCCAGACCTGCTGGATGAGAGCCCCTGGGATGGCTCTACTAGACCCTCGGAGGTCTGCAGACTTGTCTAAAGTCAACTAGCTCTTTATGGGTAGACCCAGAAGCAGAACCGCAAGCCAGCCTCTTGCCTCCTTGGTCATGTAATGGTGCCAAGGACATGATCAGAAGACAAATGGTTGGCCCACCATTTATCGTTGCCTTATTTACTTCCTAGGAGTACCAACATTCACCTTTCCTCTACTCGGCCCTTATCACCTCACACCTCCTGGGCCCATCCCCATCTTCCCACCCTGTTCTCACAAGATCAGGGTAACTCGGGGACAACGGCCGATAGGAGATCTGGAGCAGTCAGTCCAAATGCCAGAATAATTTAGGCAGTAGGCAGAGATTGTTTTTTATGTGCGCCTACCTCCCTCTCTAGACACATTTCTCCCTTCTGGTATTCTTTGCCTAGATGCCCTCCAGCTGGGGGACCTACCATCTCAGATTGTCCAGGACTATCTAGCTTTTAAAAACAATCCTGCATCCTGGGAAACCCCTCTGTCCTAGGCAAACCAGGAGAGAGGTCACCTTATTCCCACCTGGCCCTGTCACTACTCTTCTCCTAGGCCTCGCCCTGACTCTTCAGCAGCTGTCAGCCACTGTCAGTTCAGATCCATACAGTAAATAAATATTTATTGGACCTCTACTACATACTAAGTACTGTGCTATGTGAGCCAGACAGACACCATCCCTGGCCTCACCCAGCTAATGGTTTTTTTTGGGAAAATGGTAAATAAGTAATTAAAATAGGCACTTAACTGGGGAAGTATGATGTCACAGAAACACTTCACAAGGATGATAGAAAAGCTTTTGGGAAGGAGTGTCGTTTAGATGTTACATGACAACTCATTGTTGGATAGCAGTCTCAGACATTATGTCTTCAGGCACATTGAGAGGGGAAAATGTCTCTCGTGGAGAGAGCTTAAAGGACTTTTAAAAATGAAAAGGGATAAAATGTAATGGTGGCATGAAAAGCTGTATACAGATTTTGAGATGCCTAGACCCCTTTCCTTCAAAGACTGACACATTACACGCATGCATGCACACACACACACACTCACACATTCAGCCGACATGAACTAGATTTATAAGAAAATAATTATGCAGAGCAGTTTGAAGTGAGGTGGGAGTGAGAACCTAGCCTAAAATTCTTTCCTTCCTTCAGTTAATCCATCTGCTTCACTGCTGGGCATCTGAGGCTCCTTCTCTCTCCTCATGCTGCCAAACTCTTCTGCTTTGCCACCAAACATCTCTCTCACATCTCTCTCTCTCTCTCAATCTCTCTCTCTCACACACACACACACACACATACACAGTAACATCTCTCTCACATCTCTCTCTCTCTCTCTCTCTCTCACACACACACACACACACACACACACACACACACACACACACACACACACACAGTATCCCTCTGCCTCCTGTTCCTGCAGTTGTGAGTAAATTAAGACTGGGACAAGCCACTCATCCCCGGAGTGGCTGACCCCTTCCCCAGGCTCACCCTTGGTGCCTGCCACTCCAAACAGGTGCATAACTGGAGGCTATTTTGTGAGAGCACCAGGCAAACAGACCTGAGGACAAGCGCAGTATTTCCTAAAGCTCATGCCACATGACTCAGGCAGCAGATTCCCTGGGGGGGTGGGGGGGGGGATTGCAATGTAGAGGGAATAATCGAGGCTTTGGAGACAGGAGGGCCTGGGTGCTTTAAAGAGAAAGGACTAAAGAGCACCAGGGAAAATCAGACTCTATCAGCAATTTCCAGATTTCTTTTTTTTTAATCAGGAAAGATAGCAAGAAAAGGAGAAAAAAGAGCTCAGTTGGGTTTTTAGGTACAGAAAGTCTTGAAGACAAAGTACCCCTGAAGGTCCTTCATGATTGACACATAGTAAATAACCTAAGAGCCTCAGGCTGAGGCACTGGCCGGCCTGGGTTTTCTACTCTTCTCCCCTGTTCCACCTTAAGGTTGGAATCTAGTTAGTGCCAAAGGCGGTGGTTATCTTTCCCACCCATATCTTCTGCGGTCTGTCTCCTTGAACCCCCCGCTCGAGTGAGATTTCAATATGATTTGCTCGAGTGAGATTTCAAGATAATTTGATGAAAAGTATGACCTGAATTTTTTTTGCATGGAGGTAAGCTTTGACCTTCAGCTGCCCTGATCTGCAGCCCTGCACCGCCAGCTTCCCTTCCCCCACACGCCAGGGACAGTGGCCACTCTCAGTTGCTGTGGGGCCAGGCTCCAGCCCCGAGGCAGATAAACCTGAGAGGAGCAAAGACACCTGCATCCCTGTGTCCACTGAGACAACCTGGGACAGAGACCTCGGCTGTTGTCACATCTGCTGTTGGAGGCAAATTGGGGGAAGAATTAAAAACAGGAAGCCCTTAACACATTGCATATTTTTGTCATCATTTGTTGTTTGGGATAGAGAAATACAGAGGGACAGAGGGTGACTCCAGAAAGGAGGATTGGATTTGCTGAATTGTAAGTAGACTAGGAAGCAAAGCCATTCAGAATTAAGTAGCTGAGAGAATGAAAACTTTATCAAGGATTTCCCAAAGCTGAAGTTCTGACTTATTTGTTGAAACTGACAAAGTGATAATATATTTTAATGTGAAAAATTGAATCCTAGATATTTATCCTGCAGAAAACAAAAGAAATATTTGTTTAAAGAAGCTGTTGAAAATTATGCAGTGAATTGTTACCCGTGGTCTTGGGAACTAGAGAGATCAGAGCAGGAAATGAGTTTTCCTTCGATTCTTTGGTATTACTTGCCCTGTGCCACTTGCTCTTTTTTTATTTATTGACATATCATTGTCATATTAATTGGCATGTAACACTGTATTAGTTTTAGATGGACAGCCAAATGACTCCATACATGTGCATGCTGCAAAACCATGCATTACTTTTTTAAGTTAAAAAAAAAGTTAAAATATTAGCTTAAAAATGACAAACTTCATGATGATGCCATCTCTTCAGGTCGCAGAAGAAGACAAAGAGGAGAGTGAGGAAGAGCTTGTCTTTACTGAGAGTAACAGTGAGGTTTCTGAGGACGTGTACACGGAGGAGGAGGACGACGACGACGACGACGAAGAGGAAGAAGAAGAAGACAGCAAGAAAGGTATTAACGGAACTGTAAATTATGGTAGTGTCAGTTCTGAGGACTCGAAGCCAAAGACATTTACAAGTCAAATAGAAAACATAACGCTGACCAACGGCCACAGCGCAAGGAACACGGAGTCGCCGGCTGCCATTCACCCTTGCGGAAATCCTACGGTGATCGAAGAGGTTTTGGAAAAGATTAGAAATAACGACCCCGACACCACAGAAGTCAATCTCAACAACATCGAGAACATCACGTCGCCGACCCTCACCCGCTTCGCGGAGGCGCTCAGGGACAACACGGTGGTGAAAGCCTTCAGCCTGGCCAACACGCGCGCCGACGACAGCGCGGCCATGGCCATCGCGGAGATGCTGCGGGCCAATCAGTGCATCACCAGCGTCAACGTCGAGTCCAACTTCATCACCGGCAAGGGGATCCTGGCCATCATGAGGGCGCTGCAGCACAACACCGTGCTCACCGAGCTGCGCTTCCACAACCAGCGGCATATCATGGGCAGCCAAGTGGAGATGGAGATCGTCAAGCTGCTGAGGGAGAACACCACGCTGCTGAGGCTGGGCTACCATTTTGAGCTCCCAGGACCAAGAATGAGCATGACGAGCCTCTTGACAAGGAACATGGATAAGCAGAGGCAGAAGCGGATGCAGGAGCAAAAGCAGCAAGAGGGATCTGATGGAGGATCCAATCTTAGGACCAAAGTCTGGCAGAGGGGGACGCCTGGCTCTTCACCATATGCATCTCCCAGGCACTCACCCTGGTCCTCCCCCAAAATCCCCAAGAAAGCCCAAACAGTGAGGAGCCGGCCACAGTCTCCCGCAGTCCCACCTCCGCCCCCGCCCCCACCCCCGCCGCCGCCTCCTCCTCCTCCTGCTCCACAAAAGCTGCCACCGCCCCCTCCGCCACCACCTCCTCCACTCCCAGAGAAAAAGCTCATCACCCGCAACATTGCAGAAGTCATCAAGCAACAGGAGAGTGCCCAGCGGGCACTGCAAAACGGACAGAAAAAGAAAAAAGGGAAAAAGGGTAAGAAACAACCAAACAATGTCCTAAAGGAAATTAAAAATTCCTTGCGGTCAGTGCAAGAGAAGAAAACGGAAGAAGGTTCCCGACCCTCTACTCCGCTGAGATCAGCTCATGACAATCTCATGGAAGCGATTCGGGGGAGCAGTATAAAACAACTAAGGCGGGTAAGTGACTCACAAGCTCACTTTGGTAACTGAGTCTGCTTAAATGGCACAATGCAACCAAAGTCACGTCTCAAAATACTTTTTAGTATTTTAAATATTATAGTGTGCAAGAGCAAGCATACCAAGTTTGGAACATCAGAGCAGGTCACCAGTGAGCACAGTTCCATCTGAGAGGTGTGCATAGGCCACCTGCACAGACTTGGAAGGCACAGGACCTTTTTAAGACACTCTGACCTATAAATATCCTGACTTCCTTAATATGAAAATCAGGGATTATAATTCCAAAAACAGATTCACCTGCCAAAAATTTTACCAGAGTTGCAAGTGATTTAAAACTTAACTTATGATATAAAATTTGAATATCACACAGTAGTGATCAATCTATATGTGAGTTCTTCTCAAAACACTGCCAGAGACTTAAGGTATTTTTCATTTTATCTTCTGTATTGTTTTACTGAAAGAAATTCCCCTATTTTTGTAGGTGGAAGTTCCAGAAGCTCTGCGATAGAAACATGATCTTTAGAAGAGGATGCCGAATTATTCAGTGATATTAAATAATATGCATTGTGAGAGGTTTCTAAAATAACTTCTTCAATTTGAAATGTTCCCTGACTTTACAAATAGCCTCACCAGTTAATTCCAAAGAGAATTTTAAGAAACAATCAGCATGTTTCTTTTGTAAATATGAAAATAAACTTTTTTATGTTATGAGACTTGTATTGGCAAGAAGTAGTTTATTTAAAGATGCTCTTATATCTCTGGGTGTGTTGGTAACTGACTTGTAATGAGTTAATGAAATGTGCTGTTATTTTTGTAATCCCAATAAATTTGGATTGAGGTTTTTTTGTGTGTTTTTTTTAAACAAACTAATGTATTTTTTTTCTTTTTGTGAGTAGATATGCACATCTGCCAGGTGTGTATGTAACATTGCTAAATATTAAAAACATTACATTCTCACCCAAAAAGCACTTGGGTCTTAGCATTTTCCTTTCTTCATTTTCTCACATCCAAGAAAATCTGACCAAATCTCTTTCTAAAGATCTTGGAATCAAAAACTTTCTTAAAAGTCTTTTTGATAGTGAGCTAAAAACCATGCAAAAGACCGGAAAGTGGTCATTATCATTCTAGGTGCATGGATGTTAGGCCCAGGGCATCCACTAGCCCTCTCACATTCCCTTAAGGCTGATAGGTACCCACAGGTCAATTAAGTCCAATATAATTAAAGTCAACTACAACTACTTTGGGAAGAAAACAAAAATGAAAGAAAGTCTCTTGGTGAGAGGAGGTAGTGCTTATCAGAATGCCTGGAAGATAAGCCGCCTGAATTCACAGCTACCTTCTGGCTGATACTAAAGAATCACCATTGAAGTCTCCTTTTGAATTCTCCTTGGATGAGCCTTCATCCAGTGGGACTCAGCTTTTTCTGTGCCTTACACAAATGGTGATGTCCACATCCTCAACACACATCCAGCATCAAGGGCACATTCATTTGCAATCCCCAGCTATCATTATACCCCACCCCGTCTCACTCCAGGAAGATTTGAAATTGAGTAAGAGATAGGCATATCAGAGGTGACCTTCATTCCATGCCACTGCTCCGCTCCAGTTTATGAAAGCTATCAATCTCCTCTAAAGTCCTTTGTATTAACTATGATTAGCAATGTTGCCCTTGTGTTCTACTCCATTGCTTACTCAAGAAGAACCCTCCTGAGCGGTCCTGTGGCCCATGAGCTAAGTCACTGTCCTGACTCCACATGGGGGATGACTGACATTGTCTGAACTAAGTTGTCTCATAGACCTTTCACAACTTTAAAAGGCTCTATCCTCATTTTATAGATGAGGAAACCCAGGCTCGGACTGGTCAGGCTGCACGTGAAACTGTGTTATTCTGGCTGTAGGGCCCACAGCCTTGGGTCCATGCACCTCTCTGCTTCTCTCCCAACTCAGATGCCCAGAGTCTCCCAGTGTGTAGAACAGCTGCAAGATTTCAGCTTCTTCTGATAGTGGCTTCACTACTTTTACCCTTTCTCATTAGCGTTCATGATAATAGCTACTATTCAAAGAAATAAAAGCTAAAGTGTAGGTTTTTAAAAGGGGTGTGAGTGTGTGAGGGTGTGTGTCTGAGTGAATTTAGAACAGAAAACTCAGGTAATTACCTTTCCTATGACCCTTGCATATGCGTGAGGATGGGCCTCTTCTAAATAGGAATGGCTTCCAACTTCATCAGGATGAGGCAGAGGGACAAATGGTTGCTGATAAACTGGTTCTTAGAGAAAATCATGCACGAATCCCAGAAAGGGGGTGTGCTGGCCACCCTTGTGAGGGAGGGAAAGGCTAGTACTTGGGTTGCCAGGAGCTGCTAGGGCTGGGGACACTGACCGGCCTGCTCACCAAAAGTGAATGATTGGGAGACAAATATTCTCTCTGTTGAATTTTAAAAAGAATGCCTTGCTGGAAATCTTGGAGTCTCAGGACAGAGCAGCATTTAACTCCATCAGCAAAAGAAAATATTATAAAGCCCATAAGAAGATAAGTATGATATGGTTAGGTACAAAGTAGATACAGTTATCATTCAGGAAAAATATTTCTATGATGCTGTTTCAGAATACAGTACTGTAAACACATAAGGTGTTCTGACTCTCTTTATTCAGCACAAGATAAGGATTCCTAGTTTATCTTCCCTGCAAACTCTCAGAGCTGGCATGAAAACTAACTTGTTCATCCTTTATAAAGAGCTTCCAGCTCAGTGGGAGAGAGAACAGCCAAGACCAGATGAAGTGTTTAGGCTATGATTTATATCTGCTCATTAAGCTCTTAAAGGACACCTCATCCTGGTTCGCAATGGGGCCAGGATGCTGAGTCTTCTCTGCGCCGAGTACTATGCCGCCCCAGGTACACAATAACTCAGAGTCAGCAGGATTTTGATTTAATACCTGCCCTGATGTAGTTGTGCAAGTGAGCGAAAGGAAGAGGTGGTAATAATAAGAGGCTGCATTGCCTATATTGACGTGCACTGAAGACTGGGGCAGAGTGATAGGTTCTTGAAAAGACCTCTTAACTGCTTCCTTTCATGGCAAAGTTAGCCCTGTCTTTGCTCTCTGAGGCTTAGAAGGTGCAGTTTTATTTCCATCAATCATCAAATAGCATGGTATAAAAGGCTAAGAATTGACCTAAGAATCACAAAACTCAGAAACACGGTACCAACACTGATGCCGTTAGCAACCTTCTCAGATATTTTCTGAGTGCCTGCCATGTTCCAGATACTCTCCTGGCTGCTGAGGATACACCATGAACAAAGAAAATAAAGCCCCTCTCCACATGTAACTTACATTCTAGTGGAGGGAGCTTACACCATTGCTTCGTGCATCATGCATTTATTTACCAGTGCCTCCTGTGCGTGAGGCGCCCTGCTCAGTGCTGGGAAGACTGAGTGGAATTAGAAATATCCTCCATCTCAAAGCAGTGGGAATCCTAAGAAAACCATCTCTTCCAGGATATGCGGTAAGAACTGAGTTAGAGGCAGGCAGAGAGTCCTACATGGGCATTCCTATAAGGAAGCCTAGTCATCTAAAGCTAGTGTTGGCAAACTTTCTGTAGAAAGCTAGAGTGTACATATTTTAGACTCTGTGGGTCATTTGGTCTCTGTCACAATCGTGCCACTCTGCCACGGCAGGACGAAAACAGCCAGAGGAAGTACATACATGAATAAGCATGTCTACACTCTCCTATGACTTCATTTACAGACACTAAAATTTAAATTGCACATACTTCTTGTGTGTTCTTAATATTTTTCTTTCAACTTTTCTCAACCTTTTAAAAATGCAAAAACTCTCCTTAGTTTGTAGGCTGTAAGAAACAGGCGGATGAACTTGACTTGTGAGCCACAGTTTATCCTAGACTCTTGACCCCAAGCTGATACGGGGTGAAGAAAAGCTGCTCTGGGAGGGTGACACTTGATTTAGATTCTTAAAGAATAGAGAAGATGCCATGCTAAAAAAAAGAGCTGAATGATGAGAGTGGGGGATAATGAACGACATTTCAGTTTTGGGGAAGCAGGGTATTATAGAAACTAATATAAAATCATGGGGCTTAATATAATTCTGTAAAAACAAGGATTTGGTAAAGAGTTAATATTTTAGTCTTTTTACTTCTCATATTGATAATTTTGATGGACCAGACTATTGCATAGCTTTTGTATGGCCTTGTCTTTTTACAAAAATAGCACATGACCATTAAGAAAAATCAGAAAATACAGACAAATCAAAGAATGTAAAGAATCCCCAAGATCCCACCCACACAGAGCAACTACTGATAACCCTTTAGTGTATATCCTTTTATGCATATTTCAATACACATATAACTGTGTTTTCTGTACAAAGAGGAAGATAGCATACATATCATTATAAAACCCACCATACTTTACTTAGAAAATTTTGATAACTGTTTAGATAAAATAATTTAGGTCATTTTGATTAGACCTCTGATGTTGGATATTTATGTTGTTTCAACTCATCTCTTTAAGTTTTTCTAACTTTTAACTTTTCCAAAAGCCAGTAGAGAAAAAAAAAGATTGACTGAATGAATGATTGACAGCTTCAAAGCCATCTCCCAGATAGACAAGAGCTGTGAGGTATCATTGTGGTATACCCAAACTAGAAATTAGGTTTCAACCAAATTGTCATTTTTACCAAGTTTTTCTCAGCTAAATTACATGCCTGTCTGGACCACAGAGGCATGCATTGGCAAGATGCATTTTGTAAAGTCCCTACAATTTTCTGTTTCTGAATCTAAAGACTGGGATGGACTGAGAGTCGCAGGAGTCCATCCTGGCCAATTTAGTGTAGGCTAGAGATGTGGGCTAGATTAGGGAAGTCGGGGGAGCACGCAAGGATCTCAAGAGGTGGAGTGACCTGATGTTTATATAGGTTTTAAAAATATGACATGTGTAAGGGGCGAAGAATGGACTCAGTGAGGCCCAGGCTGGTGGCAGAGAGACCCGTTGGGAGATCATCGAACAGTCTAAGAAGGACTTGTGATGCAGATTTGAACTGTGAAGGGGGCGTTGGTATTACAGCAAACACAAATGACTTCAAATTGAACAGGAGGTGTTACTGTTATTAGAAATCCTCTGGCTAACCCACCATCAGGGAGCGTTTCTACTGGCTATTTTGTCTCACGTAACAGTCTGTGTTTTCTTGGTAGTTGTCACCTCCTCTTCTCCTTTCCTGATTGTGCCTCATTACTCTCCTCCTCCCATTAGTCTTAGGAATTCCAAATTCTTTTCATTCTGTTATACACAGCAAATTCAGCTGGCCTACCCGTTTCCCAAAGAGCAGCTCCAGTCTTCCTTGCATATCCAAACTGGTCAGTGTGGTGCGGCTCAGGAGAGACTTCTGTTTAACAGGTGCTGCCCTCAAGTTACGCTTGTGAATAGGATTTCCCCTCTCTGGAAAATGGTATATCCTCTCCTTGACCACAGAAACCCTCGCTGAGTCATTCACAATCTGTTATCTGGATTGTTGCTTCTGAACTGTTTTCTTCCTGAGTCCTAGCCAGTTGCTTCGGTTTCTCTGTCTCCATTCTCACGACTCACTTCAATTTATCTTCAACATGCTAGAGTGATATTTTTCCAAAATGCAATTCTGATTGCATCAGTCCTCTACTTGAAATTCTTAAGTGGTAACCCATATTCTGTAAGGTTCAAATCCCTTAGCAGGGCAAACGTGGCCCTGATTATCCTTCTGCCTCATCTTCCATCACTGGTGTTCTTGTTCGCTGTGTTGAAGCCATACTGAGCAAACTGCAGTTCACCGAACAAGTGGTACATACCTTTTCACATACATCCTGCTGTCTGGAGTTCCTCTCCCACTCTTTACACCTGTTTAGTACCTACCTAGTCGCTTTTCAGAAGAGACTTATTGACCCAATGAGACAGGGAAAAGGGCCTGTTTTTCTCCCCACTTTCTTCATTCTGGTGACCTTGTTCAAACTCCTATCTTTCAGTACCATGTGTTCCACAATGACCCCAAATCCTTACTTCCAGCACAAAGACCACCAAACCCACATTCAAATCAACAGGCACCAGAGACACAATGTATTAAAACTGGATTCATCTTCCTCCTCCAACACCTGCTCTTGTTATATTCTATATTCCAGCCTCACAGTACATTATGCCTTATAATATATACTATTTGTATACATGTCTTAATCTTACAGTCCTATTGGATTATACATCCTGGAGATCAGGGACCGTGTCTTATCTTTGTGCATAATAAATAGCAAACAATCAAAACATATATTTGAATAGATAGAGATAATTAGCTACCCAACAACAATGAAGAGATGGCATGGTAGTATCTTCTCACCATTCCTCCCGGGGTAGCCAACAGTGGTATGGGATCAAAAAGGATCGTGGTTGAGAAATGAAAGTCTAGGGGAAAGATTGGTCCCAGAGTCAAGGATAGGGCAGGACTAGACATGGAGGCGAAGACCTCCAGGGAGCATATCACTAAGGGACAGCCAGTGGTAGGCATTCCATCTGTGCACCTCATAGGGCCACCGTTCTAAGAATATTTGCATCCACTCTCGGTGGCCCTCCTCCCTCAAAGTCTCCACCCCTTTTCCACCTGTGATCTGGGGGTAGTGGTCAGGGTACGCCCATGAGCGGCTGTGCAGGCCACAGCCAGGAGAGCGTTTGAACAAGCCAGACACCAACAACTGAAAAATGGATGTCCTGTTCTTTAAATAAACCATCCTGAGGTAAAATCAGTATAATCTTTAAAAACCCTGATTCTTGAGTTCATTAGACAAATTTACACTCTAAAGCAGGGGTTTTCACTTTGATACAGTATCTGTACATAGGCTACTCTGCATTAATTTTCACAGAATTAATCATTGTTGAAACGTCATATCTTTATTACAGAAACAGTTTCTTAGCCACACAAGGTATGTGGATTTATGTATTTCTAATTTCTAAAAATCAGGCATGTAATTGAAGAGTATACCCATCTCCTCTGGCCCAAATACTGTTGTCACTAGCAAAAACTGCTAAATTCTCTTCCCGAATGACATCACAGATGACCCATGTGAGTCATCTCTGTTCAGGGTGGGGCTGGGTGGGGGCAGCACCCAGATTAAAACCAGTACATTCACGTGAACCAATAATCCAATAAATAGCAACTCAGAGGAACTCTTTATACTGAAGCAAAATGGGGACAATAAGCTTTTTCTGACATTCAAAGCAAGAGTCACAGGGAAAATATTTACTTACACATATTTGTGAGTGATTTTCTACCAGGTATACTTTAATCTTCTGCAGCTCTTGCTTTATCAACATGTTACCGGTTAGGAGTTGACTATGCAGGCGACTGGCCAAAGCTGAAAACAGCACATTCAGGGGGAGCAGGTAATACTCCCCACTGCCCTCATTTATCTCTAAAAGCTGCCAAGAATTCTTGGTGACTCTCTTCAGAGACACAGTTTAACAGGAATCTCGACCTGTCAGAACTTGTTGGGAGGGATAACTATGCTTTTTTATCCCAGAAGCTGTCACTAACAAAAATTGTTTTTAAATAGATGCACTTTTTTAAACATAAGCAAAAAAAAAAAAAAAAAAGACAAATCCAGCTTCTCTGCACATGATGTTCATAAATTAAAGTCACCTTTGGGGTGGTAAAAAATATGAAATAAGTGGAAAATGCTTATGGAAAGAAAACACCCTGGCAGAGATTACTTGAAGTTCAAAGAGATATCTGCATGGCGATGGAAGCGGGCATGGGGATCGGGGTCAAACCAACCAAAGCCATTCCGTTCGCCGGACACTCTGGAACTCTGAGGCTGTGTGAATCTCAGCACTTGCCTGGCTTGCTTCAGTGGCTGCCGGCCTAGCTGTTGGATTGTAACACGTGTCCCTTCGCATTACATTTTTTTTCTGAAAACACAGAACGACATTTCCCTTTGGGTCTTTGCATGCGCATAGAGAAAAACAACTCCAGCCTTCTACCTTTGAAGTTAAGATATTGGAGTAATATTTTTCACCCAGACCATCATGGATGTATTAATGCATCTGGGAGGCAGGGAACTATAGAGAGCAAGGGTACATCCTTTGTAATAAGAGAGACCTAAGTCTAGGGTCTGCCACTTACTAGCTACTCAGTTTTATGCAAATTACTTAGCCTATATGTCATTCGTCTTGGTTAAAAGAATGGGATAATAATTTCCTCATGTAAGACATTTCATGCGGTGCCCAGCACTTAAGAAATCTAATAAATACTGGTTAGAATTACGGCTTCTTTTAAACATGGTTTTTCTCAAAGGAAAAATATCTCAGTGATGAAGTATCTAGGAGTAGAATAAGCACACCATGGGACTTTTGGGATCCCCTTTCCATGGTTTCATCATTATCATCAAAAAATAGCCCTGAAATTAGGTGAATGTCCACATTATAGTACCATCTGCAGAAAGGAGACAGGGCCAGGGGGTGCGCCCTGAGGAAGTCGGCGAGCAGTCTACACCAGGATTTGTTGCAAACTAAGTGGGCATGTGTTGACTATGCCCCCTGGAGAAAGCATTCATTACAAAAACACTTATATGGGCTGGTAGATGTATTGTCAATACAAAACAGGACCAACATTTGGAGTTCAAGCTATTACTTATAAGTCCATGGAATTTTTACTCCACACACCCCATATCAACTCATGAATTTCAAGAGCCCACAAGCAAAACTGAATCTTCTGTGCATTTTATAACCTAGTACTCATTTAATGAGTACCTGCCAACTGGCATTAATTTCTGTGGTGAGGGAGGGAAATAGAAGGGGTGACAGGAACCACAAAAACCTTGTGTTTTAAGACAGGTTTGGAAGTGGCTCACATGGCCTCCTCAGCCTTCAGTATCCACACAAGTATAGCTCCAATATTGTGTCAAGGTTTTTCCAGCCCTCCTTTCCTTCTGCGCCAGTACATGCCCTTTGCCACTCTTTCATAATCGGTCATGATCACACCTTCTGTTACTCTGATATAAAGATATATTAGTACATCAAGTAATTAGAGGTTTGTCTTATCCTGGGACCTACTTCAAAATTAGAGTAACAGTCATCTCATGATTTGGTTTAGTATGGGACATTAGGATAATACACTTGCACTCAAGGGCATTCACCTAGTAGCTCTGAAAATAAGATATGTGGGAATCACTGAAGACTTGGGAACATGATATGGGGAACATTTCCTTATGTTCCTTTCCCTTCTTGCTTTATTCACCAGTCCCTATTCGTATTTAAGAAGCAAGTATTTGACATTAGTCATAAAAAAATTCCTTTCCAGTTTTTACAATGCCCATGCCTATCCTCAAGTTTGTGATAAATCTTATCATCAAGTATAACAATGATTTCCACATGTTGAAAGATATTCCAGTTTTATTAGAATGCCAAGCAGTTCATGAGTGGGGTCATTATTGCAATTCTAACTTAGCATATACAGCAAACCAAGATATGAAGACACTTCTACATGTTAACCAGCCATGCAGTGGAAATACAGCCACATTTTTTCCCTACAAGTTATCCTACCTTTCCCAACAACTCACCAAATCCCACTTTCCAACTGTATATAATGATTAGATAAGTAAGCTTTACAGAATCAAAACAAAACTCAAATACACAATATATTTGTTTCTCCTTACCTCTCCTAAATGGATTACCAGAATAGCCAGAGGAATTATGTTTGGTTTAATATTGATGTAGCTGGGAAATAAAGAAATATATATGAAAGATACAGTGACTCCCATCAAACCAGTTTTTCTAGAAAGCAAAGTGATGAAAATGCAAAATAAAAAGGAGGCTCAGGTGGTACACAGGATTTCTCTTTGCACAGTCTAACTGGCATGAACCACTCCAGGCCACCCCAGGCATACTGGCTGCGGAAACTTTGGGCACTGGTGCAGATCTAAAACAATCATCTGGCTCAGAATCCACTTGAACTTTCTGAACACTTTTAGGTAGCAGGTCCTTATAAACATGTTCTACAGCATCCAGACATTCAACCATGGTCAAACCTAGGCCACTTAAATAGAATCATAAGGCGCTTCATTTGCAGGTGACTTGGAAAGAAAGTGGTTGTAGTTCTAGGACTGTGCTTATTAAATAAGACTCTCATAATTAATTATTGATGTTAACTACATCACGATCTCTGGCAAATACCCACAGCAAAGTTCAGAAGAGTTCTTAAAAATAAAAATTTTCCAATTTTCCATTTGAATGGACTGGTGTAGACTGAGCTTTAGCTGAGTGTGTCCTTCTACATTTGCTCAATGAACAAACCCAAATATCCTATTTCATCAGCTTCTTCCTAACTGGTTATCATCCCTGAAAATGGAGATTGTAATACACTTCTTCAGTTTTACTTGCTGAGTGTTCTCCCAACCCCAATCCTAAAACAAAGATCTGCTGGCAAACACAAGTTCTCTCTTTTCTCTGCCTCCTTAGCCTCACCTCCTAGCTTAAAAAAAAAAAGTCAGAAAGAAAAGGTTGTTTCTTAGAAATCAGCTCAGAAGCTGATGAAAGGCTTGAGTCGTTTTATGGACAACTGGATTTGAGACATTATGAACAGCTGCTTCTCTAGACTCAACTCAACGGGACATAACGCCTTTTCCTTTTGCTTGTTCTTTCAACACCACAAACACCAGACCCAAGTTTTATTGTCTGCCTCTTTTCCAATAAGGATTAAGTACATGCAACTAAATTATAATCCCCCCTCTCCCACTAATAAGAAAACCAGGAAGTTGGATTTAAAGTGTTCAGTTTGTCCTCCTGCTCCTTGGAAGAACTCCTAGTCTTTAAATTGACTGCAGCTGTTGACTGAAAATTATACGGAAAGATTAATGCACTCTCAAACTCATTTTCTGTCAGTCAAGTTGACAGTAAGGTTTATAAAGTACTTGTTTTTAAATAAAGGCAATGCCCATTTATATCCATAAGAAAAACAAAAATAATTTAGATGTAGAGTGAAAACCTCAATTTTCATTTCAACTCAGTACTAAATGACACAGTGTCCTGTGATGACCAAATGCTTGGACAATGTAGGGTGACTGCCATCGTGGAGCCAAAACATGATCACATGCTTCAGAGTCAGTGGCTGGCTCCTCAAAGCAAGCCAGCTCTGCCAGGCAGACGGGAACAGGATGCTGGTGGCTCCTATCAACACCCAGATGACATGTGAGAAAGAGTGGAATTTACAGCCATAAATCTTTCAGAAACAAAGTGAATCTGCAACTTACCCATAACTTAAGAAAAAAAGAGAAAACATGGACAAAACAGTATTATGGTGCATGGAAAAGAACTGAACTAGCAGTGAGATCTGGCTTCTGGTATTAATTAGCTCCTGACCGACCTTGGGCAAGCCTTTCAACCACTCTGAACATGGGTAACCTCACCCACAAAACTAGAGTAGGCTTGACATTACTCAATGGTCTCCAACTATCTTTCATTGGGGATTAAGTATTTTAGATTTAAGGAGGGAGGGGGTCTATCATATTTTAATGCCCATTACACATTTAGTCTTTATAAAGTTGTTTAAATATGGTTGGTACTTCGAAATCCTTGCATTTAGGCCTCAATGAAAATCCTCACACAACTAACAATAACTAATATATTTAAGACAGGAAATAATCTCGATATGACCCTTGGAACTTCAACTTCCATAATGCAAGCTGATACTGTTAAAACTGAACTTTCTCTTAAATAGAAAATTAAAAAAAATCCTTGCTATCAGAAAATTGAGTGGTTGTTAAGATTAGGGGGCCACTACAAATCTGCTAGAAATTTCCCAATACACAAATATCTGAACTGAAAACTACCCATAAGCTATCATGTTTTGTTTTATTCAAAATAATTATGTGCTATTTATATGTTGATTTGAGAATCTTTATGGTGGTACACATGACCAGTTTGGATTTACACTAGAATTGTGTGAAATAATGTTTGTAATAGTTCAGAGTGACCACTGATATATACTAGACAAAAGTTCAGCTGATTTATCCAGACAGACATTTGCTGTAAAGCCAAAATTTTCAATGGCTCCCTCATGTCGACAGAGTAACATGTATCACATATATAAGTAAAGGCAATCTTAGCATTAACTGCAAAGTATGTTCCCCATCATATTCATAACAGCCAATTTATTACACCTTTTTCCCAGTGGCTTCACTAAAAAGTTGAGGTTAAAAAAATAAACAACCCATGAATGAAAGACCAAGAGATTACAAGACAATACTATGTTTGAGGTAAGATGTGACCATGTCAATAAAGTGTGCCAAGTAAAATTCCTCAATTTTTTCCATAAAGAACTTTCTATTTTACTATAAATAGGCTTTTCTCTATACTTACCCTTTGAAAACTCTATTCTTAAAGCAGAGTAGGTTATTTCAGGAATTCTTCTTTTGATCAGAGAAATATGTGACAAGAACAATTCTGAAGCATTTTTCTCTTAAAAAACTTTAAGTTTGGTTAATACATTCTTTAGTGTCCACATTTGTACAAAAACAAAATTTTAATATATTATTCCTGAAATGTTTAAATTGGCTAAAGCTCTTAGAAGGCATTTTGTAGCTTCCTACACACACTAGATTCCATTACTCAGTTTAATCTTTAGACACCCACTTGTGCCAGGGTCCGTGGGACAGAGAATTCTATCAAAAACTGAGTTTCTTGTTTAAAGTAAGCACCATCTTTGATACTGTTTATTAAGAGCTATTTAAGTCCCATATGAACAGCTATATTTAGCTTTTACTGAAACTACCAGTAAATGCCAATATCATTCTGATTTAGGAAACTTCAACGTTTTTGGTATGTGAAGGAGTTCCAGTTTGACCTTGCAGTGTGAATGTTCTGTGTACCACAGCAGCGGCTTCCCGGGGAGCTGCTCAGCAGCTGTCACATTTCCCAGCAGGACAGGGTGTAACATTCTTTCTCTCACCATGTTTATTTAACAGCACACTCTGACTCTTAGGGCATGCAGTCTTCTAAAAACTTCAACTAGTATCATTCCCTGCTGTGTACCCTGTAGTATACTCCACAGTTTAAATATTTTTACCATTTTAATCTCTTAACAATAAACAAATAAAAACACACTATTTTATGCTATTTGGGTCAAATTAATTTTATTATGCTCCATGATGAATTGCCACCAGTGCAACATCCTATTTACTATACATTTCAAAAAAATTCACATACTAAACAAAATTTCAGTTGATAAATGGAAACGAATGATTGAAAGTCTTTATGAATCTCATACATACAATATGTGGCTAGCTGAAATTGTCTATCACGTAGCATCTAGATATAAAAAGCCTCATGCTAGTTTGTTAAACGTGAAGGCTGTCAGACAATCATTTAGCTGGAGTATATATGGGAAGCTTTCAGGTGCACAGGTAGAGTGCTGCCCACGGGGCAAGGTGGTGGAGGGCTGACACATGCAACCTTTACATCCAAGGTGGATTTGGTCTTCGTGCCTGGACCGAACTCACAGCTGCTGTGTTTCAACCAATAGTAATTTAGGCTTTGTGCAACAGCAACAAAAAGTCTTTTTTTTTTCTTTAAGAAGAAAGAATAAATACAATTACCTTTGAAAAATTTTATATCCATCTTACAGGCTTAAAATTGTGTTTCCAATTTTTAAATTATAAGTAATTCCAAAAGAACTGATGTCTCTGCTCAGAGCAAGCTCCATATAAATATTTATCATACCAAAGTTAACTGGGAAACCCTGAATTTCTTGGACAAAAGTTAAGAGAGATCTTAAATTGGCATTACCTTAAAGACATTTCTGGGACACTTGAAGTGTTTTTATAATGTCAAAAAGAAAAAAAAAAGGAAAGTGTTTAATATTACTCAAAATAATAACTGTTTTATTTACCATTTGCACAAAGTCCTAACTTTATTGGTTAGTAGTTGTCCAGCCTCACCCACACCAGACGCACTTAGCTCAAGCCACAATAAAAATGGGAGTAAGCAGAAAAAGGTTTCCAGCAGCAGAGGGCACTGTTTTTGCAAGAAACAGAAAGTCTGGACTTTTTCCCATATGCTTAAATTACTCTTGCAAGGAAGGTAACATTCTTTGAATAACTTAACTATTTTACGGCACCACTTACTGCTTTCAACAACAAAACCTTTTAAATTATTTCTTACGATAACTAGATGCATGATCACTAGAGATTATGTGATAACTGGTTAAAAATTCAAGCCACATCTTGCAGGTCCAGCCTGTCAAGATCATGCCAATACTAGATTTTGGTCGGTATAATTCTAAAGAGCTTAATTTTTAGTTGGATATTGTGACTATAGTAATGAAATACATTTGGAACTACATTCTGCTTATGACTCAATGTGAGAAAAATATGTATCTGTATTTAAATCAGATCATTTTTCTACCTATAATTTAAAGTAGGTAGGTATGATAATTAGCGCTATAAATATGAAACAACCATCTTTAGGCAAATTAGTGTACTGTAGAGAGGCAAGGAAACCCTAATTTCAACACATCACTTAGTATATATAACAAATGTGCAGGTTGTAAAGTTTTATTTAAAAAAAATTTTATCATTCAGTTATGTGTTCCAAGAAACCTGACATTGGGACACCAATCTTTTAAGAAAAATTTAACCTTTCACCTGACATTTGACAAAAACCTTGAGAAATTATCAAATTAAAAATAAAATAGATCCAGCATTACAGTATTTGTCAAGTAGATTAGATTTTATGGTTGGTATTTATGAATACCTCAATCCACACAGGTTGAAAAATTAAAATAATACATAATTTTAAAAAGGTTGATTTTATAATATATTTAACCAAATATTGAAGCAACCATAATATATAGCCTGCTTCAGTTCATGCAGAATGAAATTACCCTGGAGACCTCCCAAATCCCAATAATTTAAATAACTTTTTTGTTTTAGAATACCAAAAATATTTTTTAAATTTTTGCCAAAAAGAGCCTGCCACATTTGCTATAGCATAAAAATAACCTCAGTGAAGTACAGATATGCAAGGGCTCCTTATGATTCCAGCCTCCACATGCTACTTCTGTACAATAGGCAATACTGCTGTAAGAGGTGTGTTACCAACTTCCCTGACTGGCATCTCTGTAGTGATTTTATGTAGAGCATATTGCTAAAATTTGAGAAATAGCATCAATGTAGTGATGTCTAGAGAACTGTGCAATGTATCAGCTTTGACATTCATGTAGCAGTGTGTTCAAACGGAGGGGCTAAATAAACTGAGGTTTGCATCACTTAAAAAAGAATGTAGTGCTATACTAGATTTTAATAAGAAAATTTTAGGTACAGAAAAAGTAGGGTATGAAAATAGTGTTTTCCTTCTGGCATTATAACTAAATTACATTAAGGTTTCTGTCAGTCTCACATATAATATTTAAACTCCCTTGTTGATGGAATGAAAAATATTCACAAATTAAGTGAGCATCCTGGTATAAACTTGCACACAATTATAGGGAGTAGCTCTGCAGACATTATGACAAACCTTTACAGATTAAATGAGGTATTGCACAGATTAATAAAAAAAAAAGCAAAAAGGCAACAAAAATATACAGCAAATTGGTAAAACATTTACATGATAATTTTACAGAATCCATAGACAGAAAGTAGTGTTTAGTATTTCACCTTAAAAATATATATATAATATATATATATATCAGTCTTCCCATTCATCATCATCCTCAAAATCTTCTTCATCATCTTCATCCTCATCTTCATCTAGAAGAAAGTTATCGAGACAAAGCACATGTATAAATAAAAGAATACTATATAACTCTTAGGTGACTCTCCAATTATTCAACTTGTGAAACATAAACCATTGGATTCTTGGAGGAATTTATTTATTAAGGTAGTTTAAAATGAATCTAATATTCATGTAGAGAGGTGATGGTGAGGTGAAGACTAGAACAGGAGTCAGAAAACTTGGGTTCTAATCCCATAGTATCAATGTAACAAATTTCAAACTGTTTCTTTATGTGTAAAATCACATTTGGGCTGGCCTCTCTGCATATAATACTCATACACTGCAAACCCAATAAAGCCCCCTTTAATGATTTCTTTAAAGAAAAGTTGTAAGGAAGATAATCAACCTACTGTTCACCTACCAATTCCAGTTACAATTCCACTGATAGGCAGGAACCTCAGTGATGCTTAAGCCATAACAGAAAAAGAAGGCAGTCCCCAAATCCAGTCTCCTTTCTAACTTCTACTTCTCTCTTGAACCAACTGACACTGGTTGTTCCAATGACCTATTGTTGCTAAAGCTGAAGTTCAATACCTGTTCTTGTTTTCTTGATCTATCACACACTTGACCCAAATGATCACTCCATCCTCCTTCCAACACTTCATCTGCCTTCTAAGATACCACATTTATAACCACTTCTTTGATGATCTCATCTGATTCCCTAGTTTCTCAGCCTCAACTCTCACAAATGAGGGAAGCCTCCGGAATTTCTGAGGTCACAAGAATGTCAAAGGTATGAGATCCAGAATCTCAAGCCTTGTTTGCCAGGTTGTTTTTCAGGCATTCTATTTGTATTTCCAGTACAGGAAACAAAACTTCCATTTTTCCCAAGTTGTTCTTTCAACTTATGGTTACAGCTATGGTGTTCTGACATCCATTAAACTTTAGATAGTCTAGTCACAATGGTAACAATTATTTAAAATATGTATGAGTAAGTTATTTAACAGCAGGGAAAAAAGCTAGCAAGGACTGAGTAATGAAATAAAGTGTAAAACTTCAAATATTCAAATTTATTAAATATGCATATACACATGCAAATATACCTGAAGAATGAATGGCTTTGCTCCTTTTCTGCATCACTTCCATTAACGCACCCACAATTCCTGAAGTGGGTGCAGGTGTTGGTGGTGTAGACTCTTGGCCATCAGATACCTAAAAAAGAAAGTCAGCAAAAGTGAGCAATACTTAACAAGGAAAAAAAAAGTGTATCTAGCATATTATGCTGAAGTCTCCAAAAATCTTACTTTCTTAGAATTACTTATTATAAAAGAAAAAGAAAAGGGGAAGAAATAGAGAAAGAAAAGGGAAAAGGAAAATAAAGAGAAGACAAAAAGGCAAACAATGAAGCCCAGGACAGAATTGACTACATTAAGAAGAAATAAACTATTGCCTTGAAAAAATTAATTACTCAAGATTTATTTCCTCTCCTTAATGCAGAAGCCATGGGCACATTTCCAAATTTAGAATAATCCAACCTTTTCCTGAATAATGCTTGCCCTTGCTGGGTTACCTCTCTTCATTCTAGTACACAATGCCTTAGCTGGTGAAACATTAAACTATTATCAGGGAACTCATTTATAAAACTAAGGTAATATTTAGACTCTTAGAGTTGCTGGGTGAGAAGCATCCTTAAGATATCTAAGAGCAACTGAACAGACTTCATATGGCATAGTTATAAATATAAATATATGATAAATATTATAATTCAAAATAACCTTTCTCATAATATATAACTTCTCTTCAGGGAGATCAGTTGGGTAGCTTTCAAAATATATGTACTTGCAAGGCAACTAATTATCCCTAACTAACATACTTCTACCTAATACCAATTATATTTGGGGGAAAAAAAATCAGTATCACAGGGTCTCATTAGAATTTAATATCTATACAAAATAATCCCTGATTAAAACACTCATTAATAAAGGGAGGATAAAGGAACTGTCTAGTGATTCAGGGTTAAAAAAAATTAGAAAGTTCTGCTCTTAAGTATACTTAACTAAAATAAGCAGTCATTTATACAAAATCTTCATTTTGTCTGTATTCTTATGTTATCCACGTAAAGGTATAATATTGGTAATATTAAAAACAAAGCAGCATAGTTGTTCTAGATAATGACACATATGTCTACATAAATCATTTCCTAAAGAAAAATTATTAGGACAAACTTTTCATTTTGGTTTTTACAACTCTTCTAATACTTCCTATCTTTCTAGACATAAAGATCTTTTTTTCTTTTAAAATTATTCAAAGTAGTTCCCTACAAGATACAGACTTATTATTAGTATTTAGGTCTTAAAAGAGACTGCATATTAATATTACTAGTGTAGAAGTGCCACAAATGAAAAAGACAAAAGAAATCATTTCAGAGCTTTGAATTTTAGCCTGAGGCTCTCAGAGAAGTTTAACAGTAGCAGGAAGGGGCTTTTGACTCCCTTTAAGCAATCTGGTAACACAAAGCTGAGAGCACTGCAGGAGCCCAGCGCTGTCACAAACATGTTCCCTGAAGCTCCTGGACATAGTGCTAGCTGAGGTACAAGGGACGAGGGATTCAGAAGGTATGTAAGCAAATACTTATGTACTTCCTGCCAGCCTTTTAAAGTAAATCTGCCGCTTTATGTTATTAATACTCATCACTGAATAAACTGATAATTTATATAGGCTATTTTAAGAAACACAATTCAGAATTTCAACCACAGAATGGTTATTTTTTTGAAATAATGGACTCAGATCACATGTATAATGTGCCAATAATTCACTGATTATGCCCTCTACAATAATACTCTGAATGCGATCCAAAAGTGGTTAGTTAGAATAAAAATGGCCTACATTTAGAATGGAAACTATTTTTCTCTCTCAAAGAAACTTACGGAACAATTTACAGGGATTTTCTTTTTGTGGGATGGATTGGGATGAGAAGTGATGATGGGGAGAGTAAATAGGAAATTTAACTCACCAATTTTTAAAATTAAAAAATGCAAAACTTAATTCATCAAAAATAACACATTATGACTAAATCAGAGAAAGAAATAAAAGTTGCTTGTGGTGGAGAGAGGAAAAGAGAAACAAATGGTAGGTTAGGAGTGGGAGGTGTGGGAATGAGAGTGACACAGGAGCTAGCACTGAAAGTACATGACCCCATTAAACCCACTACTCACCTAGGCTTTGGTCATTTTGACACTAATTCTCCTTGCTAACAACTATTAAAAGTTCCTCAAATGCTCCTGAGAAATCTTTAGTCTGAACTAAACAGGCAGGAGGAGCAGAGATGATTGCTCACAAGCTGATCTAAGTATCATCCTGAATACGTAATCAAGAGGAAATTTAAATGTATTTTAAAGATCAGAAGGTTTTTTAAACCTGTGCTGTGCTAATGTTTAAATGTTTTCATTCAGTTATGGATGGATAGTGTTCTGTATCCATCTCTGTCTTCCTGAGCCAAAGCTTCTGAGATTTAAAGTTAGCGTAATTCCCCACGTCACAAAATTATTTTCAACTAAAATCTCATTTATTCTCCATGTACAACATAGAAAAGCCATTACCTTCTGAAATTCTGCAAAGCAGATGTTCCTCTTGGAACTGACACACTACATATAAAAGCCCAGAAGGAGGTAGGTGAATGTGAGCAGGTCAGGCTCTAGGGCAGGGGTCGGCAAACTACTGCTGACAGGCTGAATCTACATGCGCCATTTTTGTATAACTTTTTAAAAACTAAGAATGATTTTTACATTTTTTAATGGTTGAAGGAAAATCAAAAGAGATTTTTTGACATTTCAAAATTACATGAATTCAAATTTCAGTGACCATAAATAAAGCTTTCCAGAACACAGTCATGCCCGTTCACTTACACATCGCTATGGCTGCTGCTTCTGCGGTATAACAGCAGAGCTGAGAAGCTGTCAGACGACATGGCCTGCAAGCCTCAAGTATCTAGTATTTGGTCCTTTAAAGAAAAAGGTTTTGCCAACCTCTGCTCTAGAAGATTAAATGATCAACTCCTTTTCCAATTCAGAGATTCTAAAATTATCTGCCATTACTATCAGAATTCTTCCAATTTTCTGTGGAGTCTGATTGTTTACTAATCTGAATTTCAGAATACAGAAACTTTGGAATATGGTTTAGTTTTCATAAAATTAATGGTCTGAATTTATCAAGGTAATTACAATTGGCTTCATGAAGGGCTATTTTTACTTCTCCATAGTTTTAATAAAGATTTTTCTTTAAACATACTTTTATTTAAAAAGTAAGTCTAAAACAATGAATTGCAAACATAGTGTAATACTCCATTTATATGAAGTTTGAGAGTAGGCAAAACTAATCTATGGTTTCAGAAAACAGATGAGAGATTCCTTCTGAGAGGGGGACTAACTGGGAAGAGCCATGAGGGAACTTTCTGGCTGATATTATAATACAGAATTATGGACCCCACAGGCATAGGCATAAATTTGTGTATTTTATAATATGCAAAAATATCAAATTCATAGGATTAAAAAAGTGAATAAAGAAATTAAAAATGTATATACTTTTCAAAGATGTCTTATAAATAAGTTTAAAATTCGATTAGGACACACAGTCTAGACTGAAAAGGACAGCTTACTTACAGATTTCAGCTGAATACCCTGCCGTATCTGGTCTAAAAGTGCATCCCTTCCAGAGCAAGACACTGGTCGACTGTTCTGTTCCACCTTTTTTAGCTGAGCACCCTCTCTAATTTGATCTAAAAGAGCTGCTTTGCTTCCGGCTGGAGCTGAAATTGGCTGGTCACCATCAGAAGGGAGGCCAGGGGGAGGCGGTGGCCCTGGTGGAGGTGGAGGTGGCGGTGGGGGTGGTGGGGCCACAGACCCAGCCACCGACAGGGGTGGAGGTGGTGGCGGAGGCCCTGAAGGTGCTGAAGAGGGAAGAGCTGGAGGTGGAGGAGGGTACATCCTATTTGGTGGAGGTGGAGGGACTCCCACACCCGGCCGGGAAGGAGGCGGTGGTGGAGGTGCAGCGGTGGGGGCTCTGGACGGTGGCGGCGGAGGAGCACCTCTTCCCCTGGCAGGAGGGGGAGGAGGGCCTGAGCTATGTGGAGGGGGAGGAGGAGGCGGTCCTCCCCTCGACGGTGGTGGAGGTGGCGGTGCTGAAATAAAAACAAAAAAATAAAGCGTGCTTTCTCCCCCATAAACATCATACTGACAAAAGCAACCCATTTCAATGCATGCAAAAAAATAATGCAAGGAAAAATAATGACCTCATCTTTGTATTTTATTTTGCAAAGGTATCTGAGCATAGATGGTATCTCACAATTCTATTGGGGAATACTCAGCTAACGATCATTTTCCTGTTGTTGCTTCAAGAAATACCAGCTAAAATTGTGGAATTTAGTTTTTCGGAATCGGTACTACTTCTGAAGGTAAGGGAATAAATACTTTCTTATGTAATAGTTACAAATATAACAACGAAGTTAAGTATTTTGTTCAATCAGCATTACTTTCCATTTTAATAAAAATTAATGGGTACTTTCCTTTAAAGAATCAAGTCCATTTAGTTGTTTTATAAAATTAATTCACATTCAGAATTAAACCAATGCAGCATAAACCTTTAAAATATATTTAAGTTAATCTGAGCTAAACCTGAATTCTTTTTCTTTTAAAATGCAAACCTTCATAACCAAACTTACATTTGTACCTTATAAAGTCCTTTATTTTCTGCATAGAGTATCTATAATATTATATAATATATAATATGCGACAATATATAATATCCTGTGTTTCTAAAAGATGCTCAGCATTCTAGTGATGGCATTAAGGGAAGCTGGTTGCTCAATGAAACGTTCAACTACTTATTCAGGAAACATGAACTTACTATTAACAAAATAAATGGTAATTTCTACATATTTTAAAATTAAACTAAACTAATAAAGTATTAACATTCTTCTGGTAGTAATGATATTGAATAATGATATTCAATATCTGAGTAATGATATTCTTTTCTACTTATGTGAAAACTTAAGATATAGCAGAGCAACAAATTCAAAGTACATATTATATTTCGGGAGGCATGGTTCTACTAACAGTATACACATATTTATGTAATAATGAACTTCATTTTCCCATTCATTCAAAGACTGAATAGAAAAATTAACTAAAAATCCTAAAATCCCTAACAGTTATTTGTATTTATGATGCAACCCATAATATATTATTGGTGGATATATTTCCAGTCTATACAAATACAAATACCTACCTTAATTATAATTAACAGGCTTAGATGCTCAATAATACAATGATAAGAGAAAGGGAAAAGAATCCCCACACTTCAAAGGAAATAAAACGGTATCTTCTAATTTCACTTGGGACAATCATGAGAAACATGCTATAAAATACACTATCAAATACAATCATAAACATTAGGTAAAATATGCAGAAAGGCCAATACGCATAAGGGTATTGTCTCCTGGCACAGGAACTTTTAAAGCTGGAAATAACATATGGCTGGAAACACAGTAAGTTATCCTACTTAGACGTAGGCCATCACAGAGGGAAGCTCCCACGATTTATATGAAAGGCATACTGGAGATAAGGTGTTGAAGCTAAGGTTTGCCCAATTTTCTTACTGGATTCAAAGCAAGGAAACTTAAACTTGCTAAAAGCAAGTCCTTTTCTAACATACTCATAATTTTCTAATAAGAGGGTATGGGGTATATGTATTATATATGCTCCCTTGAATAAGACAGTACATCAAATTCTTCAAGCAGAAACAAAAACTCCATTTTAAGCAATTCAAGGTTTATATTTCAAATACCAATGGTATTTGTCTAAACTGGCATTTTTATGATCTAGTTGTTTGTTAATCAAGAAAAAAGGACCCATCCTATACAAAAGATAGTATAGTCAGTCCTTTCTCGTGGTTTCACTGAGGACTCTGAATCCATAATCTTTTATGTGTAAAATAATGTATTCCTTCAGTAGAGAGAATTGAAGTTCTTTTGAACTTGCAGTAAGTACACTTATTGGAATAATTTGGGGTCCAGCTAATATCTACTTAAATAGACAGTAGAGCATAGCTCAGGGAAAAGGAGAACTTTTATTTTATAGTGAAAGAATTATGTTTGCATCCAGTTTCAGTACAGCAGAAATTCAGCATTTCTATTCTTTTGAAAAATGACTGGAAATGTTTCTGTATTTTTGTAAAGAAAACACTTATTACCAACTTTCTATTTTTAGAGTCTGTATTGTTTCTACATAAGAAGGAATGTATGCAAAAGACATGCCATATCCCAAGGTAAAAATGTTAAAGAATTAAGCCAGGAGAGGAAAGGAGAGATGGCACGTTAGTTAGGTTTACATGCCCAAAAGCATCCAATAAGCAGACACCACACACTACCACGAGGAAGCTGGGTGACCTACAGATTTTCAAAACTCTCAGAGTCACTACAAACAACAGAATCAGAATAACTAGTATTTCTTAGATCTTTAAAATAGAAATAAAGTGAAAAACATAAAACAAATTTATAACAAAAACTTCTTTAGTTAAAAAGGAAGAAAGCCTGATGCTTGTCTTGATGGTAAACTATAGAGAAAAGCTGATATACTTAGAATTATTACTTCAGATAAATATTAAGAGTAATTGGTATATATTGTTCTAGATATTCCATTTTATCTGGAGTTATAAATAGAAATTATGAAATAATTATAAGCAGAAATTTTTTTTAATTATAAAATTAGAAAACACTATAAATTATAAGACATACAAACCAGTATTTAAAAGAAATAGTATTATAAAATTCAGGAAACACTAAAGAGCGGTTCCCATACACTCTCATCAAGAGAAAACAAATAGAAAAATGTTATTCAACACAAATTTAGATTTATGGGAATACTGACAGATCCCTAAGTAGGCATTTTTATTTATATTTACATTTAGTCCTCTTCCCTGCCCCCAAATCAATGTAAATGTAGGCTACTGAAATAATGCCAAGTATGAAAAGCAATCACTAAAAGAAAAGTATAATAAATAATAATAAAAACGACAGTGGTGCTGTGGGTTGAGTTGTTTTTAATAATGACAGGATTTCAAACAAATTATCTAAATTATGGGTGAAATATGAGCTCTAACTCATATAGAAATAAATTTTCCTTTTACTTAAGTATCTACATGCCCAAAATATTAGTTTGAATACAGGGCAGAAAACCTCACTGGAGGTAGGATAAATTAACTCTATACTTTGTTTGAAAACAAACACATCACAGCATGCAAGATTTAGATCACCAGGTCAAACAACACCCCAACATACATACCACTCCACTGTGGCGGACCTACAGAGCAGATGATGATAAGTTAATAGACTTCAAACAATTGCACAGATACACAGAAAAAGATATATTAGAAACCCCAAGTCTACTACATTTTATAAACCTGGTTACATGCTTTCACAAAATGAGTTTCAAGAGATTTGATTTTGTAGGTTTTACAAAACATATTTTTAAGACAACTTCATAAACTTCTTCTCTATTTTTTTCACACTTCTCAACATATTATATTCTTGCCTAGAAAACATTTCCTTAAAAATCAATAACTTGTTTTCTTACTCTTCCTCTAAAAAAACTTATCTTTTATAAAATCATTCTTTAGTATATAAAAGGTTCCAAGTTGGGAGTTAGGTTCTTGAGTATAAGAATTTAACTTTGTTTCCAAAGTATGTTTTTTTAATGCCTATGTATTTTTGTCTGTGTTAGGTAATTCAATTGGGGAGGGACCTTGTCTAATTTGATGTTTTAAAACAGCTAGAATAAAAAGCACTAGTAATAAAGTTAAAAAACAAACCCAAACTAATTAAATAATCAACTCTTAGCTACATGTACTCAGGTGACAGGGCATCCGTATGGATGACCTAATAAATGCCAAGAGTAATTCATAAACTTTTAAATTCAGAGAGCTCAGAGAGCCCCTGAGCATCATTTGGTAGTACAAGGTGAAGAAGCGGGAGAACAGTGGAGAAAGAGAGAGTCAAGGAACGCACTAGGGTCCTCAAGACCGTCCATCATCTGCACACTAACAGAAACTGTGATTTACTGCGGGAACATTTAAAAACAATGGTGGTGTATCCAACATATTTTGATTAAAAATCCAACTTGGAAATGTAATTTTTTCATAAGATAAATTAGCATCTACTAGTTTCAGTGGAATTAGCACTATGTTTCCGCAACAGCAGTTATGACCATACACTTGTTTACATATTTCCACACTAGACTATAAGATTTCTGAGGGCAGAAACCTTATCTCCACATCTAAATATCCTGAGTAGAGACCTCAGTGCTAACATAATAATGTTTACTGAATATATGAATGAATGAATCAATAAAGAGTGAAAGATCAAATTAACATCAGCAGTGAAAAAGATAAAGGTTAAGTCAAATACCTACTTTACAAGGACAGTTAAGTTCTTCAGAAGAATGCTTTAGTTAACTGGAGTTTTTGCTTTGCTGTAATGTCTATTATGAGTATACAAAAACTAGGAAGAAAAGCAGCCAAAATGGATAAGGTGGCAAAGTGATGACATATTGGCAAATTTTAAGTTACTGTATTTGCATTTTATTGTGATAATTAAGATACAACTAAAATACACGATCCCTTAAGTAAAATATCAGATCTTGAAAGCTTGCAAAGTGTTTGTGATCTCAGATACCAAATGACAAATTTTATAGTTTTATCCAAGAAAAAAGTATTTGAATTTCAAAATAGATTTTCATTACTTATATTCTGAAAATGCTTATGTATTATTGACTAGATAGTGATCATATTTAAATTATTTCTTCTGAATTGTAATAAAACCAAGTTTAATGGTGATTTCTAAGACTCATTAAGTAATATATCAGCAACTATAATACTTATTTCTAAAGAAGAACAGCCAGAAGATTTTTTATGGATTTTCATGAATTTAATATAAGACATTTTAATAATAAGCAAACCTTGTCAAGTTTTCTAGTTATACCAGAAGAATGTTGAACATAGTACACTTGGCTAAATTATTTAATCCATAACTTCACAGAATCTGATTAAGCAAAGTTCACATGAACGTGTGTAGCTGTTTTCCATAAAACTCACCTCAAGATTTAAAGGAAAAAACTGAACACTTAAATAGAAAAAAAAGTTACCTTGCCTTCGCAGTTCATTTTTAACAGCTTCAACACCTCCTGTTTTTTCAATGAAGTCATATATAACTTTTGATGTTTCTCTGTCTTTAAGTTGTGCCTCTGAGATTCCACACATATCAAAAAGATTCTTCAATTCTGGATCCAAATTATTCAACTGCAACAGATAAAATAACTAACTATAAATCTAGCTCAAAAATATGAGCATGTTAAAATTCTTATCTGAGCCCTTTATGAAATTATCTTATGAAATCATTTATTTTAAGGTTATAAACTTTTAATATGGTTATATTATTTATATGCTAACTAGACTTTCTTATAAAAAATAGAACAGATAAGAATAATAGATTTTATATCTTATTCATATTTTTTTTGTTCCCTGCCTTTTAAAGAAGAACATCTCATTTAGATTTTTTACTAACCCATTCATGCATGATTCATAAATCTCTAATGCTCACCTGTTCCACCTTGTCATATAAGATTTAGGTATAATCATAAATAAAACAAAAAAAAGCAAATTGATTTGAAAATTTGAGGGCAAGGCCCTCCCTGTAACCTAAGCGCTGCACAGTGCGCGACCTAAACAACTCAAAAATTTTGTGGAGTTTTAACACTGTAGTTATAACAAAAAAAAAAAAGGACTTTTGATTCTAATCACAAATAATACTTCTCTTCAAAATAACTTCTCCAAACCATGATTATCAAATGTGAATAACATATTACTTAGGTAACCAAGTTATTATGTTAGGCTACCTTGCTCACAGTGCTATAACTTAATGAATGATGAAACTGCCAAAAAGAGTTGTAGAAGAAGAAGATCTACACAATTTAACAACTGGATATTAAGAATTTGATTATACTATTTTGATTATAGTATTTTTCGGTAATTTGGCACATATTCTCCTGAAGTGATTATTTAGTATTTAGCAGAAGTAATTTTCTTCTCTTGGCTTTCAAAACACAAGGATTTTACATTATAGTATATAAAGCCAAGGAGTACAAAAACTTTGTCTTTAGAGACTTAGCCATGAATGACAGAACAAAACTATGGTTTCAAAGCTCAGTGATATATGTACATAAACCCGAGCACACTCAAATAAAATCAGAATTCACAAAAATGAATAATTAAAAATAAAAATCTAAAGATAGGCAATAATGGTCCCATATATTTAGAGTAACAAGATTTATGGATTGAGAAGACACTTACGTCAAAACCGGTATTTGGATCCCAACCAACATGTCCAATGTGCCTAAAGTAGTTGGCAGAGAAAAACAAGAGAGAAAGAGAAAGAAAATGCATAAAGGGCATTAAAACAATATATATGAAATCTAATCCACCCAATGAATTTTTGGCCTGAATTAACAGTTCTCGAAGACATACCATATTCAGGGAAAAACTGTATGAGTATTTTGTAGACCAGGATTCTAGCCCAGATTCTGATACTAATTAAGTATTAACATTTTTGCACAATATTTCTGAGCATTCATTTTCTTAACTATCAAACTAGCATAAGAATACGAGCATCACATATAAAAGGACCGGAATTTTGTAATGAGGTAGTGAAATGATGTAAGAAAACTTGAAATATACTAAATAAATACCAAAGGTTTGACACCTGCCTATACATAATGTTCCTGTGTTAAAATCGAATCCCCAATGAGATGGTATTTGGAGATGAGGATTTGGGGAGGTGATTAGGTCATGATGGTAGATTCTTTTAAGAATGAATGACATTATCGCCCTTAAGAAAAAGGATCCAGAAAGCTCCTCTGCCCTCTTCCAACAGGGGAGGACACAAAGATAGCTGTCTATGAACTAGAAGTGGGACTTCACCAGACATCCAATCTTGCCCACCTCTTCCCAGACTCCAGAACTGTGAGAAATAAATTTCTGTTGGTTATAAGCCATCCAGTCTATGGTATTTTGTTATAGTACCCAAACAAACTAAGACAATGCCTCTAGGCAATTTCCAAATATCATTTATAGAGAAAAGTGAGAAATCATTAAAAAAAAAACTCCACAGCTAAATAGATATGCAAATGACAAAAGTAATAAGAGTCTTCCTAAAAATAAGAATTTTCTAACAAGTTAAAAATCAAGAGCAGCAATAAGTAAATTGAAAGTAAAGATAAGAATAGCAAACTAACTGTCTTACTGGAAATTGCTTGGTGTTCCAATATCTGCCTTGGTTATTCTCTTCTTTTTAGTTTTTCCTTTTTTCTTTTCTTTGGTATGGGAGATGTTGTTCACTGGTGGACCATAAAATCTATTTGTTGTGATTTCTGGATTTTTTATGTCAACTGTTGCCATGGGTAAATTAGGACCTGCAAATAAAGTCCAAGTAATATTAAAGAGAGATAATTTAAGATAACAATTCTTACAATCATAATTTAAAATTTAAATATCGTTTTCTGATGCAGGACCACTTCATTACTATAAATTATTTACATTTTAAATTTGCATGGTAATTTTTAAATAATGGAAAAAATACAGCCTAAATTTCAAAAGCCTAAAATAAAATTTTGGATGCATTAGCATAGATAGCATTATTTCAAAGCAAACAACATTCTTATAACATTAAATCCCATGAAGAATTGAATTTTCAACAGGAATTTAAACCTAATTGGTCTGGTCCCTTAAATTCTGACTGTAATAGCCTCACATATACCACATTTCTCTCGGTAAAATGGTATATATCACATAACATGAAACAGTAAAAAAAATGTAAAAGTGTTTACTTTGTTTTAAACCTAACAAAGAAATCTATCTTACTTCCTTGTTTCAACTTTATTAGTCCATGAGGAAAAAAGTACACATTTTACTATTATTTTTTACCAAAACTAACATATTTAAACCCAGTAATATTTCCCCCAAACACTCTCACTTTTCACAAGGTTCAACAGTAAAAATACTTCAGATATTATTAACATCTTCAGGAATGATACAAATACAGCATAAAATGTTTTATAATTCACAAAAATATAAAATTCTTATAAATTTAACTAAAGGGCAACACATGTTCCATAGAGATTCCATTTTAATGTATGATTCTCTGAAAAAATCTATCAGAGCAAATTCCCAAGATGCTTACGCTAATTTCAAAATGTTGTATAAAATACAATCACTATCATTCAGAAGAACAGCTAACATGGCAGGCCTGAGATGGCTACTCTTAGAAATAACTGCTTGCAAGGTTGGCCTTTAGCTGGCTGGTATCTGGGAACTAGGATTTTGAGAGTGTTCCCTTCATTCTCTGATAAAATGGGCTCATTGTGCCTAAACTGTTTGTGCTAATACAATGTGGTTTATGCCAAACACCTGCTTTCCTTCTAGGCGTCTAGAATCTCAGTATGTGCTAGTCAGAGGATGCCTATGGTCTAGCCGCCCCCACCCAATAAACCTGGGGCACCTATCTCTAATGAGCTTCCCCTTTAGGCAATATTTCCCACATTGTAATAATTCATTACAATTAAGCACATCTACTGTGACTCAAATGGGACAAAACTTGGAAGCCTGTGTATGATTTCTCCCAGACTTAACCCCATGTGTCTTTCCCTTTGCTGATTTTGCTTCCTACCCTTCACTGTAATAATATTTGCCATGAATACCACTATGTGCTTGGTCCTGAGTCCTTCCAGTGGATCACCAACTGCAGGGGTGGTCCTGGGCCCCCCGCCCCACAATTATAGAACAGCAAACAGAAATCCCAAGAAATTATAGACTAATGTATATTAGGTGATCACTTAATGCTAATTTGACCGTAATTCTTTAACTGTGCTGAAAACCTCAAATGTATACTATTCATTAAAGTTAACTAAAAGAAAAATGTTTAGTTATATATAACCCATTGTTTCTCAACTCTATTTAAGATGAAATATAGCTAAAATAAAATTATGAAAGCCATCTGTCACCTTATCAGACAAGCAATTTGAAAAGATGTGTATTCTTAATATCATCAAAATTCAGTTATTTTCCCTCAATAGTCAAAGTTTACTTACATGTAACTGTAATATGCAAATGTATAAAAGTTCTTTTTGTAATTTCATACAAAATTTCATGGGAAGTTGTTCATATTGGCAAGAAATAAAGAAATTCTTGGAAAATACGGAAGGTAGTGAAAAATATAAATAAAATCATTAAAAGCTGATACAGTGTCAAGGAATAATCTGGAAATAACTGGTTCAAGAATTAAAGGTTACGTAAAGCACTAGAGAAGGTTTATTAAATAGTAAAGACTTTGATTTTCCAATTTTTCAGATACCAGATTTCAGTGTTTACCGTAGTTTCATAAAATTAAGGGACTTACTAAGAATATCCAGCATTCGAGTGTTAGAGGGTTGAAGGAAGGTTATATGCATACCTTCATAGACTTACTTTTGCCTTTCTTATTATAATTTATCCTTACCAACCAATATCAGCACCACCATCCACAAAAAGATGCTGCAAATTACTGTTTACTCTCTTATTTTCATGCTTAACAAAATTTAAGAACTAACTTTAGACAGACTTAGGAGTATCAGAGTTAGGTACTCTCTTTGTATCTAGTACCCTTCCTGAAATAGGTATTCAAATAGCTAATATAAAAGAGCAACCAGATTCACCATTAAAAAAATAACAAAACAAAATTAGCAACTATAATTAGATTTTAGGAAAAAACAAAAATACAAATATTTCTATGCTGCTTTAATTTATATAAAAATAATCTATTATACTATGTATGTTCTAAATACAATTGGGTAAAAGTAAGCTTAATGGTTTAAATTACCCAAGCTAATAAATTCCTTCTGGGAAATAATAACGTTAAGGTTCTTGTAAGCCTGACTTGTAACTCACTAGAGAAAACAGCTCAGCCATGTCTTAAGAAATTTCAAGGAAGAAGAGGACAGGAATGAAATGTTAAGTGGTATGTGGAATGAATAACCAAATTTAACTCAAATTAATCAGACTGATTTTCTTCCTACCTCTACCTCCAAATCAGGCATAGATATAATGTTACTCATCCACCAAGCAGTTTATAGTCTTTGCATTAGTTATTTAGTGTCATTACACATCAATCTCATTAGTTCTGGCTAAAACATTTTTTAATTAAGTCAATAGAGGAAAATCTAAATGATGAGATATATAGAAAATTAGTATTAGCTTGGAAATTAGTTTTTTTCTAAATCTTTTTTATTGATGAAAACTGTGGACAGGAAGAGTAAAGCGACTTTGCAAGTCACACAATTAGTGACCAAGGCAAAGGTGAACTGTTACCATGGTTCCTAGTTCACTATCCTTTCGATTAACTATTGTACCTTTTACACAAAAGTCAAAACATAAAATGATTGACAATTACAAGTGTTATCATATATTATTCTTTACCAATTTATTAGTTCTCTGAGTTTATAGTCCAACAGTTCATCATTCAATAAATATTTATTAATAACTTTCAAAATTTAGAAAATAGGTTTTTTGCATGTTCAATATATTAGGTACCTGGTTATTTCTGTTGGCAGTATTCCTTTACTTTAGAGTTTGAAGTTGTTAGAAAATAAGTTTAAAATGGTGTTCTAAAGTCCAAATAAGTATTTGTTTCAGAAGTGACATACCAAAAAAAGTGATAACCTGTTCAAGGCACAGAGTCATTTTTTAGTAAGTTTATGGAAGATTTGGTAACAGATATTCTTAATCATTTCTAATAAAGTTTAATTTAATTATTCCATTTATGAAACTACACTAACCCTAAGAACATGTACTAAGTAAATATATAACAGAGGGGATCTTTCCCCTTTTTTTCAAAAAACAGTCAAATGACAAATGACCTTCTTCTGACTGTCAACTGTCATAGAAAAGGTCTTTTAATATTGACAGCTTTTCTAGTAATTTTAAAACTAAAAGAACAAACTGAAGTCCTTCCCTTAATTATATAAAAAGCAGAGAACTCTCACCAAGGTAAAATAGTTGAGAAACGGGTGGCCCAGAGGCCTCAGATGTCAAGCAGTCATGAAGCTGAGAACAAATCATTGGAAAAGCATCTAAGCTAAAAGGTGAGATTGATCAATAAAGAAAAAAGATGTATGGATTAGGAATTAGTGAGGAAGACACTGCATTGCATTTCAGGAATATATATTACTTGTACATAATGTGCCTTTTTATTCGTTACAGTTTGAAAAGGTCTGGTAAACTGATATTCAGCACTTGTGTGGACACTGAAAGGCAGTGAAGGTGCCCACTGCCACCTAGTGGTAGCACACCAACACAGTTAAGTACTCTGCCACCTTGGAAAGGGTTGGGGGGGGAGGTCTCTGCACAGTGGGGAGCACAAACAACCCACAGCAGGAAAAAAATATATAACTTCCAGTATACTTATCTATTTCTTTCTCTATGGTGTATGTAATACATGGATACCATACTATATATATATTTTGTAATTAAGTATACAAGTGTTGGCAATATACGCTCATAATTTTGCCTTTTAATAATACTATATTTTTTAAAGTTTCTATTTATTTAATGAAAAAAGCTTGGGACCACTGACCAAAGGGTTAAAACTATAGATCGAAGGATTCAGAAGCAAGAGTAATATCAAGACAGTAACTACATTTAATTATGATTATCTCTCTTACTAGGGGTAACAAAATTGTGAGACATCACTGTCACATAAAGAAAAGACAAATTCTACCTATTCACGGATTAAGTGCCTCTTCAGAAATACATTTTGTATGTACTGAAAAGATTAAGTTAAGAAAACTAAAGTATTTACATCCTTAACTTTAATGATATTATTTATACAATGTGTACAGTTTAAAATCTCAGGTCACTTTCCCAAAAGTGCCATCACTAGGCAGCCTTCCCACAGGTACTCAGTATATGGCCACAGAACACAAAATAACTTTAAAAATTAAAAAAGAGATTACAGTGTTGGGCACACAGTAAGGGAAACAAATTCTAACACTGCATTAGAAGTTCACAAATGAATGCCTTCTGACTCAGCGGCTTCTGCTTCCTTTGCCTCTGCACGTACGAGCTGTGTAATTGAAGATGTGTTACTCACCCTCTCTAGGTCTCAGTTCTTCAAATTCTTGACATAGCATAGCAGTTAAGAGGCCAGGCTCTGAAATCACTGGAGACTCAATCCTGCTCTACCACTTCTAGTTCTGCGACCTTGAGCAAGTTCCCTGTCTGTGCCTCAGTTTGCTAATCTATAAAATGGAGATAATAGCAGCTACTTCCTAAAGTTTCTCGACAGTAGCTGGCAGATAGTAAATGATCATTAAATAGTAACTACTATTATTATCACTGTCATTGTCTTCATTATGATTAACTAATATTTATTACACACTATGCTAAATGTTTTGATTACTTCATTTAATCTCCACAGCAGTCCTACAAAGTATTAAAATTTCCTTTTAAAAGAGGAAGTCAAAGTATACTTGGCACATGGTAAAGCACTACTGATGGTAGACTTTTAAAAAAATTATAATAAGGGAAATAATCCAAAATTAAATACAGCAATATTTGGTCCATGTTTTTATGTCAAGAAAACAAATTTAAGAAAAAATCAGAAGACAATATAAAAGAAAGGAACCCCAACAATCACTGATGGTTGTCATATTTAAGAATTCTGTATTATGTTGTTTCCCTGAATAATCATTCTAAATTCTGATGAGACAATTAGAGATGCTTTTAAAAGAGCAGAAGAGAGATTCTCTATCATAATGAAGGCTCCTGGAGCAATGGTTCTTTACCTTCATAGGGTCAGAGACACCATTTAAATGTGATAAAAGTCTTGGATCCTCTCTCCCCAGCGAAAAGAACAATATACACTTAAACAATTTAGCAAACAATTTCAGGGAGGGTTTAAGGAGTCCAGGCTGAGAATCTCAGCCCTAGAGCTCTGGGACCTTGTCCTTTATATCTTGGTATTCTGCATTTATGCTCTGGTATACAGTATGTTTTTAAATAAATGAATCTATAATACTTAAGTGTTCACTGTCAAATTAAGGTGAGTTGTATATAGCTAACTATTAGTTCTAAACATCACAGTAAGTGTCCATTCTGAAAGGGACTAGTTTCATATTATCAGTGTGAAATATTTTGAAATTAAAAGAAAGTTAAATCTTAGTAGGAAGCTTTAAAATGAACTTGTTAGGCAAATATTTTTGAATATGCTGGACAAAGTATTGTACATGCTAGACAAAATTTACTGACTTTAGGGAAGACATTAAGACCGGAGTGTACAGTTTTTAAACTTATACAACTGTGAATACAGAATTAAGATATAAGTTAAGATATATCTATCCCACATAGTCTTCCTTCATCCTAGACAAAAGCCAAAGAATAGTATATTTCTAAGTCTCATCTGTTATTTTAAAATAAGAACAGAATAAATGATAGTTGATCACAGATATTAAATATTAGGTATTAATATATGATACATGTTTCTATGAAGATTAAACTACAATCTAAAATCTTTTTAATCAATAATTATTCAAGAGCTTACCATTTGGGGGATCTCGTCTTTTTTCTGTTAGAAAACAAATTAAAAGAATATTGTTAGACATATACAATACAAAAATCAATGTTAAAAATTAATTCACCTAAATCTGCCTTATTCTTAAATCTATAATATATAGGGAATTAAGAAAGGTTCTCTCAGGAACTGACCTTGAGCAGACATCTGAATAAAGCAAGTGAAGGAATACCACACTCAAAGGGCCTAAGGACGAAACAGCATGAAGGAACATCATGAAGACTGGACTGAGTGAGCCAGAGGAAGAGTAGAAGTGATTGCCAGAGACTGGATCATGTAGGGTTCCACACGTCATGGTAAAAATATAAATTATATTCTGTGCATGACGGGAAGTTCTTATAGGATTTTGAATAGGGCAAGTGACATGATCTAATTTATGTTTTTAGAAGTTTATCCTGGCTACTCTGTTGAAAAGAGAAGGTAGGGGACATAGAGTGGCAGCAGGGAGACTAGATGGGAATTGGGTAGCCCAGATGACAGATCATGGTAACTTAGATTAGGGTGGTAGCAGCAGAGGTGGTGAGAAATAAAGCGAGACATGTTTTTGAAGGCAGACACAATGGGACTCAACTGGTAGTATTCGAGGTGAGCCAGTGACAAGGGGGAACAATGCCTTTCATTGAGATGGGGAAGACTAGGAGAGGAGTAGAACTGGTCTGGCTGGGATTGAGAAACATGGATCAAGTGTTCTGCTCAGACATGTTAAGTCTGAAGGCTATCCTAGCACCCAACTGGAGGAGACAAGTCTGAAGGTCTGGGGAGAAGTCAGTAATGTAGACAAAACTTAGGAAGTCATCAATATTTAGATGGTACTCAAAATACAGGACTGAATGAATGCTCAAAGGTCATGAGCATATCCAGAGATGGTCTGAGCACTGGGGAGACCAAAATAATACTGAAAAGCTACAGCCAATTAGGTAGGAGTAAAAAAAGATAACTTCTACATCAATCCTTTGCATTTGTACTCTTATATACCATGTCTGACACAATTTTGACTTTAAGATAAAGTTCAAAAATGGCTGAAGAATTTTAAACAAATGTCATTTCCATAGATTTTCTAACACAAAATTTTCCAAGACTATAAAGTGAAATACCCATCTATAATGATATATTAGTTTATAAACAGTCATAAACTAAAACGAATAGGATTTAATTGGGGGACAAGTTAAAAACCCTGGCAATGGGAAATATATGTATTACTGCATCTGGTGGTCTGATAAAGTAACTTTCTGAAATATCTGAAGTAGGCAAGGCCTATCTAAGTCAATAAATATATATAATCTCCAGTTTCCAAGATAATGTTATCTCTGCATTCAGAGAGGAAACACTTCTTAAATTGGTCATGACAAAAATATGGAAATATACTGAGATAAATATAAAGTTCAGAGTGTAAGTTCTGAGAAGCAATTACAGTTGACCTTTGAACATGGGTTTGAACTGTATGGTCCACTTATATAGACTTTTAAAATAAGTATATCGGAAATTTTTTGGAGACCGGTGACAATATGAAAAAACATTTCTCTAGCTTTATTACAGAAATACAGTCTATATAGTACACATACAAAATATTGTTAATTGACTCTTTTAAGTTATTGCTAAGGCTTCCAGTCAACAGTAGGATATTAGACATTGTTTTGGGGGAGTCAAAAGTTATATGTAGATTTTTGACTATACAGGTCAGAACTCCTTCATTGCTCAAGGGTCAGCTGTACTTAAAAATGTGACACTATCTTGGCTTCAGAAACATTCATGTGAAAAAAGGGAGGGTTTGGTTGAACAAAGAAGAATGGGAGATAATGGTGTGAGGTATTTCATAGAAACATTAGCAGAACAGTGTTGAATCACATCAAGAACCTTTTCGTATCACAGGACTAGTCAGACTACTTTTGGAGTGTTGTGTTCAAATATAGACCCCAGATTTGAAGCTGGACCATTATTTCAAATCTGGACCATTTGAAGAAGACATAAAAATCTAATGTGGATTCAGAGCACAGTATTGAGGATGATGAGTCTATAAACTGTATCATGTGACAAACGAGAAACTAGAACTTGGGCAAGAAGTGAAGGCATGAGGAGGACATGATAGATGACCTCCAATATTAAACAGCTATGGGGAGGAAAAGAAAATAGACTAATTCTTTGTTGCTATAAATGTTGGACTCCATGCATCTCAGTTAAAAAGAGGAGTTTGATGTAGCATGAAAGGCTATCCAACAATGAATCAATAGTCTCTTTATGTTATGATCTTTCTGCTTCTGAAGCACTATGTATAAAAGCTTAGGAACTACATAAAACAGAATTCATTTATTCTGTTAAATGCTGAAAGACACCTATAGGTGACCTGTTTATTTCAAAGTCAATTACTCTATACTTTAAGAAATATTTTTTTTACATTTTTATATTGAAAATGTCACATCTTTTGACTAAAAGGAACCCCAGAGAGTCCCTGGCATAGCACTACAACATATTGAAATAGACAGTGAACCATAAATTACTCCATAGCATGAAATCCTTTCCTAGGATGCCATCAAGTGGTAAATGCCCTTGGCACCAAAAAATAACAGGCCCATAATAATTCTCCTATTCACTCATTTCAAGTAAGATGGCAATAATGAGGCAACAACTTAGTTCATTCTACTTTCATTTTTACTTCATTGCGCCCTTGGAAATCCATTAAAATAACAATGTACCCATTAAAATAACATAATAAACATTATCTGTTATATAATAATAATAAATTAACATCATTAATAATATTTCCATTAAATAATAAAATCCATTAAAATAACAATGTATGAAAGAGTGTATAAAATGGAATACATGCTCAGTGTCTTCCTTCTTCACAGCTTACTCTCTTTTACTGGAAAAGCACATCCTGAATACAATGATCTTCAAATTGGGTAACATGTACCCCTAGATGTAGAGAGACTTTTCAAGGAGTATATGGGCATGGCTAATTTCAAGGGGATCTACTTGTTGATCTTAACTTCTTTATGTTATTTCTATTAAAACTGATCTGCTTAAGAAGATTATTTTGGAGCGGCTCACCTTTCCTTATCACATTTCTCCCACTTAACAGAAATGCATGGTACACTGTTGTCAAACAGTTCTACACCAATGAATTTAAAGCTTTATACTATCCAGCGTCATTCTCTAATTGTTTTATACGTATTAGAGTCTCGTGCATTAAACTAAGTTCCTACATTCTTACAATATACAATATTAGGGACAAACAGAGACAAGGCAATGTTTACAGATCTCATTTGCAACTCTGCTTATTTGCTTCTAGGCTTGTCTGAAGTCTTTGTTCACAAAATATAAAATACTGTAAAAAATGTAAATTATGAACAATGCCATAAAAAATGCAAATTTAGGAGTCTGTATATGGAATGTTATCAACATAAAAGATTAGAATTCCTCAATAAATCTAAATAAAACTAGTTCTCAACAAAAAAATATTTGAAGGTAAGGACTAGGAATAATTTTGTTATTGCTGGAAATGGCCAGACAGTAAATATTTTAGATTTTATGCACCAGTCTTTATGCACTATCCAACTGTGGTATGGCAAAAAGCAGCCATAGATAATATGTAAATTAATGAGCCTCTATAGCTGTGTTTCAATAAAACTTTTTTTAAAAATAGGCAGTAGGCATTTGCAACAACATGGATGGAGCTGGAGGATATTATGCTCAGTAAAATAAGCCAGGCAGAGAAAGACAAATGCCAAATGATTTCCCTCATTTGTGGAGTATAACAACGAAGCAAAACTGAAGGAACAAAATAGCAGCAGACTCATAGACTCCAAGAAGGAACTAGTGGTTACCAAAGGGGAGGGGTGTAGGAGGGCGGGTGGGGAAGGTGGGAGAAGGGGATTGTGGGGTATTATGTTTAGTACACATGGTGTGGGGGATCATGGGGAAAACAGTGTAGCACAGAGAAGGCAAACAGTGAATCTGTGGCATCTTACTACACTGATGGACAGTGACTGCATTGGGGTATGGGTGGGGACTTGATAATATGGGTAAATGTAGTAACCACATTGTTTTTTCATGTGAAACCTTCATAAGAGTGTATATCAATAATACCTTAATTAAAAAAATGGCAGAAAAAATAAATAAAATAAAAAAATAAAAAATAAAAATAGGCAGTGGGCCAGTTTGTCCCATGAGCCACAGCTTGCCAAGTCCTATTTAAAATAATTAAAAAAAAAAGTTTACCAGATTTCCTTTGTCGTCGGCCCAACAAGTCTGTAACTGCTTTTCGGAATTTTTTTGCTTCTTCTTCATTGGCAAAATTAAGAGCAACTTGACAAGTCTGAAATATTTTCATCAAAAAAGGTAAAAAACAAAAACCACAAAGTTAGCTTTATTTAATGAAAAAGTTGATAGCCAATAGGAGTACATATCTGAAGAAGAAAAGCTTGACTTTATTAGCAGACAAGAACTTATTTTATGACCTGAATAATTTAAGAAGGGAAAAAGCATGGAAAAAGTAAAGACTACATTTAGAAAGATTACCAGTAGACACGCAAATTATTATTCAAATACTTTATCTTCAACAACAAAAAAACAAAATAGTAAATTGAATCTGACCTTTCATTAGAGCTCTGTAAATAACTGAATCAGAAAAGGAAAACACTGGAAAAGTTGGTCAAATGCAGGTCAACTCTTTCTTTACTAGTTTAGGTTTTTACTTTACAGCTTAAAGGTATTTAAATTATAATCTTAATTGAGATAAATTCTTAAAAATGTGGAAATGCTGACATTATGATACCATTTATTATTATGGCATTTAATGCACACTTTTATGTATGTATATATATATATTTATATGTTATCAAGAAAAAGGGGAAAAATAACAGCTAGAGAAGAACATACTTCCTGAAAAGATGCGTATGTCAGCTAATAACATATTTTTTTCTTTCACTGTAGAGAATTTAGGAAATACAAATATGAAAACAAAGAAAATTAAAATCACCCATAATCCAGTCACTCAGAAAATGTCTGTGAGTACATGGTATAGAAATCCTTGCAAGTTTTCCCCAAGTATATGCAATACATTTTTAAAATTCTGCTTCTCTCCCACCATTTATTGTGTTTCAGCACTCTTCTAGGTCAGGAACTATTCTTCACAAAATAATTTTAATGGCAATATAATATTCAATATTTAAAAGTTACTATGGATTATTAGATAATTAAAACTTCATTTTCATAGATAAGTAAATCCCAGAGAGGTTGAACTATTTGCCCAAAGTCACACAGAGGCTTAACCTATCTGTCCCAAGACAGAATGAGGATGAAAAAAACCTCTTTTCTAATGACAAATTACATTTACAGTACTCTGAAACTTTTTGGCTCTTAAAATCTTAGCTCTTTCTTCTACTTACCTATACCTATGAAGAAGCTTTTAAAAATAAAATAACTCTTTATATTTTATACCATATTTACACAAAAAGTTAATAAATGCTTTCCACAAATATAAAAGCAATTACATTCAACAGGGCAATGGAGGAAAATGTGACTTACATCTCCAGCAAATGTATGAAAATATCCTCTAGGACTATTATATACAAAATTATTGTATAGCTCTTGTTCCCACAACAGTTTTCCATCCTAGGAAAAAGTAAAGTTTAAAATAAGAGTTACCAAAAAACATAATCTCTAGGAGTAAAATACAGCAGATGGCTTGTATTAAGGGAATTGTTTTTATTAACAATAGTTTTACATACATATATATCACATATAATATGTAACAGGTAACATATTTAATCAGTAATTCCTCAATAACATAACAGTAAATTCTGGATATTGTTTCTTTCATAAAAACTACTTATCAAGTAAGTTTAATTCAGTATGCTAAAATATGTCATTAGCCAAGCATTCACAAATACAATTATGTGGTCAAATACATAACTAGAACATAAAACTGGATCATCAATATTAGATAAAAAGAGCAGGATGCTTTTTGTACAGTGCTGATTGTCAATGCATAGTTCCATCAGCAATATTTAGATTAGACTGTGTGCTATTAAATATTACAGGTTTATGTCATGCTCTTGTCCTCAGTTCTGTAGATGCTGGGATGGTCAAATATACCTTCTCTGTACTGCTCATTAACTATCTTTGTATTCCTAATTTTTGCAGAGTGGTCTCCTAATTCAAGACTGGTGTAAGTAGTATCAATTGTATGCAGAAAGAGACTGATGATTAAAGGGCACCACGGTTAATCAATGGTTAAGAGAACCATGGATGATTGTCACATTATGGTCATAGGATAAGAAATATAATTAACCTTAACACCAAGGCTAATTGCAAATATTTGGCAATGGTTACCTACAAATAAAGCAAGTGGTTAGAGAAATGTAATCACTGTCCTATTCTGAAATGTAAGGTTCTACCTACAACACAATTTTTAAATATTTAGAATAAATTGTACAATACATTATAACCTTTCTTCTCAGTGGCATTATATGTATATTCAATTTCGAAAGTTTCCCACTGGTGATGAGAAATATGTGTATGCACTTATTCCCCAGCCCCGAGAATCACTGCCACAGTAAGCCACTGTTAGTAACAGGCATATGCCCCATGTCTCAGCTGTCTTGGGATATGAAGCAGCAGATGTTAAGAAGCACTAATTTACAATGTGCGGTAACTTAAATATCATTTAATCTCAAGAAATACTTTGCAACAGACCCAGAGAGTGATCCCATTTTACAAATAAATAAGCCAAGGCCCAGAGAAGTAACAGTCTGACTACAATGTATCTGACCACAATTACCATCCAGGAGTTCAGGGTCAGTTTTAGCTTTTTTGTGATTATAACGCTGCAGTGCTTACTGACACATATAAACATTATACAAGGAGGCTTACCTACAGGAAAGTTTTAAAAGATAAATGGAGACTTTATCTCAGCAAAAAGATAATTACTTTTATGACATAAGAGATGAATACCTGACAAATGAAAACCTAGGACAATGTGGATTTATGTTTGAGAGTGAGGGATACAAAGTTGTGAAAATATGAGCATAACCTATGTTAACAAGGAAAAATGGGTAGCAAATACATTACTACAGATATTGTATAACGCTTTAAACCTAGGCTGAAGTAAATAACAGTATATATACCAAGCTAAAATACACTTTTAGTTCCCTGAAAGGACTACGTACTCTAGTCTGTAATGGATAGGATGGAATAAAAGAGGATCATTAGAAAAGGAGATAATGGGGAAAGCCCAAAACCCGAAGGCATTAAAAAAAAATTTTATTTTGATGTGTGGTGGCACTGGAAAAGTAAAATAGGGTCTGTTCGTGTTCTGGCTCAGGACATGTTCCCATTTGGTCATAATGTCCATGCTTCAATGTCTAAAACCAAGCTTCACTCTTCTAATATTTAACTACATACAGGATAAAGAAATCTGTACCAAATTATAACTGAGGTAGAGAACTAATCACCTGCAGTTTCAACTGGAAACAAAACAAACTTACCTTGATATCAAATATTCTTAAAAAATAAGATCTTTGTGGATTGTCCTTAACAAGACAAGCAACACCACTGCACTTCTTTGACCACATACAGTTCCGATCTGCTGCGTATAACTGTACCACTGCTGAAGACATCGTCTACAAAATATAAAATGTACAGCCATTATGTTCAAATTAACACTCGGATGACCAGAGCCCCTGCTGACAGCATAACTGCAAACTCTTGAGGGACACCAAACCCAAACCACCCAACTCAGCTGCTCCTGAATTCCCGACCCATAGAAACAAGGAGATAATAAACATTTATTGTTATCTTAAGCCAGTACTTTTTGAAGTAATTTCTTGTGTAAAAAAACAAGTAATACAATAACTATAGTAAACGTAATTATTCAAAGTATTTATTTGTGGGGGATGGAAATGTTAATGACAGGGCCCCATCATTAACATTTCCATCCCCCACATTGACTGATGTTTAATATGTGTCAGGAAATATGCTAAAGTATAACTCTACTTAATTTCTTTTGCTATTATAGCCTCATTTTATGTTTGAGAAACCCAAGGTGAAAGAGGATAAATAGTTTGTCCAATATTACACAGCTAAGGGGCAGAGTTAAAATCCCAATCCAGGCTATTTGTGACTTCAGATCCTGTATTCTTACTCCCTATAATATACAGTAGTCCCCCTTAACTGTGGGGGACATGTTTCAAGACCTCCAGTGGATGCCTGAAACCACAGATGGTACTGAACCCTATATTTACTGTTTTTTCCTATACATACATACCAATGATAAAGTCTAATTTATAAGATAGGCACAGTAAGAGAGTAACAATAATAAAATACAAGTACAATGGTAGACTAATAAAAGTTATGTGGACTCACTCTCCCTCAAAATGTCTTACTGTACTGTACTCATCCTTCTTTTTTTTGTGATGATAATAGACAAGAAAATGGCCATGTGATGAATGAAGTGAGGTGAATGATGTCGGCACTGTGACCTCGCATTAGGCTACTACTGACCTGCTGCTATGTCAGGAGGAGGATCATCTGCTTCCACACCAGGGAAGTGAAACTGTGGATAAAGGGGGGACTACTGTACTGTTTTCTAATAAAGTGAATATTTAAGTGATGAAATAGTAATACTATTAAAAGTTGACTTCTCTATAGCAGTTAACCACTCTAGTTAGTATAGGTACTAGGTCTAACTTGAAAGCAAGGTTTATGTTCACTAACAATAGTGCTGGACACTGAACATGTTGTCATCATCCCGGAAAGTAGATTCTAGTATCTCCTTTTTAAAGATGATAAAACTGAGAGAAGGAAGATGTTAAATGACTTGTACATGGCTACAGAGCTTGAAAGCTCTAAGATATGAAAAATGATTTGAATGACTATTGTCCCAATTTTCCCAATGATATACCTAAATAGTACTCTTTTAGATGTATGAGAGAGAAGCTAATTCATTACATGCAGTGGACACCACAGAGTGTTAAGGTTTTCCAGTATTCCATGTTGCCACCTCTCATTACTGTATCATGAAACAATGGAAACTTCCATTTAATTCTAAAGTAAGCTTCTTTTGTATTATAATCAAGAATGCAACTATTTCATCTTAGTTACTGTAAGAGTGATACACACACATACTGGTTCAGAATTTATAAATCCTCTGAAAGCAATACTCATGGCTTCTGATCCAGTAATCTCACTCCTCAAGTAGAATGTAAGGAAATAATTTAAAATAAAAGAATTCTTATTTTTAATATAAAAATAAAAAACAAAGTATTTATATGAATATATATTATTTAGGGTTCTTTCTAAATAGAAGGAATTCAAATAACCACAAATAGATGATTAATTATAATGCATCAGTTCAATAAATACTAAGCATTATAATAGGAAATACACTGTGTTAAGATTTGGAGATATTGTTTTAGATTACTTAACCAAGCCTGGGGGAATACTTTCCTTTGATAATAAGATTCCAAAGGACTATTATACATACAAGTCTTTTATAAATAAAGACAGAAATATAAGATCAGTTATTGCTGGGGACCAAAATTTCCTAAAGCCTTTCCTAGATAACAATGCTCCATGCTATGTTTTTAAATTTGACAATCCAACATCATCTTTGAATTTCTGTTATGAATAGGACACAGCGCAGCAGAAAAATTTCTACATGAGCCATTAAAAAATTATGAAGATAGCTTAGAGGCATAAAAAATGTATATATTAGGACACTGGATTTAAAAAAGGAGATTGAAGAATATTGGTTATGCCTTTGGCCTGCTCAAAACTATCTGTGTTCTGCAAGTGCATAATGTAAGCATGACAGTCCATAGGTTCCCCGACCTCAAACTCACACCACTGAAAACTTTAGAAAAGTGAATTTTGCATATATTGTCCAAAGGTATTAGAGAAAAGGCTGAAGAATCTGAAAATCAGATGAGAAAATTTTCTAAGGAAAATTCTTATAAATTACAGCCTTTTAATATAGTGCTGTCAAAATGCATTCATTCCTAAAAGAAAAGCAATCAGAATCAGGAAACTAGATACCAAGAAAAAGTTCTAAAAATCCTGTTTACTTTTTAATCAGAAAACAAGAAATAACAGCTAACCAAAGAAAAAAATGTGGTATTAAAGAGTCTGAAATTCCATTATGGAAATCCCCTTGCCAAAGGACCAAATTGCAAAACACTGTAAAACATTGTTTGGATGTATATGTGAACTTAAAAAAAAAGAAACAACACACAGCTAAAAATCCATATTTAAACATTTATATAAATCTAAATTCTTAAGACATCTTAAGATTTGTGAAACATCAGGAAAATAAGATTTATGAAAGTTTTATAACTTTCCACACAAACATGGTTGGCATTGTAAACCTTACTTATTCTAAAACAATGTATAAAAATTTAGTACTAAAGAACCCAACTAATCATAAGCAATTTTCAGCAACTGAATTTTTAAAATTTTACTATAATCTTATTGTCTAACTACATGTCTATTTCAATCCTTATCTTAAACTGGCAAAGTCTGAAAATTATAGACCATAGCACTTTGCAAAGCCTTTTCTGATTAATACAGAATTATAGTGAATACAAGAGTAGCTTACACACACAATGCTTAATATATAAATCCTAGAAATACAGAAACAGTGACTATCCCTTAAACTAGACTGACAGTGGTTTAATTAAGCTTTTAAAAACATTCCTTTCATTCCTTAAAGTAATTACAGCTAATCACAACTCCATTACTTCTTGTCTTTCATAATTAAGCAGGTATTACTGAAAAACAACCTAAGGAGACAAGTGCTTAGGAAAAGACATCTATTTCTTATTAGCCCAATGCTAGGGATAAAATTTGTTGATTAAAAAGAGAAAAAGTACTGTATCAGCTTTTGTAGAAATAGAGCCTATCCTATTTTATACATTCCTGATATTGTCAGTACTGAGTTCTTGCAACGACATATTCGTCCTCAGAACTTTCATTGTGAAGGGCAGAAGAAAGATGAAGGGTGAATTCTGGGAAGTGACTCCCTCTCATCATCCTTCAGCAGGGCACTTCCAACCTCGCTGGAATTGACTCTGCACCAGTATTTCTCTGATTCCCTAAGTTGAAATGACTCTGCTTTTGTTTGTATTTCTACAGAACATTTTTGTCTATCTTGTGTAAATCTTGATATATCACAGATCTTATTCTAAAATAGAATCATTTTCTGTATTGATTTATTACCCATTAAGCAGAATGTACTTTCCTTAAGCATCTAAAATAGTTTTGCAAGGCTAATATTTCACCTATACTTTGTCCCAAGTAAGCAAACATGTTAAATTAAAAATTATATATTCCAGATAATAAAATAAATTATATTAAAAAAATTATATATTCCAATTTTGATAGAGATACTATAATAAGTAGTAAGAGAGTGGCCTTGATTTTAAGATACACACCCTAAAGTATTATAAAGTGGCATGATATGGGCAACTGCCTTGAGTGATTCAGAAAATAATAATAGAGAGAGAGAGAGAGAGAAGGAGAGAAAACCATGATAAAATGTTATGTTTGACAAATCTGTATGAATGATATACAAGGTTCTTTGTACATATTTGCAACTTTTCACTATGTAATTATTTTGAAATTAAAAAAAATTAAATGCACAAATGTTTCATAAAAATGTAAGACTCTTGGCTCCCTGCCACAGCCATGATAGTCTTGGAAAGGTGGCTCTCTTCTCAAAGCCAATGCTACTTCTACAGACACTAGCTGCTGCTACACTAACCCAAAACAAAGGAACTGCCACTTCTTCCAACTCTCTCTGTACTTACACCATCTTTTTTAAAAGGAACTTCATCCTGAGTAAGACTTAAATAAAAAACATTCACCACTTCTATAGTTTGAATTCCTTTCACGCAATCAGAGCAACCATGTTATACAACAGGTCAAAATAAGAATTTTAGATCATTCACCTTATTTGGGGTGGAGGGATTAAGAGGGGAGCAGGTGGTGATGGAAAACAGAAGATTGTTAGTACACCAGAGAAAAGGGATCTTTATTAAAAACTTTAAACAGATTTAACTTATATGTCCTGGGCACACAGGTAGATTTGCCATGAAGCCAATTAAGCTTCAGGGTCCTTTATTTGGAAGAGTCCCTTATGCGGTTGGGCTCGTTCTCCTCGGGACACATGAGGTGGCAGCAACCCCAGTCTCCTGCCAGGTGGGGCTCCTTGGCTACCCCGAGGGTGATCCTGGTATTCTCACCAAGGATGCACTATCTGGACAGCTGCCCAGGCCCAGCAAATAACCTGCCCCCACTGAACAACAATATGTCCCCAGACCCAATCTTTAACCCCAAGGGAGAGGGTCTGAATGAGAGCTGTGCAGCTCCTTGCTGGGGGTGGCATGCTATCACAGACTCCATGGGCACTGCTGGGGGAGAGGCATGGGCCAGCCAACTGAGATCGAACAGCTGGTGCTTTCCCCAGGCAACAAGCACCCTCTAAGCAAAGTGAAGGAAACTCTTAAGTGTGCCAGTAACTGGATTCAAAACATTTCTTTCAGCTTCACTATTATCAGCAATAAAAAATAAATTTTGACCATATGTAGTAGATAGAGCAGAAGTCTTTTTCTGTAAAGTACCAGATAAATATTTTAACCTTTGTGGGCCATTTGGTCTCTTTCAACTGCCACTGTACTGTGCAAAAACAGCCCTAGATTATTTGGAGATGCCTGTGTTCCAATAAAACTTTACTTAAAACACAAGCAGGCTGGATTTGGTACGTGGGCTGTAGTTGGCCAAGCCTGTAAGAAGAAAGATTCTCTCAACAGATGATACAAAATTGTCATGTGAAGAGGCCAAAATAGGTAGGAAAGCAGTATCAAGAAGGTACATCAGTCAATTAATAACTGAAATAAGATGCAAAAACAGTAAGCTATTTTTATGGATTTTGTATTTATGGTATTTTTCTGTTGTGATATTTTCTCATACTAAATAATCATTCATTTTTATGATTTTGAATTCTTTTTAAAAGAGAGCACCTCTGAACTGAGTAAGCTTCAGGCCACAAGACCTGATCAGCCTCACTCGGGGTGAGAAAATTATGCATCAATTAGAGCAACAGAATTTTGTATCTAAAGAAAATGAACTATTTAAGCCAATTCCTTTTGCCAAACTAAACTTAATGTACTAACTTTTTTACAGTGATCTCACCCACTTAAGAAAACTGGCAGAGCAACTCTAAAAAAACCACTGAATAAAATTGGTAGAAAAGGCCAATGGGTTTGGGGGAAATGGGGAGCATGGTGGGCTATTTTAGTCAGTCTTCTATTCAATGTAAGAATCCTTACAGCATTTTTAATAAGATTACTACATAGCATTTGCTTGAATGCTTGCTTTTTAATAGGGAGCTCACAGCTTGACGGAAAAAAACTATTTCATTGTTGCAGCAGCTTAGTTAAAAGAAAATTCATTTTCTTTGAGGGTAAAAATTTTGTTTTGTTGAGCTTGGTAGATATGTCATTGTGACATTAATACAGAAAATTCTTTATATTGAGCCTAAACCTGTTTTCCTGGCAAGTCCCACTCATACGTATTTTAATCTCTCATGACTCTAAAATCTCTTGAGCATTTGCTATATGATAGGCACAGTGCTAGGTACTGTAGCCACAATGATCCCAAACTGGAGATATATACCGTTCCCACTACTGACAGCATACTTATTTCTGTGTAGTGGCAATGACATTTTCACTTTCATAGAAATGTGCCCCCAACAATCTTATTTCTAAGGTCATCTCTTTTTAAGCTAAATTTATTTTGATCATTTCTCATCTGACCTGTTATGGTTTACTTATCAGTCTCACTGCCCTTAACAGTCTATAAAATAAACAAAGTAGATGATATTGACATGTGGCCTGATCAGTGCAGAATATTAGAAAAATTAAGGAGAAATTATTTGTTTCCAATCACAAGAAGAAATTCATGTGTAGCCTCATTCTCATCTTTCACACTATATGCTAAAGACACAGGAGACTGTCTTTCTCTAACTCAATACCCTTTCTGACATCCTGATCTTCCATTTTAATTCTGTGCTCGCAAGAGTGAAACAAACTCTCTCATCCTTCTTTAGAAGGACTGGGCTAACTGCTCACCTCTCAAACCCCAGCTCAGATGTCATCTGTTGGATCCCCTTCCTCACCCCCCAAAAACGTGGTAACACTCAACCTACTGTTACATCCTACTGTTTATGAGAATAAGCAACATGATGTTGCCTAACAAGGTATTTCGGTCAGCTTCAGTCATCAAAAATCAGAGGAAAGGAGTTCCTCTTTTCACTGAGCCTTATCAAGAAGATTCTCCGAAAAGAAGTCAGTGGGCTGGCTAGGTAATTAGGTCCTCTCAAATTACCCAAATGGTTGGGTTAAATAAACATTTGTTAGTGGTCAGGAAATACTAAAGAATAAGATGAGATACAGAGTCAAAAAGTCAGTGAGAAGCAAATATGCGGAGAAATTTAATGTTCATTTGGAAACAAGAAAAGTTTAGAACAGGAAAAATTATGATTTTCCTCTAATACAGCTAGTACAGGGGTTTCCCATTAGTACTGACAGATACTATTAACAACTCTCATGGAAGGAAGCCCAACTGAGTGCCTACTCGACAGCACAGCTGCCGTAAGTCCAGCCCATGTACTCAGAAAATATAGGCAAGCATTACTTAATCTTGCTAATAAGTTTCCAATATTAGTAGGGATGAGAAATATTACATAATCAAAGATAATATACAGTGTGAAAGAAGGGCTATAATTGGCAATAACCCTAAAAGTTAAGTCTTGCTATGGTCAAAATGGATAAATTCAAAGATGTAGCATGGTTAAGACAATCTGCATCCAACAGTAACAACAGACATTAGAGCAAGGAAAGAGCATTGTGAAATATATGATATTCAAAATGTTCACAGATGACCTAGTTTATCACATAAGGATGAAAATAAGTTCAGTAATGTTTATTCCATTTAACTAAACGAGAGGGTAAAGGAGTAACACATTTTACAAAGACTTCCATCAAAACCATAAAAATACTTCAAATCTTACCTTTATTAATTCAAAATTTCAGAACCTTATTATTATCCAGAATTACTCAGGCAACTGGAATTTTCTAGGTCATCAAGAAAGATACCCACTCAACTCATTAAATAAAGCACAGTTCAGCTATACAATGGGATACTATACAGCTGCCAGGAAAAAAAAGAGGCTCTTTAATGATAAAGATACTCAAGATACACTGTTATGTGAGAAAAAAGCAAGATATAAACTGAAGGGAGTACAGTATGCTAACATTTGTGCACAGAAACAGGAGCGAGAATAAATAATTTGTATTTGCCTAAGCATGCATAAAACTGGAGAGGGACACAAAACACTGGTAACAGTTGCCAGCTGCTGAGGGGCTTTGTGTGTGCCCATGTGTGTTGTCAGGAAAGCAAAGACCTGGGGAAAGGTAGGACAATATGGAAGATAAAATTTTTACTTTCTTTTTGTACATTTTTATTTTAAGCCATGTGAATATTTTAGGTCTTAAAAAAATTAAATGTTGATTTGAAAAATACACATATAAAAGAAAGAGAAGACTCAAGTCACATCATGGTATAATTTGGGAGGAAAAAAAGATCATCTATGATTAGAAACCGTAACCCAGGAAGAATTTCTACTACCTTATTAAAAAAAGCCTTCCCTTTAAAAATTAAAAGTGAATATTGCTAAAAATAACACACTAAAGTGTCTAAAGGCATAAATAATAAAAAAGCAAACTTTGGCTACTATAATGAGACAGCCTATGCTATACTAAGGGCCAAAGTCTGTGATTTCTTCACAAACTTTCCCTTTAAGTCTTTTGAACTCTTAAACATAATTAATCAGAATAAGCAAGTTTAAAATTCGATTACATTTATCTTCCATATTTGTCTACAGATTCTATATGCAGCAACCCATAATTATCCAAGCTTTTAAAGACAGCACTGGGATGTGTACACATACAAACACATTTAATTTGCTTGACTTTCATATGTACCACCAAGGTGGGAGAAGGACATGCAAAGAGTTAATCAGAGTACTACAACAGTTTAAATTCAACATTACCACCTAACAAAAAACTTTAAGTACAACATTTGAGACTCTCCCTTATATTATGTATAAGAATTAGGCAGAAAAAAAAAAGAAAAAAAAGTAGGCATGAACCTTTCTGAAACTGCTTTTAAGATTTACACTTTATTTGCAATTACAGAGACTTAAAATCATAGTGTAAAACATAATGATCTAGTCAATAATTTGAAAAAATTATATATTCAATAAACTTAAGTTTTATATAGTTCCTCTGGAAGTTCACTGTTGCTAGTTTCAAAAGGCAATTTTTATTTAAATGCACAAATACTTCTAACCCCGGTTACTATTACTGAAATTGAATGAACACACATAACTAGATGTTTGATTGCGGCCTCCACTAACCACAAAGGTGTAGGAAGCTGACTGTATTAAAACAAAAGGCAGATAATGTTAATTTTTTTCTTTGAAAAGATCTTTATTATTAATAAATCAAGAACTTGGGGCTGGGGAGGAAACGTGAGGCTTTTATATGACACTACTCTCTACATAAAATTACATTATGCACAGTAAAGGCAAAAACACAAGCTAATGATTTTCTCTTTAAATGGAAAGGTTGACTCTTAGATCCCATGTACATATTTAATAACTTGAATGTTCTATATTATCTTTTACTGTGTAAATTATTTGGGAACTAATTCACTTTGACTTTTTACAAACAGATCTTTTACAATGTTACCACCCTTTCCAGGTAAGCCCCTTATCTTGGTGGCAGAGTGGAAGGTGGGAGGTGTGAGGGAGCTCTGAGCTTCCGTACTCTTCCTTCTCCTCTTTGGAGCTGCACTGTCTAATAAGGTAGTCTCTAGCCACACATAGCTATTTACATTTAAAGTTCGAAATTCAGTTCCTTGTCATATTAGCCACATTTCAAATGCTCCAACAGCCACTGGTGACTACTTATTAGACTGCACAAATGCAGAGTATGTCCATCATCATAAAAAGTTCTATTTGACAGTACTGATCCAGAGAATCCCAGAAATGAGATTTTATACAAATATTTTCTTAGAATAAGATGTGAAATTTATAAGGTCAAGGGTAGGAAAGTTTTGGGGTCATAAGACAATTAAAATCATTTGTTCAGAAAAATGGTTAACTTAGAGACTAAATTTGAATAGGGTATTCAATTTAACAAATATTTATTATGTACTAAAAATAGAAAAATAAGGGATGGTCCTTGTCTTCAAGTTGTAAATAATAACCTACTAAAGGAGTTACGTTTAAAAAATAAGTCTAATAAAGTATGCTATAGTCTAATAAACTACCAAAATGAAAGCAGAAATAAAGTGCTCTGGGAAGGCTGAAAAGAAAACCCTGAATACCGAGGACAAGGTAGGGAGAAGGGGACAATTCTGGGGACAAAGTGAGGGCAGAGAATTAGGGATGCTCCAGGGAAGAACAGTGTGAGGACCTAAAGCACAGACTCTGGGATAGATTCTGTTATTTATTAGAATGTGATTTTAGGCAATAACTTACCTTCCCTATCCATTTACTGATCTGTAAAATGGTATAAAATCACTAACTTCGTTTTGGGTTTTAAGATTAAATTAGTTATATATGTAAAGTGCTCTGAACAGTTCCTTCCTCACAGGGTTATTAGAATTAAATGAAATAATACACAGAATGTGCTTAGAAAATTGCTTGGCATTGAATGCACTTATTTGTATGTTAATTATTATGGTATTCATATTATCAGATTTATCAGCTGCTGTATTTTCAATCAGATCATTTTAAAGCTCTATCTACTACTAGCTTATAGAAACTAGTAATTGGAGGACTAGTATTTCCTCTGTTTTCAGCAACTTGGCCAATTAAAGAGAATCAGGAAAAAACCCAAGCTTCCAAAAAAACAAAACATACCATTACACCTTCACTGTCTGCAAATCTGGATTGTCTTCGTAACTAAAAAGCACCCCAGAACAGTACAAAGCAAGTATCTTTAACAATGGCACCTAAAGCAGGTTTAGGTCAGTGAGAGACCACATAAACAATCATATACTGTATCTTAATAGGATTTTCACTAGATTTTACACATCCGATAAACCTATCTTGCAGGCAAGGTTCTGTTCCCCACCCGCCAATATTGTCTAATGTTAGAGATCTGCTTGTTGCCTCTTTCCAGAGACAAAGCACAGGGGCCAAAGCTCAGTCAGTAAGATTCTCTCCCAGAAATTTAGATTCCAACCTGAGTCATAGTACCTTATAGTGACTCTCAACTAATAATAAATATTAATGCAACTGTCTTACTTACTTTATTTGAAAGGAATCATAATACCCCACTTTACAAGGGGGATACATAAACTTGATGGCAAAATGCATTGCTATATTCATCTTAGAGGATCTTCACAACAGATCAAGTATGTGAAGATAGATGGAATATAACATATATTTTATATATATATATATATATATATGTACACATGCACACAACACTATGTTAGGGGGAATAAAAAGATAAATAACCATCCATCCAATTGGTAAATCCATATAATGTATTCATTAAAAATGGTGTATTTCCTAACATTAAACAATGATAAAAAATTAATGTCTGTGGGAATGTGTTTGTTGAGAATAAATGTATGTGTACACATTTATCATTCAATGATTCATGCAAAACAAAATCCAGAAAGATAAAGACAAAAATGTTAATAAGAGTTATTTCTGGATAGTAAGGTTTATAAGATGGTTTCCATCTTTATCATTATTATTTTGCAAAACTGCCTATATCTGCACTGTTCAACAGGAATATGAATCACATAAGCAATTTCAAATTTCCTAGTAGTCATAAATAAAAATTATATGAAGTTTATTTTAAAAAATTTTATTTAACTGAGTATATTTTTAAAACTACCATTTCAACATGAAATCACTATTAAAATCTTAATATTTTACATTCTTTTTTTTGTACTAAGTCTTGCAAATCCAAGGTGCAATTCACACTACACATCTTAATGTGAACTAATCACATTTCAATTTCTCTTACAGACACATGTTGTTAATGACTAGTAAGTACTTATGGGACAGTGACAATCTTAATCTTTAATAATGAGCACTATATTTTAGTGAGAAAGAAAAGTTATTTTTTAAATAAGAAGTTACTTGACTACTATCAGATATCTTTTTCCAAAGCCTCACAGCTGAGTATTATATAATTTTTTGGATTACTTTAAACTGTTTCCTAGCATTCTGTGCAAGTTTCTTGTTTTTGGAAATAAAGAGGTTGGTTTGAGCTTATGAGAGAAAGAGATACAACACAAGAACCAAATAAAAATGCAGCACTACAATATATGTAAGGTGGATGTATGCACGAAGCCAATTCCCTGATTTTCACATTTTCTAACAGTGAACTTCTGCTGGCTAAAGTAAATAATATTTACCAATTAGCTACATATTATGAGCATTATTTTGAGCTTCTTTAATTATGAAACTAAGGGCATTCACAGTATGTTTAATCAAATAAAAGAGTTAAAATAACTTCTTCTCAAACCTCTGAGTCTTCTCTAAAATGAGAAAGATCATAATCATTAGGTGCATTAAACACAGGCTCAAATAATTAAGGACTCTTTCAGTATGCCTTCAAATAAACTTAAGAATTCCTCTTGGAGAAATTTTCTCTGCCTATGAAGGTGTGGGTAAAATTGCATTATTTTCAGAATATCTGGACTGGCTTTAGAGCATCTGCATATCAACAAGCGTTCCTCAGGGGAGGAGACAACAGTTTGTCTCCATATCAATGGGTAATTACCTGGGCAACCTAGGGCTTATCTGAACCTTAGTGGTTAGCGGGAGGGCTGGTTTGCTTCTGCCAGAGCAGGAAAGAGAAACGGCCCCAGACCACAGATTGTAAGCAATAAACAGGTTTTAAACTTTATTTTTCCCTTTGACTAATTTCGGTTTTGGAGGTTTTTTGCCCCAGGATTTCCCTTCCCCCGAGTTAGAACTGGTGGTAGTTGGCAGGATCTCTGAATCCAAAATCTGTCATAATGGGTGCAACCTTTGGGAGGGCTGCCCCTAGAGATGATGGGGAGAAGTGGTGCTCGTGCCAAGGGACGTGTGTCTGCACTCATATGGTCATGGAGGCGCCACCTCTGTTGCTAGCTGCGCCAACCCCGGCCTATGGCCTGAGCCGAAGGCTGCTGCTGCTGCCGCTGCTCCTGCTGCTGGCTGCAGCACTGCGGGCCAACGAGGCTGAGGAGAGGCCCCGAGCCCACGGAGGGGAGTGCCTTTTGTCCTCTAAGAGGGACTTACACTGAGTCCTGCAGCAACATGGGACAATAGTAAGGGGGCCGATAGCCCTTCTCAGGTGGAAGATAGACTATACTGGGCCTCTGCCCATATCAGAAGGATATCAGTATGCCATGACTTGTGTAGACATGGCTACTGGACTACTGGTTGCTTTTCCTGCACATTGTGCAGATCAGCAAACCACCAAGAGGGGCCTAGAGTGTCTCTTTGCAGCCTACAGCTGGTTGCAGGTGACTGAGAGTGATCAAGGCACCCACTTTACTGGGCATGCGTTACAAGGATGGGTGTAGCAATTAGAAATAAAGTGGAAATTTCATGTACCATATAACCCTACCACGGCAGGCATGATAGAGAGGTACAACGGTTTGTTGAAATCTGGCCTGAAGTCGGACACCAACAGTCTATGGGACTGGTCAGTTCGCTTACAGAGAGTGCTATGGTGTTTGAATGAGAAGTCCCAAAAAGGAGCCTTGAGCCCTGTGGACAGGCTAATGAATCTTGCTGCCTCTCCTATACAACTGTATGTGCAAACCAAAGAGGAGTTATTGAAGCCAGGATATGGCCAGCAGAGCAACATCCTGCTGCCAGCTCCAACTGCGTTAAACCCTGGAGACTCTGTTGAGTGGACATGGTCATGGACATTTCAACACATGAACCAGCAATGACTGGCCCTTCTGGCACCTTGGGGAAAAGGCCTGGAAGCTGGCCTCCTGTGTGTTCCTGGAGTAACAGCAGAGGGGCCCCCAAAAATCACGGTACTGTACCCAAAACGTCCGGGAGGTAAGTGCATCTTACAGGGAAGTTTTGTTTTATCTTTATGGCCAGTGCATGTATCTCCTATAGCCCTATTCATTGACCCATCTGTAACTCCCACAAGGAGGCGGGTCAACGTCTGGTATACTAGACCAGGATGAGATCCCATTCCTGCCACTGTCCTATCACAGGACCATTCTCTTGCATGCATCCTACCTGATGGACAAGATTTGCCTATGCCGGTGTCTTTAAAATATGTATGTTATCACCCCTAAGATTATTTTCTTCTACAGTCCCTGTAGCCTGGACGCACCCCCTGGCTACAGCTGCTGCATGATGACTGCTATGAACTCCCTACCTGTTCAGCTACTAACCACCTATGGAATAGGTGAGCTATGGACTTAATCTGCATAGGCCTTTAACCTAGCTGAATCTTCGGGCTTGAAGATTATCATGATTTTATTGCTTTTGTTATTGTATGTTATTAGTCTGGTTACGGTGCTCCAGTTTTCTCACACAGGGGCCATTGTGGAGATAGGGAGTGAGTAGATTGTGAGGTGAGATTTCTGGAGGGGTGGGCTGTGGGTAAAATTGCAGTATTTCCAGAATCTCTTGCCTGGACTTAGTGCCTACATATCAACAGGTGTTTCCAAGGGGTGGAGAGATGTAGTCCATCTCCATATCAATAGGTGATTACAAGGGAGAGCAAGGGCATATCTGGACCGGAGAGGTGGGGTGGGGCCCCTTTTTGCAGCCGGGTCATGAGAGACACGGGAGAACAGAAGTGGATGACTGCTTGTAAGCAATAAACAGATTTCTCCCACTTTATTTCTCTCTTTTACTGATTTTGGTTTCAAAGGTAATTTACCCCAGGCTTGGAACTCATTTTCCCCCCTGGAGTTACAAGTGGATATTAATCCAATTGTATCAATAATCATTTTAAATATAAATGGTCTGAATAAACCAATTATGAGACAACTGTTAATCTTTATTAAAAAATACAAAAGAATATGTTGTTTAACAAAACAACCCCCTTTTAATTATAAATAAAAATAAAAGCAAAGGGGTAGAAAAAATATACTATATTAACACTAACTGAAAGAAAGCTGGAGTAACTATGTTAATTTTGGGTAAAGCATGTTTCAGAGCAAAGAAAATTATCAGGGATAAAGGGCATTACATAATGATTAAGAGATCAATTCTCCAAGAAGAAATAACAATCCCGTATGTCTATGCATTTCACAACAGAGCAACTAATTACATGAGGCAAAAGCTGATAGAAGTGCAAGAAGAAATAGGTGAATACACTATTTAATTGGAGATTTCAACACTCCTCTATCAGCAATGGACAGATAAGGACAGAGCTGAACTCAACACCACTCACCAATCAGCTGGTTCTAGTTCACATTTACAGAATAATTTATTCAACAACAGCAGAAAACACATTCTTCTCAAGCTCACATGGAATAATCACCAAGACAGACCCTATTCTGAGCCATAAAATGCAGCTTAACAAATTTAAAAGAGCATAAGCATACAAAGTATGCTCTCAGACAACAATGTAGAAATCAGTAAAAGATAGCTGGAAATTTTCAAAATATTTGGAGATCAAACATACTTCTAAATAACATATGGTCATAGATGTTTCCAAAGTAAATACTTTGAACTAAATGAAAATCAGAATCAAAATATTACTTACCAAAATTTGTGGGATACAGCAAAAGCTGTGCTTAAAAGGGAAATGTATAGCTCTAAATTCATATGTGGGAAAAATAAAAGGTCTAAAATCAATAACCTAAGCATCTACTTTCACAAACCAGATAAATAGGAGCAAATTAAATCCAAAGTAAACAAAAGAAATGAAAAACAAAAATTATACCAGAAATCAATGAAACCGCAAATAGGAAATCAATAGAAAAAAAAATTGATGAAATTGATAAATTTCTAGCCAGGTTAGCTAAGAAATAAAGAGAGAAGTCACAAATTAAAAACAACAGAAATGAAAGAAAGTCATCACTACTAATCCCACAAACATTAAAAGGATACAAAAGGAATATGATGTACAACTCTCATGTCCACAAATTTATTAGTTAGGTATAATGGATCAAACCCTTGAAAGACACCTACCAAAATTCACACAAGAGAACTATCAGAACAGACCTATATCTACTAAAGAAATTCAATCAATAATGAATAACCTTACAAATCGGAAAACACTAGGCTCAGATGGCTTCCCTGGTGAATTTCACTAAACACCGAAGGAAGCAATGATATGAATGCTCTATCATCTCTTCTAGAAAATCAAACAAAGAGAACCTACTATTCTGTCCAGATCCAGACTACCCTAATACTAACTAACACCAGACAAAGATAAAACCAGAAACGAAAACTACAGACCAATAACTCTCATTAACAGAGAGGCAAAAATCCTCAACAAAATACTAGCAAACTGAATCCAACAACATATAAAAAGAATTACTCCATGATCAAGTGTGATTTATCTCAGGTATGCAAGATTGGTTCAACATTTGAAAATCAACTAATGTAATTCATCATGTCAACAGGCTATAGAAGAAAAAAAAACTTATGATCATCTAATAGATGCAGAAAAAGCACTGACAAAATCTACCACCCATTCATGATTAAAAAAAAAATCTCTCAGCAAATGAAGAATAGACAGGAACATGAAGAACTACAACTACAAAAACCTACAGCTAACATCAACCTACAGAAAACATCACACAGTAGATGTTTTCCCCCTTAATATGAGGAACGAAGTAAAGAATCCCCTCTCACCCTTCCTACTCAACTCCATACTGGACGTCCTAGCTAATGCAGTAAAGACAAGACAAGGAAGAAAAGGTATACACACTGGGAAGGAAAAAATAAAACTGGCTTTGTGTGCAGGTGATATAATTATCTATGTAGAAAATTTCAAAGAAAACAAACAAAAACATTCCTGGAACTAATAATAAGTATAGCAAGGTTGTAGGATACAGGTTAATGTAAAATGTCAATTGCTTTCCTATATACAAGCAATGAACAAATACAATTTGAAATTTAAAAAACAATAACTTCACATTAGCACAAAAAAAGGGAAAGAATTATTTAGGCAAATATCTAAACCAGTATGTACAAGATCTATATGACTATAAAGTTCAGATCAAAGAAATCAAAGAAAATATAAATGCAGAGGTTATTTTATATTCACAGATAGGAAAACTCAATATTGTTAAGGTATCAATTTTTTCCAACTGGATCTACAGATTCAACAGTATCCCAGCAAAGTTATTTGTGGATATAAACAAACTTATTCTAAAATTTACATGGAAAGGCAGAAGACTCAGAACAGCCAACACAACATTGAAGAAAAAGATCAGAAGACTGACACTATCAAACCTCAAGATTTACTATAAAGCTACAGTAATCCAAGCAGTGTGGTACTGGTGAAAGAACAGACCAGAAAGCCCATAAGTAAACCTCATGAATATATTCAACTGACCTCAAAGAAGCAAAGACAATTCCATGTAGAAGGATAATCTTTTTGAAAATGGTGAAGTATTAGACATCCAGATGCAAAAAAAAAAATCAAGCTAGACACTAATCTTACACCTTTCACAAAAATTAACATAAAATTCATCACTGATCTAAACGTCAAATACAAACAGAACTTCTGTAAGGTAACACAGGAGAAAACAGGTGACCTTGGGTGTGACAATGACTTTTCAGAAATAACAGAGTGCAATCTATATATGAAAAATGATTAAAAAAGAAAAATGATTAAGTTGGACTTCATTAAAATTAAAAGCTTCTGTTCTGCAAAAACATGCTGATATAAGAATGAAGAGCCATGGACTGGGAGAAAAATGTACAATACAATACACATCCCTGATAAAAAACATGTATCCAAAATAGACAAAGAAACCTTAAAACTCAACAATAAGAAACCACCAACCATAAAGAAACCACCAACCAAAAATTCATCAAGATAACCACATTTTTTTCATGTGAAACGTTCATAAGAGTGTATATCAATAATACCTTAATAAAAAAAAAATTCATCAAGAGATCTGAACAGACAACTCACCAAAGAAGATATGCAGATGATCAACATAATATTATAGCATTAGGAATTGCAAATTAAAAAAATGAGATTGACTATGTATCTATTAGAATAACTAAAATCCAAAACAATAGTAACACCAAATGCTGGTGAGTATGTACAATAACAGAAACTCATTTATTGCTGGTGGGAATGCAAAATGCAACAGCCACTATAGAAGACAGTTCAGCAGTTTTTTATGCTAAACACAGGGCTTACCATATGATGCAGCAATCATGTTCCTTGGTATTTCTCCAAATGAACAGAAAACTTACAACGACACAAAACCAGCACATGAATGTTTATACCAGCTTTACTCATATTGCCAAAATTGGAAGCAATCAAAATTCTTTCAATAGGTGAATGGCTAAACAAAACACGGTACATCCATACAATATTATTCAATGATTAAAAGAAGCAAGCTATCAAGCTACAAAAAGGTATGGAGGAATCTTAAATATATAGTGCTAAGTGAAAGGTAACAGTCTGTAAATACTATATACTGCATGAATCCAACTATATAACATCTGTAAAAAGCAAAACTACAGAGAAAGGAAAATAATCAGTGTATCCCAGCATTATACAGCAGGAGAGGAAAGGGACAAACAGTGGATGGAGTATAGGGCAGTGAAATTATTCTGTGTGACACTGTAAAATGGTGGCCATGACAGGCATTTGTGTAAACCACAACTTACAGATCTGTAAAGGAGTTAAAGCTAGTGTAAACTATGGACTTTAGTTAATAATAATGTATCAATATTGGTTCTTTCAATAAATGTATCACACTACTGCAAGACAATAATAATAGAAACTGGGGGTAAAGGGAGGGAGACAGGGTATAGGTAAACCCTGTGTATTTTCTGCACAATTCTTCTGTAAACCTGAAACTGCTGTCTAAAATAGTGTACTAATTAAAAAAAAGAAAGAAATCCAAGGTAGCTAACTATATTGAAAAGCCAACACTTCAAATACATTTTAATGAGAATTTGAAACAAGAATAATCATATAATTGAGGAACAGTAGTAGCAAAGAAGAAAGGTACTACTTGAATATACATTGAAATTATTTTTCAATGATGAGAAATTTAAAAAAATAAAAAAGTATCTTCAGATATATGTAACTAGTTATTATTCTAACCAAAAGGGTGGGGAAAGCAGGCTGCTCTTAAAATACAGCAATTAGCAATTGCAGAAGACTTCGGTAAAAAATAAAAAATTACACTCTACCACTAAAAACTCAAAGGACTGGTTTAATAAAGTCAGGATAAATTTCACAACATCTGGCATCTAGTCAAAAATTACCAAGCATGTTAAAAAGCAGAAAAATATGATCCACAGTGAAGACAAGACTAAATTGAGAGACACTGACATAGATAATAGAATTAGTAGACAAAGACATTAAAACAGTTACCATATCTATGTTCCATACATTAAGCTATAGGAAAGACTAAACATGTTAAGTAGATGCATAGAATATATATATTTTTTAATCCAAATTAAACATCTAGAGATGAAAACTACAACATCTAAGAAGAAAAACCAATGTCTGGATGGTATTAATGGCAGATTAGCCATTATAGACAAAATATTAGTGACATTAAAGACAACAGCAATAGCTATTATCTAAAAGAAAAAGAGAAGGAGACAAAAGAGGAAGAAAATAGCTATACAGCAATGAGGTGTGGGATAACTTGAAGCAGTGTAAATGTGTAACTGAAGTTGGGGGGTTAATATTTTAATAGTTTTATTGTCAAATTGGCTTTAAAAAGCAAGACCCAACTATGTGCTGCCCACAAGAAACCTACTTTAAGTATAAAGACATAAAAGATAAAAGTAAAAGAATGCAAAAAAGACTGTATCACCAATCAAAAGAAAGCATCAGTGGCTATATTAGTATCAAAGCAGATTTCAGAGCCAAGTATATCCAGAACAAAGGGGAACATTCCATGATGGTCAATTCTTCAAGAGGACATAACAATTTTGTTTACGCACCTAATAAAGAGGTTCAAAACAAATAAAGCAAAACTGATAGAATTGCAAGGAGAAACAAATTCATAATTACAGTGGAAGGTTTCAATACCCCTCTTTTAATAATTGATAGAGCAAGTAGACAGAAAATCAGTAAGGATAAAGAATTCAAACTACATTATTGGCCAACTTGATATAATTAACATTTGCTGAACACTCCACCCAACATTGGAATCCACATCATTTCAAGTGCACGTGGAACAACAATTTAGACCACATTCTGGGCTTATATAAAAACACTGTCCATTAAAAGGTTTCACATGTTTCCCAAGAATAATGGAATTATGTCAGAAATCAGTAACAGAGAGATATCTGAAAGATCCCTATATATTTGGTAAATAAATTTCATACTTCTAAAAAACCTGTGGGTCAAAGACATGAAAAGGAAAATTAGGAGGTAATTTAAATCCAATGGACATGAAAATACAACATATCCAATATGTAGGACGTCACTAAAGGAGGAAATGTATAGCACTAAATACCTATATTAGAAAATGAGAAAAGGTCTTAAATCAATTACCTCACTAGTTAGCATCTTAAGAAAAACTAGAAAAAGAGAACTAAACCCAAAGTAAGCAGAAAGAAATAATAAAGATCAGGGCAGAAATCAATACAATAGAAAACAAGAACTATAAAAATCAATTAAACCTGGTTTTTTTTAAAGAAAAATCAGTAAAATAAACCTCTAGCCAGGCTGATGAGAAAAAAAATTGTATGATGTTTGGGATTTACTTAAAAATAATATAGGAAAAGGAAAATAGATAGGGATTATAAAGCAAACAATACTGGCCATTAGTTGATATCCATGAAAGTTTGGTGAAGATAGCATAAAGTTCATTATGCTATTTTACTTTGCATATGTTTAAAAGTTTTCATAATAAAATTGTTAAAAAAAAGCACAATATGGATTCATATGTACCTCATATAAACTGCCCAGAATATGACCCCTTTAAGGTAAAATGCAGACATTTATATACATATATACACATGCATATAAAAAGGATAGGAGTTAAAGCAAACCATTATGAAGAGCTTTCTATGGAGCCTAATTGTATTAGGGGATGGAAGGGGTTAAGGGATATTTTAACTTTTATATCTGTATAGTGTACTGTATGTATGCATATAATAATAGAACTATAAAACTACAGAAGGAACTATGACTTGAATAGTAAATAAAAAAGACTTACTATCCAACAGGAAGCTTCAATATGTCAAGTCTTCCTAAATTAACCTTAAAGTCCAATGCTATTCCAAACTGAAGCAAATATTTGGTGGGGGACAGGAATGGGAGGTAAGGTGTTGGAAAAGTACAAAGCATAGGCACATAAAAATAGCCTGAAAATATTGAAAGGGAGAGTAATGAGGGACTTAACACTAATCAAACTGAATCATTATTATAAAGGTAACTAATGAAAAACTGTATACTGGCAAAAAAATAAACAAATGAAATAAATAGAAAAGAATGCAGAAATGGATCCAAGAACATCTGGTAATTAAGTAAATTAAAAAGGTAGCATTTCAAATAGGTGCAAGAAAATAAATTGCTCAATAATTGGTATTAAGAAACTAGCCATTTGTAAAAATATAAAGCTGGATTTTACCACATTTGTGTTCCAAAGTCACTTCCAGGAAGATCAAAGATAATATGTTCACAATAAAACCAAAGAGTACTAGGAAAATGTGAGTAAAAATTTTTACAGTTCTGAACTAGGACAGTATTAAATAAAAACTTGATATAAGAGAAAAATTATTTAACTACACAAAAATTTAAAACCTATATAATGATCAAAAACATGGAAAGTACTTTTGCCAAAAAATAATGACAAACTGCCAAAAAATACTGTAATGTATAATACAACTACTATCCCTAAGGAGTTCTTCAAGTCACTAAGAAATAACAAATAACCCAGTAGAAAAATGGTCTAAAGACAACTGGCAATTCACAGAAGAAAGATAAATGATCAACTGACTTGAAAAGATGTTTAACTTCACTAGAAACTACATACCAAACAATAAGATTTTTTGACCAGTTGAAATAGTCAAAATAAAAAAAGTGTTTTAAATCCTAGTGTTGAGAATAGTATATATAGTTGGTAACAGCTGTTTAATTTAGGAAGACAGTTCAGCAGTACCTATTAATATTTTTAATGCTAATGCATTCTGACTTCATTTCTTGGAATTTACTGTATAGAAGTACTTAGAAAGGAAATATGTATTTGAATGTTCACTGTTGCACTTTCTAAAGGCATAAACTTGGAAAATAAAAATACCCATTGTTATGGATTGCACTGTGTCTCCCCCAAAGATACAGTGTAGTCCTAATCCCTGTATCTGTGAATGTAACCTCACTTGGAAAGAGGGTTTTAGCAAATGGAAACACATTAAGATGAGGTCATTAGGGTTGACACTAATCCAATGACTGGTGCCCTTACAGGAGGAAAAGATGAAGGACAGACAACTAGAGAGCACCATGTGATTACATGGGTAGAGACTAGAGTCACAAATCTATAAACCAAGGAACATAAAGGATTGCCAGTAAATGCCACAAGTCAGGAGAGAGGCATGGGACAGATGCTCTCTCTTTGCCACCATAAGAAACCAATCCTGTTGACACCTTAATTTCAGACGTCAAGCCTCCAAAAATGTGAAAGAATAAATCTATTTTTTAAGCCACCCAGTTTGTGTTACTTTGTTATGACAGTCCTAGGAAACTAATACGCCCTTAAATAAAGGTTAGTTAGTTACAAGAAAGTCTTAAAATACAGGATGCAAGAAGAAAAAGGAAGCAATAGATATAAATGGACATGGAAATATATGAAAGATACAGTAATATAAGTAAAAAAGTTAAGTTATAGAACACTATGTCTAATACCATTTTTCTGGTAAATTAAAGATAACAGCTTTCTCCCCCTTCAGCTCATCATTGAAAACCATTCTTCTCAAATGCTGGCCAAGTCAAATACAGGCTACACTGCCTCCCTCTGTAATCTTGACCTGCACTGACACCAAACATCTAATTCCACTCTCAAGGCCTCAGTAATCAACACTGAAAGGATTCCAAAAGCTTTAGACCTACAATTTCTACCATCAAGCCATTTTTACCAGTAGGTTCTGTTGTTATCTGTAATTCAGAGAGCCAGCTAAATACTGCCAATGGTTTCTTCACAATGTTTCTAGAATACGGCCTTGGCACAGCAACTAGATTCCATCTATGTGAACTTGGACTGACTGGTAGTGGCCGCCTATAGGTATATGCTAAGTATTCAGAGACCCACATCTGGAGCAGTAGGAAAATGCTTTGAGTGATAGGTGGTATCTGCCATGAGCACAAAGACCATGGATTTATTATTCCTCATAATCTTTTTTTTGCTTTAGTCTGCTACAATTCAGATTCTTTAGCCAAGCCAGGTCAGCTGATAATGAGAGTGTTTAGCAAACTTTATGAAATTTCCAGTTTTCCCCATCTCTAGAGCTTTCCTATCTTGACACTTTTTGAATCAAACATCTTTGTGACTCCTTACTACTTAGGGACTAAAGCTCAACCCCTAAGACTGAAGTCCAAGGTCTTCCAAAATTTGGCTTCAATTTACCCTTCAAATTTATTGTTCACTTTCTCCTCAAGCAAATACAGTTCTCAATTCTAGCCAACGCAGTCTATTCAATATTTCCAAACACTCCATGCAAACTTCCTATCCTTAAACTTACTCAGCAAATTTCCCTATACTTCAACTGAGCCACTTCCTTGCTTCTGACACAAATTCTGTAGGCCACTTAGAGTCCTCAAGTTCAAGGCCCACAATGTATCAAATCCCACAGTTTCATGTACCTCTCCTATTAGTAAAACCTTTATTTATGCTGACTTGTAAAACATCTTTTTGTGCATGACTTCCGTCTTCCCCAACTACAAAATAAACAACTGAGGGATAAGGACTGGATCTTCCTTACCCCTTCCATGTATTCCAAGATATACTGGGAGGGTGTTAGGACTCAGTCCTCAATACTTGGTGATGATAATATTTCTTTAATACAAACAGAAAAAATCACCTGGGCTTCTGACTTGCTTTGCACAATGCAAACAAATCAATTAGCTCCTATGAAAATGTCTTAGGTATTTAGGCATCCAGTAATATTTTAATGGCAACAAAAGTACTCACCATAATGATGGGAACATTTCAGATAATTTTTCTTATGTGGAACCAAAAGTATGATAATGAACAATTCACCTATATTTTAATACTTAAAAATTATTAGTTTTAGCTTCTCCAAATCTAATATAAAAGTTCAACTTTAAAAGGAAAATAAATAAATAATAAAACGAAACTTGAAAAACATTTCATTGTCCTAAGCTTACTGTATACTGGGCTTATGATAATTTTGATCTCCTCATATCATTTTTACAGCATTTTGTATTCCTGGATGTTGTATTTCCCTTTTGTTTCAATTTATCTGTTACCTAAGGAGTACTTCTTTTACAGAGACAGATTTTTATAGCAAATCTTCAGGTCAAGTTATAAATAAGTTACAAAAATCACTATGGCACAGGAACCCAAGGGGCCAAGGATACTGAGGAACAATTAAAGAACACTAATAGAGTAATCAAAATATGAAGTTACTACTAATTTTCATTTGATTCTATTTTCTAAAGGGGGCTTCTCTGGATTTGCCTCAACATTACCTAATTATTTGGTCTCTTTTAAAAAGGGTCACAATTGTTCTACAACTCATTAACTCTAAAGTAAAGCTCATGTTTCTAATTTCACTCTCCTATATTGATATGGTGGTGTGATCCTTCATTACTTCTAAGAATACTGATATAGATACAAGAGATTAAAACAGGATATGTTTTTGTTACACTTTATGAATATAGTTAAGTATGACAAATATCTTCTAATTATTAAATAATACTTAAAAATACTAGATTATTCAGTCATACACCAGTAAGAATTATATTCACAATTACCATTACATGTTATATACTGTGGTAAAGAATGTATGAGCTTATTTTGCTTGCAGAATCTTTGGGTATAAGTGAACTCTATTAATAATGCTGGGTGCTTATCTAGTTGAATCAAAGAGATGAATCCTAGGCAGAGTAATTTACAATGAAATTCAACTCTATCTGGTGTCTTAAATAATTGTAACACAGTCTCCAAAATGGCCAAGTCAGTTCATTATAACTATTGAGTCTAACACAAACTAAAAACTTTTTTTTACCTTAGAAAAAAACTTTTTTTACCTTAGAAAATAAGCAATAAAATGTAACACCCAACTATCATATAGCTAATACAATTTCATATAAGAAATAAGGTTCTAGATGGATTTGGTTAAAAAAAGATAAAATCTTAAAAATAACTCTGTCTTAATTAAAAGGCACAATACTTCTAATAAGCCAAAAATTATAATTATAAGGGATAATTCAAAATTAGTTAAGAGCTGATCATTCTATTGCTAATGCCTTTTAATTCTGTTCACGCTGACCTTTTAATAGTGAAATGTCTATCAAATTGTGATGCTAAGAAAAAGATGAGTTATTTGCAAAGAAATGATTTGAGATTATCTACTTTTCACTTAGATATATACTATCTTTGCTCCCATTGTGCAAAATACACATATTCTAGGATTAATAAAAGGGCTGTTCTTTTCTTGTTACAGAGTCTCTGGCATCTAGAATAGTTAGTGATAGAATATTAAAGCTGGAAAGATGCATTATCCTGTCCAACCCCTCATTTTCATATTAGGAAAGTGAGATTCAGGAAGGTGGACATTCTTGTTTGTACTCACATCTAATTGGTGGCAAAACATGGACTAAAATCCAGGAACTGTAATATTCCTTTTTCCTCTTTGGTCTGCAACCAAAGACTGCCCAGAAATTCCCCAAAGAGACTTGTTCCAGTTGCTGCTTAACTCTTAATTTACATACTCTATAATAAACTGACTTTAAAACAAGACTGTAAGAATTTACCTAAATCAAAACAAATACAGACTTCAAAATGTTACTTGAAAACCTCCCTGCCAGTAACAGGAAATCTAAACCAAGTTGTGCATGGCATTAATGTCAACATTCTTTCACATGCTCCTCCAAACTCCCAGAACACTTTATAAGTGTCAGGTACTGAAAGTGTTTTATACAGATTATAGCATTATTCTCTGAAAGCCTCGACTAAGCCCATTTTACAAATCTAGACACCAAGGCTCATTCTGGTTAAGAAATTTGCCTATATGATAGAAGAATAAGAAACAGGATTTATAACTCGGATCTGCTATTTTCTTCTAAATCTCCTCCCGTGCTTATAGTCCATCTTGTACGACATATACTTTCGTATACACCTTTTTCCTATATATAAGAATACCTTCTCATCTTTGTATATTCCAAATCCTGTCAATTTCAACCTTTTTTTCTCTTTCCATACTCAAGATGAAATACATTCCCAGCCCTAACTTCCCACCAGTACAGCCTTACCAGGCCTTCATTAAGACAGTGATCCCTATAGCTCTCCCTCTAAATCTATTCAAGAATTTAGAAGAGAAACAAAGTAACTGTTGGACAGCTACTGGACCACCTACCTATATATTAATTTAGTGGCAGACTTAAACCACTTTGCTCTCCTAATGAAGACTTAAGTCCAGATAAAATCTGCACTAGAAAGCATTGGATAAAAGATGGCGGCATGAGAGGTGAGACACAGGCTTCCTCCTAAAACCGCATATTATACGAAAATATAATTAGTACAACTAATCCTGAAAGAGCAACAGGAAAGAGGACTGCGCCAGACTGCATACACCTGGAGAAAACAGCAGTCCTCACAGAACAGATTAACATACTGAAGCTGTGGCCTGGCGGGACCCAAGCCCTTCCCTCACCCCAGCTCACTGGCAGGAGGAAAAGAAACGGAGCAGGGAGGGAGTGGAGGCCTGGGACTGCTGAATACCTAACTCCAGAGATCTGCTCTGGGAGCACAAACCTACATTTCATGGTGCTTGCATGATATTCTCGTGATTACGGGGTTGGAAAGCTAAGACAGGCAGAATTCCTGAACAGACTGAGATTCCAGCGCTTCTGGAAAGCAGGGATCCATATCCGGCTGCTCTGGGACAAAAGAAAGGCGGGCAGTCTGAGAGACTTCCTAACAAGGAAGCCCTTAACAAGAGGGCTGCTAAAGGGGCAAGGATTCCACAGAGCTTACCACTCAAGAGAGAGGACAGGTAGACAAAATTGTCCGGGTGCACTCTGCCCAGCAGGTTGGGAGCTTTGCCATACAGACTTTCACATATATTTAAGAAGGAAAAAGAAATCTTCCTCCTTAGACAGTCTTCAGGTGCTTCAGCTCCCTGGCTGGCTACACAGCTCCAAGGACCCCCTCCGTGATATGCAGCCTACTACGCCTTTCTCCTGGCCAGCCCCACCTGGCTCACCAACTGGCAAACCCCATCCTGGTGTTACGCCAGCCAGAGGGAAGATCTGTCTACAGCAACTACAAATGCAAAGCATAGAGGCTTAAACCTGGGTGCTCAGCCCACTGGTTCAGGCAGTGGAGACAGGAATAGAAACCGGGAAGCAAAGCAGGAAACAGCTCTTTCCTCCACCTAGGCACCAATACCACTCCCCTGTGACCCCCGACATTGCTTCAGGGGCTGAGCAGCTCCAGGGAGTAAAGCTTCTAGGGACTAGAGGGTGCCATATACAAATATGAAACACCAGTGGAACCTGGCTCAGAGTAAAATTATGAATACAACTCCTGAGAAATATTTAAATAACATCAACCTCATGACTCTTCCTAAAAGGGAGTTCAAAATAAAAATTATTAACATACTCATGGAGGTACGGAAAGATATTCAAGAACTCAGGAATGAGTTCCGGCTGGAGATCCAATCGTTGAAGAGCACAATGGAGGGTATTAAAAGCAGACTGCATACGGTGGAGGAGACAATAGATGAAATAGAAACCAGAGAAGAGGAATACAAAGAAGCTGAGGCACAGAGAGAAAAATGGATCTCTAAGAATCAAAGAATATTGAGATAACTGTGACCAATCCAAACAGAACAATATTCGCATTATAGAGGTACCAGAAGAAGAGAGAGAAAAAGGGATAGAAAGTGTCTTTGAGGAGGTAATTGCTGAAAACTTCCCCAATCTAGGGAAGGAGATAGTCTCTCAGGCCATGGAGATGCACAGATCTCCCAACACAAGGGACCCAAGGAAGACAACACCAAGACATATAGTAATTAAAATGGCAAAGATCAAGGATAAGGACAGACTATTAAAAGCAGCCAGAGAGAGAAATAAGATCACAGACAAAGGAAAGCCCATCAGGCTATCATCAGACTTCTCAACAGAAACCTTACAGGCCAGAAGGGAGTGGCATGATGTATTTAATGCAATGAAGCAGAAGGGCCTTGAACCAAGAATACTTTATCAGGCAAGATAATCCTTTAAATTTGAAGGAGGGATTCAACAATTTCCAGATAAGCAAAAGCTGAGAGAATTTTCCTCCCACAAACCATCTCTACAGTGTATTTTGGAGGGACTGCTATAGACGGAAGTGTTCCTAAGGTTTAATAGCTGTCAACAGAGGTAATAAAACCACTGTAAAGGAAGTAGAACAGTTAATTACTAAGCAAATGCAAAATTAAAGTAACTATCCCCAAAGTCAATCAAGGGATAGACAAAGAGTACAGAATATGATACCTAATATATAAAGAATGGAGGAGGAAGAAAAAGGAAGAACAAAAAAAAGAACCTTTAGACTGTGTTTGTAATAGCATATTAAGTGAGTTAAGTTAGACTCTTAAGACAGGAAGGAAGTTAACCTTGAACCTTTGGTAACCACGAATCTAAAGCCTGCAATGCCAGTAAGTACATACCTATTGATAATCACCCTAAATGTAAATGGACTGAATGCACCAATCAAAAGACATAGAGTCACTGAATGGATAAAAAAAAAAGACACATCTATATGCTGCCTACAAGAGACTCACTTTAAACCCAAAGACATACACAGACTAAAAGAAAAGGGATGGAAAAAGATATTTCATGCAACTAATAGGGAGAAAAAAGCAGGAGTTGCAGTACTTGTATCAGACAAAATAGACTTCAAAACAAAGAAAGTCACAAGAGACAAAGAAGGACATTACATAATGATAAAAGGGTCAATCCAACAAGAAGATATAACCATTATAAATATCTATGCGCCCAGCACAGGTGCACCTACATATGTGAAACAAATACTAACAGAATTAAAAAGGAGAAATAGAATGCAATACATTCATTCTAGGAGACTTCAACACTCCACTCATTCCAAAGGACATAACAACCAGACAGAAAATAAGTAAGGAGACAGAAGCACTGAACAACACAATTCAACAGATGGACCTAACAGACATCTACAGAACTCTACATCCAAAAGCAGCAGAATACACATTCTTCTCAAGTGCACATGGGACATTTTCAAGAATAGATTTTACACTAGGACACAAAAAGAGCCTCGGTAAATTCAAAAAGATTGAAATTGTACCAACCAGTTTCTCAGACCACAAAGGTATGAAACTAGAAATAAATTACGCAAAGAAAACGAAAAATCCCACAAACACATGGAGACTTCACAACATGCTCCTAAATAACCAATGGATCAATGACCAAATAAAAACAGAGATCAAGCAATATATGGAGACAAATGACAACAATAATTCAACACTGCAAAATCTGTGGGACACAGCGAAGGCTGTGCTAAAAGGAAAGTATATTGCAATACAGGCCTACCCCAGGAAAGAAGAACAATCCCATATGAGCAGTCTAAACTCACAATTAACAAAACTAGAAAAACAACAAATGAGACTGAATGTCAGTAGAAGGAGGGACATAATAAAGACTAGAGCAGAAATAAGTAAAATTGAGAATAAAACAATAGAATCAATGAAAGCAGGAGCAGGTTCTTTGAGAAAATAAACAAAATAGATAAACCCCTAGCCAGACTTATCAAGAAAAAAAGAGAGTCTACTCACATAAACAGAATCAGAAATGATAAAGGAAAAATGACTACAGATACCACAGAAATACAAAGAATTATTAGAGAATACTATGAAAAATTATGTGCTAACAAATTGGATAACCTAGAAGAAATTGACAACTTTCTAGAAAAATACATCCTTCCAAGGCTGATACAAAAAGAAACAGAAAATCTGAACAGACCATTTACCAGCAATGAAATCGAACTGGTAATCAAAAACCTACCTAAGAACAAAAGCCCTGTACCAGATGGATTAACTGCTGAATTTTATCAAACATTTAGTGAAGACTTAATACCCATCCTCCTTAAAATTTTCCTAAGAGTAGAAGAAGAGGGAATACTTCCAAACTCATTCTATGGGGTCAGCATCACTCTAATACCAAAACCAGGCAAAGACACCACAAAAAAAGATAATTACTGACCAATATCCCTGATGAACATAGATGCAAAAATACTCAACAAAATACTAGCAAACTGAATTCAAAAATACATCAAAAAGATCATCCATCATGATCAAGTAGGATTTATTCCAAGGATGCAAGGATGGTACAACATTCGAAAATCCATCAACATTATCCACCACATCAATAAAAAGAAAAACAAAAAACACATGATCATCTATATAGATGCTGAAAAAGCATTTGACAAAATTCAACATCCATTCATAATAACAACTCTCAACAAAATGGATATAGAGGGCAAGTACCTCAACATAATAAAGGCCATAAATGACAAACCCACAGCCAACATTATACTTAACAGGGAGAAGCTGAAAGCTTTTCCTTTAAGATTGGGAACAAGACAAGGATGCCCACTCTCCCCACTTCTATTCAACATAGAACTGGAGGTCCTAGCCACAGCAATCAGACAACACAAAGAAATAAAAAGCATCCAGATTGGCAAGGAAGAACTCAAACTGTCCCTGTTTGCAGATTACATGATATGGTACATAAAAAACCCTGAAGAATCCACTACAAAACTACTAGATCTAATATCTGAATTCAGCAAAGTTGCGGGATACAAAATTAATACGCAGAAATCTGTGGCATTCCTATACACTAACAATGAACTACCAGAGAGAGAAATCAGGAAAACAATTCCATTCACAGTTGCATCAAAAAGAATAAAATATCTAGGAATAAACCTAACCAAGGAAGTGAAAGACCTATACTCTGAAAACTATAAGACACTCATGAGAGAAATTAAAGAAGATACCAATAAATGGAAACATCCCATGCTCATAGATAGGAAGAATTAATATTGTCAAAATGGTCAACCTGCCTAAAGCAATCTACAGATTCAATGCAATTCCTATCAAAATACCAACAGCATTCTTCAACGAACTAGAGAAAATCGTTCTAAAATTCATATGGAACCACAAAAGACCCCAAATAGCCAAAGCAATCCTGAGAAGGAAGAATAAAGCTGGGGGGGATTATGCTCCCCAACTTCAAGCTCTACTACAAAGCCACAGTAATGAAGACAATTTGGTACTGGCACAAGAACAGACCCATAGACCAATGGAACAGAGTATAGAGCCCTGGTATAAATCCAACTATATATGGTCAATTAATATATGATAAAGGAGCTGTGGACATACAATGGGGAAATGACAGCCTCTTCAACAGCTGGTGTTGGCAAAACTGGACAGCTACATGCAATGAATGAAACTGGATTATTGTTTAACCCCTTACACAAAAGTAAACTCAAAATGGATCAAGGACCTGAATGTAAGTCATGAGACCATAAAACTCTTAGGAGACAACACAGGCAAAAACCTCCAGAATATAAGAAGGAGCAACTTATTCCTGAATGCATCTCCTCAAGCACAGGAAACAAAAGCAAAAATGAACTCATGGGACTACATCAAACTAAAAAGTTTCCGTATGCAAAGGACACTATCAACAGAACAAAAAGGCATCCTACAGTATGGGAGAATATATTTGTAAATGACATATCTGACAAGGGGTTAACATTCAAAATATATAAAGAACTTACATGCCTCAACACGCAAAAAGCAAATAACCCAATTAAAAAATGGGCAGAGGATATGAAGAGGCAGTTCTCCAAAGAAATTCAGATGGCCAACAGACACATGAAAAGATGCTCCACATCACTAATCATCAGGGAAATGCAAATTAAAACCACAATGAGATATCACCTTACACCAGTAAGGATGGCCAGCATCCAAAAGACTAAGAACAACAAATTCTTGTGAGGATGCATAGAAAGGGGAACTCTCCTACACTGCTGGTGGGAATATAAGCTAGTTCAACCATTGTGGAAAGCCATATGGAGGTTCCTCAAAAAACTAAAAATACAAATACCATTTGACCCTGGAATTCCACTCCTTGGAATTTACCCAAAGAATACAACTTCTCAGATTCAAAAAGACATTTGCACCCTATGTTTACTACAGCACTTTTTACAATAGCCAAGATATGGAAGCAACCTAAGTGTCCAGTAGATGAATGGATAAAGAAGAGGTGGTACATATACACAATGGAATACTATTCAGCCATAAGAAAGAAACAAATCCTACCCTTTGCAACAACATGGATGGAGCTGGAGGATATTATGCTCAGTGAAATAAGCCAGGCGGAGAAAGACAAGTGCCAAATGATTTCCCTCATTTGTGGAGTATAACAAGGAAGCAAAACTGAAGGAACAAAATAGCAGCAGACTCAAAGACTCCAAGACGGAACTGTGGTTACCAAAGGGGAGGGGTATGGGAGGACGGGTGGGGAGGGTGAGAGAAGGTGATTGAGGGGTATTATGTTTAGTACACATGGTGTGGGGGATCACGGGGAAAACGGTGTAGTACAGAGAAGGCAAATAGTGATTCTGTGGCATCTTACTACACTGATGGACAGTGACTGCATTTGGGTATGGGTGGGGACTTGATAATATGGGTAAATGTAGTAACCACATTGTTTTTTCATGTGAAACCTTCATAAGAGTGTATATCAATAATACCTTAATTTAAAAAAATCTGCACTAGAAGAAGGTTTTAACAACCTGATCAAGCAATGAGACATGCTAAATGAAGAAACAAGCTAGAAATTACCATTACTCATTCAATTATTATTCAGTGATCTGTATGCTAGATGTTCTTGAAATTGTAGAAGACTATATGGTCATAAGGTCTAACCTCCCAGAATTATATACAGGATGAGAAAAAAACTGAAGAATATAAGCAAGTTAAAACAAACATAGAGGAATTCAAGGAAATGAAGATTGGTTAATAAAAATGGCTTAAGTATCACTCTACATGAAAGAAAACAGAACCAAGACCTCACCTAGAGTGTAATTAACAGTTGTATTTCCATCTAGTGAGATGTGTATGTTTCAGCACGTATGTATGTTACACCTGTCTTTATCTCAATTCCCTTCCCTCAACCCCTATACCTAAGGGGGACGAAATCCTAGTGTAGTCTTAACTGTTCCTGAATTCCCACCAGCACTGCCTTAATTCAGGCCTTCATCATATTTCACAGAGACTACTGTAAACACCTATCGGATCTTTGTCTCCACTCTTGCAATTCTCAATCTATCCTCTACAGTGCCTTCACCTTCCTCCCAAACTATCTAAATGTCAAATCTGATCTCCAGGTTCCCTACTAACTAGTAAAATACTTCCTTAGCAGTCTCTTTCTCTTACATCTATGAAATACACACTGATATTTTAGGAGGTCAGAGACAAGCTGTATTAAAAGAACTTGTTTTAACTTAATTTACCCTTAACTCACAAAACAGACACCAAAGATAGGAGGAAAACTTATTTCACTTCCAATGTGTTTCAGAATTACTTTATCACAGTGGACTTCTGCAGTGGTTCTCAAACTGTGATGCACACTAAAGTCTTCTTTTAAGCTTGCTAAAAATAGAAATGCTCAAGTTCCACTTCAGACCCAGTGAATATGAAAATTATCCAGGAATTCAGCCTAGCTATATACATTTGTATCTCCCCAATGACTCCATCACATACCTAAATTTGAGAACCCAAGCAGAAAATTTCCTTGTGCCTTAACAAACTACTAGTAGGTTCCCTAACTTTTCAAGCTGTTTCATACTGCTCATTAATCTGGGGAGTACCTACTAATCTTAAATAGTCAGGTACCACCATTCTAAAAAGCTTTTACTCATCTTCTCTTCCACCACCCTCTCCTTTAATTCCCTAAACCTTCATAATAAACAACAGAATTCATATTTTTACATATAGTCCACAAAACCACTCCATGAAATAGTATCCTATTTTAGAGATAAGAAAACCAATTCTAGGACAGGAAGGGAGCTTAATAGCTTAAGAAAATATGAGTTTGAACTCCAGTCTGCTGACTACAAAGCCAAGACATTTTCCATTATGACATGCAGCCTCTTACACATCACTCTGAAGTACTAACTCATCAGTTCACACATTTGCTTCCCTTTTTAGACACAGTAAGCTCCCTGAGGGCAGGTATCAACCCTGATTATGACCTTAACATTTAGTTACCCAATATATATTTGTTGAGCAAAAGAAGGAATGCAGCTCCTTGAGAACTGAGACTATAACTACTTGTTTCATTTCTTAAATTCTGAAGAGTTCTGAACATGTTTCTTCTCTAACAAATTTGGTCTAAATGACCTGTGCATGTTATTGTTGGATATTTTTTATGAGACAATGTATTTATTTCAAACTACAAAAAGCTGCATAATCAGTAAAGAGAAAAAGATTGTCCCAAAAAATTAAAATATCATTCTTACTGTACTTTCTACTTACTGAAGATGTCAAATATTAAAGTTAATATTCACAACAATTTCACACCAGAAGAGCAGGTCACTTATAACAGTGTGATTTGAAATGACAGAAATTCAAAAGGTAAAGTTGATTAATAATAAATGACAAAGATATTGAGCACTGAATACTGACAGCAGTAAGTAACACTATTTTATCCCAGTATTCTTCTACATCTGTCATTTTTTTAAATCAGTAAACATTACAGGTAAGCACAGAACAATTAGTCAGTATACATGTGAGTAAATGGAATATGCTTCCTAAGGTTAATGTGTATGGTATGGAAAATAGTACAACTACTTCCTTTCTGATACAGATTGCATGGCAAATGTATTTAATAAGCCGGCAGAATTTTAATTTTTTTCATTTGTAGATGATGTAACATTCAAAGTACTGGAGAATTTCTTAAAATGAAAATATGCAAAAATTACTGCTGCTTTAAGAATCTTATACTTTAATTCTACCAGTTTTTGGAGGAAAATAAGGTGATTATTCCTTTAACACCACTTTTAGAAATAAATCTAAACAAGCAAGTGACAAGAAAAAAACCCTTCTAAAACAACATGATGTAGTTGAAGGAAAAAAGGACTAGGCTTCAGGAATCCTGGTTTTCGAATGCTGTTTACAAAACTAAGGGACTGAGAGACTTAGGGGCTCTCTGCTCAGTTTTCTCATTTGTTTAAAAAAGTGAAGGGGAAGGACTTTAATTACTTTAAAGTTATTTCCCCAAATTCTGATTTTAAGCCACCCCTTTTATTTCATTTTTCTAATCAGTAAACTCAAAGTATGTTCTTTGAGGTCCAACTTCTGAAATATGTAACACATCTGAATTGAATATAATGATTCAATCTCCAACAGGATGGCATAGGACACAAAGGGTAGACACCCATAAAGTTAACAATTAATCCAGTAACTTTCCAGAAACTGTCTAATCCTAATCTCTTTTAAACAGGCAGGTGTAGCCTGGTTTGACATATTTAACACTACTGAGAAAATCTGTAAAATCGTACTAATCTGTGGACTGTTTCTGTAGGTATTTCCAGGGTTCTACTGGCACACACTCTGCAGGTGCTAACAAGCAGAGGTGAGAAAGGGACCCAGAGTTTCAGCGAACTCAACCACAGTTCAACCCGGCCACCGCCAAGATGCAGCCTGACAAGGCCTACACCACAAAGCAGAAGCTCCCCACCCCCAGAAGTGCCAGCAGCCAATGTAATGAATGCTTCCGTCAACAACACACATTCTCCTTCCCACAGCAGAACTGCTTGCTCCCAACCGGCCATCTGGGGTTGGAACAGGCCGCACAGCACCAACCTAAGAATCATTCTCAGGCCCCAAAAGGCCAAAAACTACTAGAGATTGCGGTTCGGCTGCGCATGGTTGTGGGGAGAGCAGCACCTCCTCCCACCAATGAAAAAAAAATCTGGGGAGGAGTAGAAACCAGGCCTCAGCGAGATTCCTTAAGAAATAAACCCTGTTTCTCTGCAATGGGGAACAGTAGCATTTCCTGCCTTCGTTCTGAAACGATGCACTAGACTTCATTCGTCCTGAGATCCTAAAAGGAGGTTAAAAAAACACCTATGGTCTGCTTCATTCATATTTGGGCTTCATTCAATGACCTACCCACTCCTGAAACCTCTGGCATTGTAAAAGAAAGTACCCTTGGCTTAGATCAAAAGGTATGTGAAGTGAGGGCCAGTACAGGGGTCCGGTTTCTAAGATCAAGCATCTTCGTGCAAGAAGAAAAATTCCCTCTGGCCTGAGAGCAAAGTTTCAACCAGAAGCAAAGGCGCGGACCCGGGCCCGGTCAAGCAGGGCTCCAGGACAGGCCTGCCGAGGTGACACTCCCCGGTCGCAGGCAGCTCCGGGAGGCGGCGTCCGGCTATCCCGGCCTGCACGGCCCGCGCCCAGGGAGCGGGGCAGGCGGGAGGCCTGGCCAGGAGCCGGACCCTCCCGCGCAGCTCCCTCCTTCTTCCCCACTCCCACTTTCCGGCCCTTAAGCCCGGGCCCAGAGCTAACGTCGGGGGTGGCGACGCGGATCTCGGCCACTGACCACACATTTCTTCCCAAGGAAGCTGAAGAGGGACTCGTTCTCCTGCGGGGTGAGCAGCAGGGACCCCACGTTGGTGACCCTCCGCGGCGGGGGCGGCTGCTGTTGGCCGGAGCTCATGGTTTCGCCGGCGGGGCTGGGAGTCCAGGGCCGCCTCCTCCGGCAAGTGGGAGATCGCTCGTTCCCCCTCGCGGTGACAGGGGCGGGAGAAGGGCAGTCAGAGGCGCAGCATCTCGCAGCTCCTCCGGGGCGAGGAGGAGGAGGCCACGGGAAGGAGAAGCCCACGGCGGGCCACGCAGAGAAAAGAACGCTCCCAGCTGCCGCCCGGCTAGGCTCCTGCCAGTGGTCACCGTCCTCGCAGTCCGGCGGCTGCGCTAAACTCCCAACTCCTCCTCCAACCCTCCCACGGCGGCGGCGGCAGCGGCGGCCGCACAATCCAACATGGAAGCAGGGGCGGGCGAGACCACAGGGCGCAGGACGCGGGGGAGCGCGCCGGAAACGCGCTGCGGGCCAGGCCCCTGGAGGAGCCCCTCCCCCCACGCCGCTGCCGGAATTGCCGCGCGGGCCCGAGGCCCCGCCCCCGTCTGGTCGCGGCGCGGGCTACGGGGTCGCCCCGGGGCTGCGGCCTCTAGGCGAGTCCCTCGGGTGGCCGGGCCCTGCGGCAGCTGCCTGGCAGTAGTGGAGACTGGTCTCCGCGGCCGAAACGCCGCCCGCCTCTTCTGCGGACGCACACCTTTGCGGAGCGTCAGGGACACCAAGGACCGCTCCCCAGAAGAGCTCTTATTTTTGGGGCTCGGACGCTGGTCGTTCAGGCCGCAGGCCAAAAAAAGGTCTGGAATCTGGAGACGGGAAACTGGAAAGAAGTGACGCGCTCCGCGTACTCCTCGACGCTCTTCGTCAGAGCTGCAGGTGCCTGGGGTTTCTCAAACTTTGTCCAAACTTCAACAATAGGAGTGGAGGAACAAACAGGCCTCTCCCAGCTTTGTGGAAGAGGTACCTTGCCGATGACATTCAAAAAAACGCACTTAGAAAAGATTCCGCCAGGCGTGTTACGTGAAATAAACACATTTGTAACATTTAAATTTAAGCTTTTATCTGAAGGACCCTGAACACATTTTACCCCTGTCTTGTGAACTGGGAAATACTCCTTTTTTCCCATTCTTATGTTTTTCTTAAACCCCAAAGGCCGTATTTTCTTTTTATGCAAAATGAATGTGTCCATTTTGAAATGTCACACGGGAAAATATGTTAATCTGGTTTAATCCTTAAAAGTAACTCTCAGGAATTTTTAATTTGTATGCTTCAGAATATTGAAAATTACATAAAATAACCCCCTTTGTTCATTAATTAAATACTGAACAACTTGTAAAGTGAATTTTTGAAATATGGAAATGATAAATAATACCCCCTGCAGTAAATTATAGAATAAGCATCCGACTTCTCCATTTTATGAGTTAAAACATTTATTGCATAAACTTTACCATCATGTTTGTTAATTAAATTTAGAAAAACAAGTTATATTAAACTTAAGACATCCATCCTATGCCAAATTTTTTTGGTAAAACTTTTTATAACTAACTTATCTGATATCTTCCAGTACAAGTCTCAGATATACTAAACAAATTGATAATGCAGTTTGAAAATACTGTAAAAATTTTAAATTAAAACTGTCGTTAATGAAATTAGCTAAGTCGAAATAAGTCTACAAAGGAAGGTGAGATCACGTAAGTCTTGAGAGTCCTCACATAAAACATACTTCAAAATTAAACTTGATTAATAATGTTAGGGGGCAAAGTGGTTAAAAAAAGCAAGCAAACTTTTATAAAGTTTAGAAAGACGATAGTAGAAATGTAAACCTGGAGTTGCTTATGAATTAGAAAACTAATAAGCCTAGAAGCTAAATCATTTTGTCTCATATCAAAAGTGAGGTTCCAATTAAAATCACAATGACAGTGGAAAACATCACAAATTTGTGAGTAGTGAGAGAAATTAAAGCCCTAATAATGTCAAACCTGTGAACCAGGATAGTAACAAGTATAGGCTTCAGATAGGCCTAAATTGGAGTTCTCATTCTGCTACTTAGAACCTCATGGACTTTGGACAAGTTGCTTCTCTGAATCTCAGTTTTCTCATTTGTAAGATGAAAATAATTTCTATTTAATAAAGATATAGTATAAGTAAAGATAATTAAACCTACTTCAAAGTTGGGAAATTTACCAAGATACCAATATAACAAGATATGTAAAGTACCTGCTCCATAGTACTTACTCAAATATTAGTTGTCTCTCTCTGATGATCCTTTTCTATGGTCTGTTCTGCCTTCCCTTAGCTAAGGGATCAAGGGTTGAGTTGAAATGTGTATTTTTACCTTTGTTTTAGCTAAACCTGTTACTTTGACAACTATCCTTCATAGCTAGAATTCTGCCTAAGTCTCTAAATAGATGTGGTGAATTTGGGGCATGATTTCTTTGTTATTAGAATTTGTTATAGCCCCAAATTCAACTACAAATTGTAGACTACTAAGCTGTTTTGAAGATAGGAGAGAAAGATACAGAAGAAGGCTGTGAAGGAAACTATGGAAGTGTAAGTGAATGGACAGTGTCCATGAGCTGAAGAATCTATCCCTCACAGAGAACTATTGGGTTCCCATCATTTCACAGCCTCTTCTTAGCCTAGACTGTTTACTGTTTTAATTGCTTTTCTTCTTGCAAGAAGTTTTCAATGCCTTACCTAAGTGTAATTTTCTATTCTTATTCTTATTCTTAAGAAATGAAGATGGAAAAATTATAACTACCGTAGACTTTTTTCTCAAGCCCAAGCCATTCTTCAACTTGTCAAATTTTTAAGTATAGTATTTTGTCCACAAAATAAAAATTTAAGTTCTTATTTTCTACCACTTCATTGTTATTTTTGCTTTTTTCTGGGCTTTTTCCAACTCTTTGTTCTTAAAATGTGGAAAATGTAAGCATGAACATCACATTAGAAGTACGATTTCCTTAGTCTTACAAACATGTGAACAAGCAATATTTGGGGTTTCCCCTTGCTTTTTCCATGTTCATACCAAGGTCAAGCAGTGCCAGCTTTATTTGTTTCAAAAGTTTCAGTGAGTCCCTTCTTCCTTTCATTTTTTGATACCATATCCTCTATTTGGCTGAACACAAGACATCTTTCTCTGTTTTCTTTGGCAAGTTATTTTCTTATCTCAAATTCTTTTTACCCGGTTTGAGAGATTGGATTTGATCCAGGTAATAAGAAGGATTTCTATTTCCCTGCAGCTAAGTATCTCCAGGTTTGTAAGCTAGGTTAAGACAAGTGTTGGGATTTTATCTTCACATACATGTAAAATACATATGTTGTGTTGAAATGTCCATGTATATAACTAAGATTAAGGCAATTCTTAAATTTAATTTCTTCCGTTTGATTCTCCTTGGCTCAATTAGAATCTATGCTAGTACTTTATTCTTTTTTTGCTATGATTCTTCAAGGTAAAATCCTCATTTTAACAAAACATTAGGGTAGCTTATTCATGGAAATAAGGCCATATTTTCAGATGCATTCCCTGCTGTTATTATTGTACCTTGAAAATTTCTCCTGTCCTGGTCCTTTGTTAGTCCTCTTTTCATCTTTACAAATGTCATTGTTTATATACTGTTACAAGTCCTCTGAAACACCCTGTTCCCCCTGCTAATGTTAATAATTTAAAATGTAGTGGCACCCTTCATTGTAGGGTATTGTAACCTTAATCACTAGTACTGACAAGCTGCTTTACTATGGCAGAATGAAGTTACAGAGACAGAACAACAGCAAACTTAGTTGCCACCAGGGTGATAAATGTCACTTTTTCCATGCAGCCTCCAAGTGCCATGGATTTAAAATGTTTACTTTGTAAGATATCTCTGCACATTTTAATGTAAATGTTAGATGTAGCAGTATTTAAGAGAATTTGTCCTGGTTCTTATTCTTCCACGTTAAATGTTGAATGTTTTGTTTTTCATCAACTAAAATCTTGAAAACTAAGCTAGCAAATGGTTTCCCCTTCCTTTTAAAGTCATTTTGCCTCAAACTGGACAGCTACATGCAAGAGAATGAAACTGGATTATTGTCTATCCCCATACACAAAAGTAAACTCAAAATGGATCACAGACCTGAATTTAAGTCATGAAACCATAAAACTCTTAGAAGACAACATAGGCAAAAATCTGAATATAAACATGAGCAAGTATTTTCTGAATGCATCTCCTCGAGCAAGGGAAACAAAAGCAAAAATGAACACATGGGACTACATCAAACTAAAAAGTTTCTGTACAGCAAAGGACACCATCAACAGAACAAAAAGGCATCCTACAGTATGGGAGAATATATTTATAAATGCCATATCTGACAAGGGGTTAACATCCAAAATATATAAAGAACTCACACGCCTCAACACCCAAAAGGTAAATAACCTATTAAAAAATGGGCAGAGGATATGAACAGACAATTCTCCAAAGAAGAAATTCAGATGGCTAACAGGCACATGAAAAGATGCTCCACATCACTAATTATCAGGGAAATGCAAATATCAGGGAAATGCAATGAGATATCACCTCACACCAGTTAGGATGACCAGTATCAAAAAGACTAAGAACAGCAAATGCTGGCGAGGATGTGGAGAAAGGGGAACTCTCCTACGCTGCTGATGGGAATGTAAGCTAGTTCAACCATTGTGGAAAGCAATATGGAGGTTCCTCAAAAAACTAAAAACAGAAATACCATTTGACCCAGGAATTCCACTCCTAGGAATTTACCCAAAGAATATAATTTCTCAGATTCAAAAAGACATATGCACCCCTATGTTTATCGCAGCACTATTTACAATAGCCAAGATATGGAAGCAACCTAAGTGTCCATCAGTAGATGAATGGATAAAGAAGATGTAGATATACACAATGGAATACTATTCAACTATAAGAAGAAACAAATCCTACCATTTGCAACAACATGGATGGAGCTGGAGGATATTATGCTCAGTGAAATAAGCCAGGTCGAGAAAGACAAGTATCAAATGATTTCCCTCATTTGTGGGGTATAACAACGAAGCAAAACTGAAGGAACAAAACAGCAACAGACTCACAGGCTCCAAGAAGGGACTAGTGGTTGCCAAGGGGGAGGGGTGGGGAGGGAGGGAGAAGCGGATTGAGGGGTATTATGATTGGCACACATGGTGTGTGTGGGGGATCATGGGGAAGACAGTATAGCACAGAGAAGGCAAGTAGTGACTCTGTGGCTTACTATACTGTTGGGCAGTGACTGCAATGGGGTATGGGGAACACAACAGATGAACGTAATAACCACACTTTTATTTCATGTGAAACCTTCATAAGAGTGTTTTTCAATAATACCTTAATAAAAATAAATAAATGAATAATAAAAAAATAAAAATAGTCATTTTGCCTCTCTGGGACTTACTTTTTAAGGAATAGATAGCTTATTTACAACCCATTCTGATTTCTTATTGATGTTAATGTTAAATTGTACTCTTATTCATGCTAGTGAATTACCAGTGAGTTACTACCTCTCTTTGGCCAAGTCTCCAGATGCTTAATACAGATCTTTAATCAAGGAATTATTTGAAACGCTAAGTAAGTTATAGTTCCCAGGATGCTTACTGTTGTTTTGCTCTTTAACTTTAATGAATATTCCATGGCTTTCAGTTATATTATTCCACATAGAAGGAGAAAAACAATGGCTTCTTTTTTGTAATGTGTTCAAGGTTAATCTACATTATGGGTGAGTAGGTGGCTTAGATACCTGTGATGATTTGAAGATGCCATGCATACCTGACTATGTCATTGAAAGTGTTGGGGTGAAGGATATGGTCTCCTTTACCAGGTAACTTCTTTTGTTGTTTTATTGATCAAATTTATTTGTTATTTCTATTTCAATAATTTTTGTGTTCATTTTTATTACTCTTTTCTACTTTAGGTTTATTACTAGTTCTTTTTTCTATTTAAGAGTTGAAATCTAGATTTACATACTTTTTTTATTGAGATATAATTAACATACAACATATTAGTTTCAGATGTACAACAATGATTTGATATTTGTATATATTGCAAAATGCATGACTTTAAAAATCAATTTTGTTGCATAAAAGTGATACAGTCACATAATTATGAAATAGTACTATAAGACTTATAACAAGAAAAACAGAAGCTCTATGCTTCCTTCTTTATCCACATGTGCTCTCCCCAGAGACATCTACTTTGAACTGTTTCTTCTGGTATTTCCATGTATTTCTAAATAATATGCAAGCTTCAATATATTTATTGATCAATTTAAAGCATTGTCTTTTGACTGCCTATTATAAATGGTGAAGATTTCTCTCTCTCAAACTACCACAGTCCTCCCCATTTTTCTTCCCCACTATAGTTACAGCACAATTTGTGTTTAAATCATAATCACACAGAACAGAATAAGAACAATTAGTCTCTGATAAGTTAAGTATTGCACAATGACTGTATTTACGTTCTTGTAGTGCCTTAACTTTGTTGAGTTTTTTTCCCCTCAATGATTTCCTTGAATTTTCTTACATTTTTTTCATTTCTTCCATATTCTTTAACAATGACAAAATGCCTCCTTATACCGTTTTCCTTATAATCAAATGTATCAGTAATCTATTAGATGTACTCACATTGTCTTTTGTTTGTTTTACCAGCGGCCTCTTTCCTAGGGCCCTCTGCCATCCTGTGTTAATCTAGACTATTCTCTTGACTACCTGACTGTTCTGTGGGATTTCCCTTCACTTCTTTTCTGTGTCAGGTCCTCTGTTTCCTGAGTCCTATGTTTATCTATCTTGGTTTATTCCCTTGTTTTGGTAGTGTGTATCCATCAGTGGCTTCTCTAGAAAAAATATGTAGAAGTAAAATTTTTGAGACATTGCGTATCAGATAATGTCTTACTCTAATCTCCCTTTTTGCTGATAGTTTAACAGGGTATATAAATTCAGATTCAAAATCAGTTTCCTTCAGAATTTGGAAAGTGTTATTCCACTGACTTCTAATTTTCAACATTGCTGTTGAAATACGATTTTATCTGATTCTGATCCTTTGTGTATGACTAATGGAATACTGAAATTTGATGATGTACCATAATGGGGTCTTTTTATACTGATTTTACTGGGTATTCCAAAGTTCCTTCTGTTTAAAAACTCTTGTCCTTTAGTACTGGAAAGTTTTCTTGTGTTACTTCCTCATAATTTTCTCCACTCTGTTTTTCTCTTCTCTTTCTGGAATGCCTGTTGGTCAAATGTTAGATCTCTTAATTCATTCTCTATGCAGCTAGAAACCACACCCTTTCACTCTGGAGCTCCTCCAATGAACTCTCACCTGTCATATTCTCTGGATGCAGACACCATACATAAATCCACTGCTAACATTGGGAACTTGAGACTGGACTCCCCTCTGGTTCCTAACAGCTGTATATTTCTGTTGTCACATTTGCCAGAATGATTCCTTGAGCCACCTGCTTCTTTATGTGCTTTGAAATTACAGTTGCCCATGGATTTATCTGTTAGAGAAAAACCATATACCTGTGCCATCACATACTTGTAAAAGAGCTTGAGATCTGCAGATTCAAGAAATCAGAAATGGCCAGAACATAGAAGAGTATTTATAGGTACTCGGCAGCTAGTTAATTCAGTTGCGGAGAGAATGGCAACAGACAGTTGGAACTTTTGAACACTAGATAACCAGAGAGGAGGTCCCTTTAAAGACAAAGCAGTAACATAAAATACTAAATATAAATAGTACTTGCTTTCCAATTTTATGAAAGTGATAGCATTTTGTGTGCTATATTACATGCATACATTTAAAAAATTGGAAACCTTTGCTTCCAGGAAGTAAGCCATCCTTTTTATACCATTTTTTGTCTTTAATAAGAATTAGCAATGTTTTTTTTCCCTACACATTAACTAGGTTATTTGTCCTTGGAAAGTTAATAATGGTTGAATAGATTGGTACTATAAGAGCATACACTTTGATATGATTAAAGAAAATTGTAGTGTGTCATTTTAATGTATCAAAATATGTTGTCAAAGTCAGTGATACACAGATTTTCCATTTGGAAATAATTACTTTTTAAGTGTCTGTCTCCTCCACTATTAGTCTGAAGCCTTTTCTGAGAGCTGGGGTCATGTCTTATTCATCTTTGTCTTCTTATTCTTGATATTGGACCTATACAATATTAAGTGTATATTTGTATCTCTTCTATATAAGTGATCTCTTCTAATTCAATGAACAGTATGTGAATATTTTTCATTGTGTACAAAGATAGTTAAACATGCTCTGAAATCAAGTCGACAAAACTTAAGAGTCTTGCCTGAACTCTTCCATGCAAAACTATGCATATAGTATTCTGAGAGCTCCTGGAGAGAAAATACAATACACAGAAATCTGCACACAACCTAATGGGAGCAGGGACAGGGTTTGTGGCTAACTGCCAGAGACAGAGATGTCCTCCCACCTTAGGTGGCCCAGCAAACTAACTCAAGTCCAGAGCAATAAGTGATTTTTATTTTTTCCTGAGCAAGCCCAGGTACCCAGGGACCCAATGTGAGAGGAGAAATGTGGGGCATATTATTATGGATTTCTGAGAATAATATTTTTTAGCCTGATGGGATTGCCAGAGCAGAAAATCAAGGCTTGACTTCGTCTGGGGAAGCAACTCTGGAAGGAAACCCACTACCCAGGAGTATATTGGGAACTGGAGTAAGAACAAGAACCAGGACAAAATGCCAATAGACTGGCTGTCCCTAAGTACTGGGCTAGTAGTACTCAAAATGTGATTTCCTAGAGCAGCCGCAGTGGCATCACCTGAGAATCTAGAAATGCAAATTCTCAGGTCCTGTTCTTGAATCTGAAATGCTGGGGGTAGGACTCATCAGTCTACATTTAAAAAAGCCCTCCTGGTGATTATGATGGGCTGACTTTCACGAGATCATCCAGGGAATTAAATTTACCTCCACCAATTACCTTCCTCCCCCTCCCCCAATGTATAAGCCATAGAGTGGGTACGCAGACTGTCTGCATCCCATCCCTTTTTTGGGAGGTAACTGTAAAAATCACTGGACTTTATTCTTGACAGTTTAAGGCTTAGATAGTGTAAAATCTGTAGGCACAATATCTTCATTGTTCACATCTGGCAAAACAGCTGCTAGGACAAAGGGATTGGCTGGGCTAATCTGAGGTCTGATACTAACTAGCCATGTAATCTTAGTAAAGTCACTCAACTTCTATATGCTTCCATTTGCTGATTTGTGAAATGAGAGGAATGAATTAATGATTGGTAAGGTCCTTTAGAGCTTAAAATTATATAATCAGTCCCAGGTTTTTGCATTTAAAAGACATCAGCATTTTAAAAAGTAATGAGTGAAAAGACAGTGAATAAAAGAATAAAAAGTTTTTTTTCATTATTACAAATACCCTTTTGGTGGTATAAAAATGAATATATAAGCCTTATTATAAGCCTGCCTCTGTTGGAAGAGGGAGTGGTAAGAATTACAGTCCCCTGAGTGTATAAATCCTATTTTAATTACCTTAGCAGAAAAGAATGGGTAATTGGTGACTACAGTTTCATGGAATTATCACTCTAATATGTATCATTTATATTCAAAACTAGATTGTATAATACTTAATATTTGTTAAATCAGGCATGCCTCTCAATTTCCATGGCTGAAAGGTAATATTAGTTTTTTTTTAATAGGAACATTGAACACTCAAATAATTTAGCCAGTCAGTGATCAATGTAGAACAAATTCCTTATTCCTTGTTTGGTGATTCAGCTCAGTATCTTTACTTAGAATCAGTGTGTTAGAAGTAGAGGGGACCTTAACAATTATGTAGTTCAAACTCCTCATTCACCTATGCCTAAAAATAGAAAAAAAAAACCCAGAGAACATGTGGATATATTTGGTTTGTTACATAGCAACAGCTGTTGATTAAATATGTCTAAAAACTTCATTGAGAGGCAGCATAATATAATGAAAATAATGTAGACATAGTCAGACAGACCTAGGCTTAAGACCAGCTCTACAGTAGTCAGACTATTTCACTGTACCCCAGTTTTCTCAACTGTAAAATGGCACTTAACGGTTGCTCAGTAAATGGTAGCTATTAGTACTAAATAGAACTAAAGTTTAAACATCTCCCACAAAAAAATTTTCAAGATTTTTTTCACTGCTAGCTCAAACTCAGCCATATTTACATGTACTTTAAGAATGCAGAAATGTGTAACCTGAAGATCCTATAGAGTGTAAAACAGTTATGTTAGGCTGGGACTTAGAAGAGGAAAGCTCTAATAAGCATGAAAACTGACTTGTTATGTTGACTCAGTTTCCTACATAATGATGGTATCTGCATGCATGAACATTATAATGTTCTGATACGCATAAGAAGGTGTTGCCCTGCTACAATTTCCTGTTTTAGTGCAGGTCTGTACAGCATCCCAGTCTTTCCCAGGCTCTCCAAGTACCATTGGATTTACCTTGTCATAAGGGACATTGGGCAGACCACTTTACTTCAGTCTGAGCTTACTAGACAGCCTTCTTTTCCTCTTGGCTCTCCCCAAGAAAGCAGTTTTGTGATCATTGCATAAATAGTTTGAAACAAGGCATTCAATTATATCTATTGCCGTAACCCTCCAAAGAGGTCTACTAAGCTTCATTCCTAATAGAAAGACATTTTAGGAATAGCAACATGTCTTTCATGTTGAAGGAGGTATTTTCACATGTGCCCCTTCAACGTTGTCCCTGGGATATCAGGCTTGTGTATTGGACAGATTTCATCTCCCCCTCACATTCATTTATCTCATGAAAGCACCTAGAATACTTGCAGCTTCAGGATATACAGGTCATTTCCATGTGGTATTATTTAATACAGTGAACTAGCATATCAGTTGGAAGGGAGAGCTGGCCCATGTTTGGGAAGTGAGCTAATATGTGAGCCCCACAATATTCTTCAATAAATTCCCTTTTGCTTTAGAAATGCAGTGTCAGTTTTTGTTGTTTGCAACTGGAAACCCTAGGTGATTCTGAAATGTGTACTATAAAGGCAGCTGCAGGCAACAAACCTTCAGGGAAGTTGTGTTATTTGGAATTGGCTGGCCGTGATGAGGCAAAAGCTAATGAAACTGTCAGTCATCTTCTAAGATGGGAAACTAGCAGTGAAACAGCATGACATTATTGTCTCTGGGAATTAAGATCTAGAATCTACAGAGATTCTTGAAAGCTTTAGGACAGGAGCCAGCAAACTATGGCCAGGGCTTAATCTGGTCTGTTGCCTGTTTTTGTAAATAAAAAATAAAACTTTATTGGATCACAGCCATGCTAATTCTTTTTAAGTATTGTCCATGACTGCTTTCATGTTTTGATAGCAGAGCTGAGTAGTTGCAACAGAAACCGTGTGACCCACAAAGCCTCAAATTTTGCCATCTGGCCCTTCACAGGAAAAGCTTGCCAACTCTTGCTTTAGTAACTGCATATTCTTACCATCAAATAATAAAGGTATGAAGTATTCAAGAACTGAGATAGCACTGGATAAATTAACCAGAGTGAATGACAAACTCTATAAATTCCTGCCTCAGAGCACAGCCTAATACTCAGGGACATTCTGTGATAATTCGGAAAAAATCTATTCCATAGTTACAGGACTGAGATAGCCAGAAATGAAGTTCATATTTTTATCCAGGGTTGCTAAAGTAATGATTTATGCTTATACTATCTTAAATCCTTTGTAATGAGATAGGGGATGACCATTAAAATCACTTTTAATAAAAAAATTAACATTATTTTATTGTAAATTATAATAATATTCTTCTAAGAATATCGTTGAACTTAGGATGTTGTAACCCCACCTCCTTTTTTTCTACAAAACAGCTTGAATTCTTTTCTTCAAGTGACAATAAAGGTTACTCAGCACCCAGTGGCATCTCTGCTCACTGAGGCATCGCATTTTGTCCTCCCTCAAGCCTTCTACTTCGCTCTATTGTACACTTCTCTCTGTAACCTTGCTGATTCAGTGATATGTTTTCTTTTCTGTATTTTAAATATTTTCTTCTCCATTGGTTGTTTCTGATCAATGTATAAATACACTCAACTGTCTCTCAAATTAAAATTAAAGCTATTTTGATTAGTTACTAGCCTGTGTCTCTCCTCTTCACAGTCAAGCTTCTGAAAAGAGTTAAAAAAAAACCCTCAAAACCATCACATTAAAATAAATATCAAATGATTAAAATTAAAAACTATCATTTGCATAATGCTTAAAATGATCTCCTCTTATGTACTACCAGTGGTACACATATCATATATTGGAAAACATTGTACCCATTTTTTCCTTTCTCTTTCACTAATCAAGCAATGTATGTTTCTACCCTCTGTATTTCAGTGACTAAGTTCACTAATGACTTAGTAATTAGTAAATTCCTCAAAACATTTATTAGTTATGTGACAGACTGTAGAATTTGACATGTTTTCTCCTTTGCAGGCTCTCTCTCATCAACCAATACTGTGTCTATCACTCCTACTTATATGATCACTTACTCTATTTTCTCTATGAGCTCTGCATCTTATATATTGATCTACCCAGAGTTTTGTCATTTTACCTCTTTGGCCTTGACTAAAGTAGGGATTGTAACAAGATTTACTGAATAGGTTAATTCTAATTTGTTAATTCTATTGGTCAGAATAATATAAACTGGCATTTACTTAGAATTTACTACATGCCTGACAGCTTTTCGAGTGCTTTAGATACATTCTCCTTGAATTTAATTCTTTCTTGGCTTTTGGGAGATATTAACATCACTTTTTAAATTTAGACAATTTAGACAATGTCAGTGAGAGAACCACATTCAAACCTGGGTCTTTTGACAGAGAGCCTATGCCCTTAACTGTAACACTATTAATGTCAATGGCTTATTGTCATTGTCATGATTCACAAATATCCATCCAGATCCTCGCCTGGGCCGGCCTGGATCTATAGCTCCAGTAGATAAGCTCCTCAAAGTCATCATGCACAAATCTGAACTGATGATTTTTGTTCCAAGTCTTTCCTCTTCAGATGCTCCCTATCATAGTAAATAATACTGCATGTACTGTTTTCTAACCAGGAACCTCATAACCATCCTGTTCTCCTTTTCCTTACACACTGTCCCTGCCCTCTAATCTCGTCACTATCTCTAGTCAGTGTTACACCTATTAGCTCTCTGTCCATCACCTCTTTTTCATCTCTTTTGCCTGTGCCCCAGATTGGGCCATCATTGACGGCCTTGCTAGTATCCCTGTTTTTTAATTTCACTGCCCTGCCCCCAATTCATCCTGTACTTACTGCCTGCAAACAAGTGAGAAGCTGATCTGTTACCCTCCCTACTAAAAATTTTTCAGAGGTTCCTTATTGCTTACAAGATAAGATTTAAGTTCCTCACTCTGATATATAAGGCCCTGCAACATCTGTCCCTTCCAACCTGTCCAGCCTCATGCTCTGGCAGCTCCTCCCCTGCCCCTGGCCCTTTATGTCCATCAGTACCTGCAGTTGCCCAAACAGGCCACATTTCTCACACCTTATTTCTTCTGCTTGGAATGTCCTCTCTCCTGTTTCCCTAACTTGTCTGTGTGGCCAGCTTCCCTTCAATAATCAGGTGCAGTATTTACCACTTTTGTGAAGCCTTTTCTGAATTTCCAAGGTGAGGTGCCCCATTTTCCTGGGCCCATGTTGCAACTTGCATGTGTTCCTATAACAGCTTAAAGTGAATTAAACTTACTTATACATATTTGTTTCCTGATTTGACTCTAAAAAGATGGATCCTGTGTTTTTGCATGCATATGTGCCCATGAATGTGTATTTTTCATCTACATGATCCCCCACTGCCTAGCACAGATTCTTAGTAAATACTGTTGACCAACAGTTGAAGAAACATAAAAGGGAAGAGAGGAAAGAAAGAAAGAAAGAAAGAGAGGGAGAAACAAAGGGAGGACTGTTTAGGGTTTAGGAAATAAATCTAGATTACTTATAGTTCTCTATCTCCTTTTCTTTTAAACAGTCTCAGCTCTCCTAGTACTAAGTATTTGAATCATGGCTAATACTGCTTTTCTCACCCATTTGGATATAAATGCTGAAACCACCCTCTGCAAGTCAGGTAAGTTCCTTCAAAATTCTGTCGTCACTGGAAGATCCTTTGCCAGGAACCAGCTTCCTCTCCAATCTTACTTCCTTTTCATTGGCACTCCTGATATTTAACAATCTCATAAGCAAAGAAAACACAGTTTTCTTCTGAAAGTGGCAATAACTCTTAATGAGAGAAATACATTCAATAATAGTACTGGATTGCCCAGGAATGATATATTTAAATAATGTCTTGAGTCGATTTCTACTGCAAAAATGCAACATTAAAGATGTAGAAGCTAATCATTTTTTACATTTTAGTCACCATTCAATATACACATTAATCAAAAAAATTGTCAATTTCTCAAAAAAAATGAATATACTTTTTTCTGGAAGTTCTTGTATTTTATTTCTTTGAAATTAACAAAGCTATAAGTGATAAAGAAGATGAACTGTCACTTTAAGGTGAAGAAAAATGATAACTAAATGATGACAATGTTGCCTATGTAGAACAATCTTGTTTTTTGCAAGTTCGGTTGGGATGAGAAGAGGGGCCATGTCAGTACAAGTAAAGAGAGAAATTGACAGTATACAACTGTCAGGAACACAGTATGTTAGAGATTTTTGCAAGTCAAGGGTTTAAAATGTAATCATTAGGTGGAGAAATCACTGCTCTTAACATATGACAGTGTTGGGTGTCTGTTAATAATCTATTAATATCTGTTCATGGGGAATATGGTAAGAAAGAGACTTACACTCTTTTTAATATTTTGCCCTGAATTAACTTCTTAGTTTTCATAAATTTCTCAGAAGTAATATCTGCTAATGAAATGGTTTGTCCTTTCAAAATTAATCCATTAAGTGGCAAATACTTATGCAAATAACAGAAAAAAAGTAACTTAAATGTTTAAATTGTCACACAAAAGCTTAAAGGAATACTGTTTTTATAGTTCATCTTGCCGTAGTCAGCATTTCTTCGACTAATTCATCACGAACACAGTGCAGGTCTTTATCTTACTTTTCACATTTATTTATGCCAAGGCTATGACTGAAATTACTTCATACCTAAAAATAACAAACAATATATTCTTCCTGCTTCCTTGATCTAGCAGAACATTGTCCCAAGGAGGTTTATTCTCTGGGTGTGTTTGGTCACTCTCTCCTGTTAAGTCAGTTTCATTTTTTATCATTTTACTCTTCCTTCAGCCATGTTAACTTCCTTCCGCAGATTTGCTTTCCAAGGCCAACTCCTGCTGTTTCTCTCATTTTCCTGTTGCTGATGTTGCATTATATTACTTATTCTTTCTTCAAAAAATATATTCTTAGGTTTCCCACTCTCCAACTCCCGTTCCTATAGTTCTAATTGAAAAGACCTACTACATTTGGATTTCTAATAACTTATATTCTGTTCTGAGGGACATTGTGTTGCTCTTTTACCTATTATGAGAAGGTTCTTAATTGTAGTTGCTACAGAACTCTTTGAATTACAAAATGCCTCTTATTTTTGTCATCAATATTAGTTGACTTTTGTTCTCTTGATTTTTCAAAGCATATGAGTCTGTCCTCAATTAGAAACCAGCTCAAAGAGTGTAAACCATAATTTTTGGCTATTAAGCTACTCTCAAAACCCAGTAAGAGATGTGGGACTTAGAAAAATTTTATTTGGAATGCTCTCTATTGAAACCCGTAGGTACCCTAACTTTTATTTTTACATTAAATAAGATCCCTGGAAGGCTGCATGGTTGTACCACATTAACTTAAGCCTCTAATACAGTCAAATGCACTAACTTATCATTTTAAAACTCTTGACATTAACAGAAGATTGTTGTAACAAAAAATACTATGAATTAGCTTTTATACTGATTATAAAATGATTATCCAGTATACTTTCTTAAGTAATATAAGTTAATAGTCTCTCTATAAAAGTACTAAATGAAAAATTTATTTTGGAATTTAGTTGCAGAGAATAAACACTGGCATAATTTCTCTTTTCTGATGATAATTGTAAAATAATGTTTCCACTCCTCTTCCTACCCTCTGATCCCCACCACCTCAGGTTGCTAGGATGTTCAGAGAAAAACATGATATTCAATCATATAAATCATGTCAATGCTTTCAAAATCTCAGATATTTGCATGATACCTTCATGATATTTGCCATATCCTCATACTTCCAGAAGAATTTATGTTCTTATTTGAATCAAATCATTTTTTAACTATAATAAATGTGTTTTAAAAGATCACTTGGGTTTGATGTGCTACTTGTATTTCTAAGTCACATAAAAAAATTAAACTATTAAAATAAAAAGATATTATGTGCTTAATGGTTAAGATCATCTGACACACTCTCAGTTGTGTACATATCATAGATTGGAAAACATTAAAACTGTTAACTTTGGGGATTGGCTTGTTTTGCCCTTCTATATTTGGTTCTGGTTTTCTATTTAATAACTTTATTGTATATGCCTTTTCTTGCCTCAAAATACCTTTGATTTTTAAAAGGGACTTTTGACTGTAGGTAGCAGAAATCTAATATGCAATCAGCTCATATAAAAAGAAAAAAAATGAATTAGGTTTATTGGTTCTCATAACTGAAAAGTCCAAGATGGGCCTTCTTAAGGCTTAGCTAGATCTAGGGCTCATTGATGTCAGTAGGTATCAGCCCTTTACTCTCCACCTTGCAGCTCTATTCTTTGTAGCTACCATTCTTGGGCAGGCTCTCCTCGTGTGCTGACTCCCTTCAGGTCCAGGGTATATCACCTACCAGCTTAGCAATGATTTCAGGAAACAAACCAACTCCTTTTTTCTTACAACTTGGGCAGAAGGGTTAGGTCTGGTTCTTGCTGCCCTGACCAGCATCATGTGCCTGTTACTTAACTAATTACTGTAGCATGAAGTTTGCAGTGTTCTGATTGGTGAAGTTTAGATCATGCACCTGGGAAAGATGGGTCAGTTCCAACCACACCACAGATACGAATAGTTGTGTAGACAGTTGCTAAAGTAAAAGAAGGGTGTGGTTACCAGCTATAATGGACTCAAAGTTTGTGCTCCCCTCTCCCTAGTTCATATATTGAAATCCTAACCCCCAGTGTGATAGTATTAGGAGGTGGGGCCTTTGGGAAGTAATTAGGTCATGAAGGTGGTACCTTCATGAAAGGGATTAATGCCTTATAAAGGGTCTCCAGAGAGCTCTGCTATCCCGCTTCTGCACCATGAGACTAAAATGAAAAGTTGGCAGCCTGTTATTGGGAAGAGGGTGCTCACTGCCACCCAACCATGCCGGCACCCTGACATCAGCCTTTAGTCTCCACAATTATGGGAAACAAATTTCTGTTGCTTATAAACTAATCTGTCAGTGGTACTTTGTTAAAGCACCCTTAACTAAGATACAAGTGATAGAGAAAATGGGTGCCAGATAGGAAAAAAACATCAGGGGTACAGCGGAAAGTAGGTTGCCAGATTTAGAGGAAAAGAAAAAAAAGCAGGACATCCAGTTAAATTTAAATTTCAGATAAACAATGAGTAATTTTTAGTAAAACTATGCTCCATGCAATATTTGAGACTGCTTATATTAAAACGTATTTGCTATTTAACTCAAATTCAAATTTAACTGGGCATTATGTATTTTATTTGGCAACTCTACCTCAAAGGTATGTAAATAAATTCAATAAAAGTAGCAAAGCATGTATAATTAAGATTAACTTTAGAGGAATAAGAAAATAAGATCTATTAGTCACCCGTTTCATCCATTGGTAATGTAAATATTACATCATTATAATAAAAATAGCATATATATGATTATATTTCTATTATCAAAAAGAAAACAATTAAGCAATGTCTCAATAATTTAAGCAATCTGTCTTCACTTTATTTTCAGATTTGATAGACACAATTTAAGTATCTATACTTTCTGTTTTCTGGCTTGTTCAAACCAAAGACCTTTCTTATGTAGATATTTCCACTTATTCAGCACCCCTGCATTTGTGAAACTGTAGGGTATTTTGGCTACATTTATTGGGCAATGTCTGCTACAATATTTCCTTGATTCAACCTGACACTCCTGGCTTCTCAGGATGTTTTTGCTTATGTCATCTGATAGACCTGTGTAAGGCAGGCAGATACATTAATGCATGCTATATATCTTCACCATCCTTTTTTAGGAGTAGCACTTCAGTAGTCACTTGAGGAGCTACATTTTTTCCTGGTCTTGGTAGGTTGGTCGATCCAGGTATCCTGCCACCTTTGAACAGGTAGCCATGTGACCCAAGTCAAACCAAACAATTCTTCCCTGAAATTTGAGTTTCAAGAGGAGTTACTCCAGAGCCCAAAGAGCAGCTGATTCATTCAGAAGGTGGCTAGCTGAAGAGGTTATCCATTAGTTCTCCTTCCTGTGAGCCTGGGATGCTATTGTTTCTGTCCTGTGTAAGGTGTGTATGAGCCCCCTCATCCTTATAATTTCCTGTTTGTGTGCTAAACTCTGTTTCTCTTTTTAGATTCATGAGCCTTTCTAAGTGGATGTCGTATAATTTTGATATTTAAAACTATTTCTCATCTCAGTTTATAAATCTAACATAAGAATCTACCAGATACAGTTACAGTGAAAGAAACAGAAATAGTTTATTACCTATTTATATTTGGTCTTTTCTGAAGGAGAATGATGGGTTCCATCAAGAGAGTCTACTTTAATTAACCTCTATCACTTCAAGTATCTATTATATTCAAGATACAGTGTAAGGCTCTTGGGAGTATACAAAAATTAAGAAAACAGTTTGGGTTTCAAAGAGTTAATGAAGCAGGTTGGGTTCCATAGGAGGACAACTGTGAGATGGAGTTTACTGTTTAGTTTATAGGAGTGTCCATGGGATCTCCATCTTTTGAAAGGAAGGGAAGGGAGCAGAAGTAGTCAGGAGGAGAAGGAGAAGTTAAATTATGATACAGACCCAACAACATTTTGCCTCATCCTGGGAAAACCTCTGGAGCCAAAATAGCCCTTCAGAGTATTCCCAAGATGATATCAGTGAGTCATTGGTTATAAGCCACCATGAAAGGGGCATCAGCTTGGGTAAGGTGGCTCTCTGTGCAATCCCTATAGGGGCTGGCAGCTGAAAGCTGTCTGCCAATAGCCCTTGCAGGACCTGGGGTAGCAAGTCCTCCTGGAAGGGGGATCTGGGTGACTTGTCACAGTGTCCACCACAGTTAGCCATCTAGTACAAGAGATTATGAGATCCAAACATCTGTCTACTTAATAGTTTTATGGTTTGCAAAGAATCTCATGGAGTAATGACAGCTGCCTCAAATCCATAGGGAAAGAGAGTTGAAGGGGAAAAAAAATAGACTATTTGCTAATATAAGGTAAAATGCTATATGCAGATTTTTAGATTTTATAGACCAAGGGAGGTTTTCCTTAAAGATAGAGATGAAAAACATAAGGCTACTAGCTTTTATTTCTACCAAGTAAGTTTTTTTAAGGGTATTTTAAACTAAAAGTTAGGATGGACATAATATTAGAATAAAAGACAACTGTTGAAACTAAATAAATCTGACCCACATGAAAATTCATTCCATTGTTTTTATTTATATCATTTCCTCATAGACAGGAGAAAAGTTTGTTACCAATATGTCCCAACATGGCATTTGGGAATCTTTACTGTAAGTGAGTTCAAAAAAATTACCATAGAAATTCCCTGTGGGAATGTGGAAGACTGTAGAAAAGGTAACAGTAATTCTGGAAAGCTAGGTAGCAGGGTGAATCAAGGAGAGGCTTCAGGTTGAATGAACAATGTGGGCAAAGACATGAAGATTGGAAGAGCAGGGTGTAATCACATAATAAAACATAGTAATCCCACTCAAGAGGGACATCAGTCATGTAGAGGAGTGTTGGGCAATGAAACTAAAGTGTATTGGGATCTGATTATTCAGTAGGCAATAAAGAAATGTTGCAGGTTTTTAAGCAAGGAATCTACATGATCAGATTTGTGCGTTAAGAAAAGTAACTTGTTGGAATGCAGGTTTTATTTATGAAATATTCTTAAAATGGATTTTGTGCCTTGTTATAAAGCTATTGGTGTAGTCTGTGAAAAGTGAAAGAAACAGACAGATTAGGAATGTGTCATTGAGAATGTAATGGAGGAGATGGATGTGGTAACTATAGTAGGAATAGAATTCTCAGAACTTGTGAATGTATTGGATATAAGGAACTTAAGGAGCAGGAAGAGAAAAGTGGTAGTTCCATAATTTAAAAAAGAGTGAGGAAGATATAGATTTTGGAAAAAAGATAAAACATCCAGTTGCAGTGATTGGTGATAAAATGCCCAGTCAATGGTATTATGAATTTAAATATTCTGCCTTAGGAAGAGGAGTTGAGGAGCAAGTCTATCTAAAAACGGTCTTGCTTGCTTGCTATTATATCACGGATAGTTAAGTTTCAACCAACACTAAACAAAGGCAGTCCTTGCTTTGCATGGTGCCATGTTAACTGAATCTTGTTTGTATCAGAACTGTTTCCTCGCTCTTCACTGGGGTGAAATCTCAGTCAAGACAGTACCATGCAAAGTGAGAGCTGCCTGTATATAGATTTCAGTAACTGTGTATCAAGGTTGCTGGACCTCAGCACTACTGATATTTTGGACTGGATAATTCTTTGATTTGGAGGGCTGTCCTATGCATTATAAGATGTTTAGTGACATTTCTGGCCTCTATCTACTAGATGGCTGTAGTATCCTCCACATGACTGCCAAAAATGTTCCCAGACATGGCCAAGTGTCCTCCTGGGAGGGGAAAATCACTCCAGTTGTTGAGAACCATTGCAATATATGTACATGTAGATAGAGATGTACAAATCTAAACTGACTTTGTAATGAGAGATGAACCTCCTTATTATTGATCCATGTTTGTGATTGGTGATAAAATGCCCAGTCAATGGTATTTTGACCACTCCACCACCAACACTTCCTTTCTCATTACAACTACATGAAGACTATCCTTTGTTGTATGGCCACAGATGAAATTTATGTAATTTTTTGCTTTTCATTCTGTATCTTTACCTCCTGGATTCCTAGTTATTTTGCTCTAAAAAGGAGAGAAATCAACCTTACTGAATGTCAGGGAATCTGTCACTTGCTACTCTAACAACATAATTCTAGAGCCATTACTTTCATTTAAAACTATTTGATTTCAGGACACCCAAGTTGTTACTCTTCTTTAGCTCATTATTCACATACATTTGTAATCCTGTGTTTTTCCTCCATATACATTCTGGTAGTAGAGCTATGCTATAGCAGTTCACCTCCCTGCTAGTATATTGGTTGCACTTTAAAATGTTTTAGTTGTTAAAATATTTTGGCATTTTTGCTATGGGTAGTTTGTACATGATATCAATTCCTTGGATTTGGAGAGAAGTCATTTAGACTGGAAGCAGAATCATTAGTGGAGAGAAGCCATAGGTAACAGCAATATCCACTCACAGTTTCAGTAATGGTGGGCACCAAGATTTAAAAGTGGGGCATCTCACAGGGTAGCAAGAGCATCAGCAGACATGTGGTACTCTGTTATCCAGATGCTGGTGCACAAATAATAGGACTTTCAGCCATTAAAATATGTTTCTGGTACAAAATTTCAAAACTGGAGGCTAATTTTATGTTTTAAAAAATTAGGTTCTTGCAATTTCAGTTATTTAATAATTATATTTAGGAATAATACTTTTGCTTTGTTTTTCTTTTTAATTATTTTCCTTTTTTCTATGGAAAATTAAGATAAGTATAAATTGGTCACTACCTGAGATTACATTATAATTTAAAATTTTCATATTAATTTGTACTAGTTCAATTTTATACTAGCTCGATAAAGGGTAACTATAGTGTATTTATGTGTTCTTGGGACAAATTTCATCACATAAAATGTTTTTACTTAGCATGCATTTCTCACACACCATATTAGATTTCAAGAACTCACTTTTACCCGTGTGTGTGTGTGTGTGTGTGTGTGTGTGTGTGTGTGTGTATCTTTACATCAACTGGTAACTTATTATTTGAATCAAATCATTACTGTTTGCTCTACTTAAATCCCTCAGTGATTCTGAGCTCACAGAAATCTCTACCTAGTTGGAAATTTTTAATTGTTCAAATTGAGCTGTCTTTCTCTTTGGCAATGTTCCCTCTTTGTTTTAGCCTCTCTCCTCAAGTTCTCTTCATTTTTAATTAATGAATTCATTTATTCAGTTAATCAGTAAGCCCCCTTTCATCCATCCATTCATCAAACATCAGTTTCACATGGTCATGCATGGCAGCTGTCTAGGCAGTGGAGAATCAAGGGTGCATGAGACATTGCCTCACAGCCGGATCCTTACCTCTATGCTTTGCTCCTTCAGAGAGGTATGCTCCTCTGCTTTGACCTTCAATTAGTGAGCAAATCCTGTCAATTCCACCTCTTTTTCCTCCTAAATCTGTCCCTTGCTGCTCCTACCAGTCTCCACTGCTACCATCCTAGATCAGATGTCTATGGTTTGTCATTGTCATTTGGATAAGTCCAACTGCTAATTACTAATCTCTCTTCCTCTGATTCATATTCAACTCAGCAGTCATAGGATCTTCCTGACATGCAAATCAGTTCCTACCAAAAACCTCTTCAGTATCTTCCATTCCCCTTTCAAGGAAGCCCAGGTCGTTACCATTCTTCAGATTTTTCCTGATCTGGCTCATATATATCTCACCTGCTTCATCTCTTGGTGATCGCTCCCTGAAACTCCAGTAACTGGAATATATGCTGTCTCATCTGTGGATCTTCTATGAACTTTCCTTTCTGATTCTTAACCTTGACATTCTTCATCTCCCCACTTCCCTCCCCATCCTTTTCCTAGCTAACTCCAACTCATATTAATGTCTTGGCTTCAGTCTCAGAACTACCAGGGAGTTTCTGTGGGTTAGCCATCTCTTCTATGCAATGCTTTACCATAGATAATATTGAAATGACTTCTCTTCTTGTCCTTTTGTCCTTTATATCCTTACTCCTTGTTTTTATATATCTTCTTGCCTTTATAAGAGACAGGATCATTTCCACTCTGTATACCTGGAACTGGCTTAAGGTTTGTTACATTGTACATGCTAAATAAGTACTTGTTGAATGAATCAACGATTGACCAAGAGAGTAAGTCATCAAATACTCCAAATATTTTAAGAAAGTAGTTTTAAATCTTTAAAAGCCATTAGAGTCCATGTTTTATACTCCATGCTGGGACCATAAACAGAAAATAGCCAGTGACTTCGTTGTTAGTCCTCAACCACATCTGGAATGAGACAAAAAATGCATACAAAATTAGAGACATGTTGCTTTGTACCATGTATAAAGCACTGGATGCCACCCATTTGTGACAGGGACTTAAGATTTAGGCTTCTTGATTCCAGTCTCTGGATTTCTTTTTCATTTTTCTCTCCATTAAATGACACACTAGAAGAGTCCCTCCACCACCTTTAAAAAATTTTTCTCCATATGAACCTTTAAAAAAGCAAACTTTCCTAGGCCTCTGGTTTAATGGAGAGCCCACTAAACCAGAAGTGGAAGACCTGCAGCAATATGGAAAAACAAAGGCGACCCCGTGTATCTCAAGTGCGGGCTCATACTGGTGCAGATATTAGCCTGGAAAATTAGAGAAAGTGGATCATAAGAGGCTCTCCTGGGAAACACCCAACACTTACTGTTCTATAATCCATTTTGAATAGGAATTAATTTACAAACTTTCAATTTATATAAAAGTTTCAGGAGATATCTACTACTATAAGGTAAGGTATATTTTCTCTCTATATACGTCCCTGCATTTAAATGACCTTTACTTGCAACATAAATCTTTATATGGCAGGGACCTCAGCTTCAGCCTGGACTGGGTCCACTGCCAGGACTTAGGCATAACTGGACATCTTTTTGAAAACTGGTAGGACAGGCCTACAGCCTGATTTGCATGGGCTGATGGACATGAGGACTCTAGTTTTGGGCTATAGGAAGTCTGAGGAAGCTCTGTGCACGAAAACCTGGGCACCCAAAACAAATGCTATGGTGCCGTGGAGGGCAATGTGTCTCTTTCCTGATCTCCTATTAAATCAGAGCCTCCCCTAAAATTAACTTCCTTTTACTTTTTAAAATGTAGCTACTAGAAAATTTTAAAATTACATAGTGGCTTACATATGTATTACATATATTTCCACTGAACAGGTCTGGCTGATAATTAATATTTGGGTCCTCAATCATAGGCCACCTATTTTACTGTTTAATTCATGCCTGCCAAATTTTTTAGCTCGACAAAATGATAAACTCCTTGAAGAAGACAGGTTCTAAATTTCTATTTTTCATTTTCCAGGTACTTAAAGAACCAATAGCATGTGATAGGTTTTATTACATACTTGTTGATTTGATTTCAAAAGACTGTTTGTTATTTTTTATAAAACTGTGAGCCACTTTTAGATTGTGTCCTAGATAAGTGTATTTTGATTATAAACAGAACTTTGTATTGTTATAAAAGTATTCAGTGCTGAAAATGTGATAATGAATAATAGAATTATTTTAATGCCATCATGAGCTCATTTTTCCATCTCCTTGCTTTATATTTCTGAAATGGAAAATTTAAGAAAGAAATTAGGGCAATCTTCTTCATTAACATGTTTATTTTCTATAAGCCTTTGATAACTTAGTATAATTGGGAGAAATGTTAGCTGAATCTCTAGAATTCCAAATTATTATTTTTATTTTTAACTACTTATTTTTAAATAATTTTCCTGCAGAAGACATACAAGATAGAATAAGAAACGCCGGTATTCCCTTCAATCAGATTCATCAGTTTGTTTATATTTTCCACATGTATCAATCTATCCTCTGTCTATCCATATTATTAATTTTTTTCATGAACTGTTTGACAGATAGTTGCAGACATTATGTTTCTTTATCCCCATATACTTCAGTTATTATTTCCTAAGAATATCTTGTAAAATCATAGTATAATAATCAAATTCATAAAATTAAACACTAATTCAATATAAGTATCTATTATAAAATACATATTTAAATTTCACCAATAGTCTATGTCATTTCTTTCCCCACTCTCCCACCCTATCCAGGTCCAATTTAGGAGCATGTATTACATTTAATTGCCATGTCTTTTTTAGTTTGCCTTGAATCTAGAATAGTTTCCTGGGCTTGCTTGCTTTCTTTTTTTTTTGTCTTTCATGACAGTGATATTTTTAAGAGTCTGGGCTAATTGTTTTGTACTGTGTCCTTTCATGCGAGTTTCATAGTGATTAAAAGCAGGTTATGAATCTTTTGATGAGAGTACAACATGAGCGATACTGTGATCTTCTCAGGAACCGCATCAAAGGAACATGATGCCATTTTCTGATTTTGGTGAAATCGACTTGGTAAAGATGGTGTCTACTAGGTTTCTCCACTGTAAAGTTACACTAGTAATTGTGAAAAATTATACTTCTTTATGAATTTGTCATTCATAAATAATTAGGTGGGAGAGACTTTATCTAAACATCCTATTTCTCTTTAAACTTTCACTTATATTTTTTGCCTGCATTGATGATTCATACCTGAATTAACTATGATACTTCATATTCATTAACCAAAACAATATATTGCAACAGATTTAATTCAGAAATAGGTATGAAAATCCAGATGAATTCTATTAAGCAGACAGTAAGAGATTTGCACAATGCCACTCTTTGCGCTAGTTTACTTTTGCTTTGGAAAATAAAGTTCTTTCCATAAAAGTTTGTTATTCATGGTCATGTGCTATGGGTGTATGATTCCACCAAAAGATAAACTTAATCTGGGAACCTTAGTTTCAGTTCTCTCTCATTGCCACTTTACTAGGAGATTTCTAGATTATATAGCCCTGATATTAGCATATCATTTGATCTTGGACATTTCTCAAATGTTTTGCTCTCAAGGCCCCTTTATACCCTCAAACTTGGTAAGGATCTTTGTGCTAAAAAAAATTTTTTTAAATATATTTAGTAGTCTTATAATCTTCCTATTGCTGTTATTATTATCAATACAAATATATATATTGGATGTGCATTAACATACATATAGTTTTATCCTTTGACTGTATTAGTTTAGGTTTTTTTTTCAAAGTGTATTCCAAAAGAAAAACTAAGCCTATAAGATTAGGGAGAATACATATCCTGGTTTGCCTGGCATAATCCCAGTTTACACCTACTGCCCTGGCATCATTATTAGCAGCTCTCTCTTTTGCTCTCAAAAGAGTCCTAGTTTGGTCAATAAATTAAATGGTCAGTCAGCCTTTGTAAGATCCTCATTGATGAAAAGATTCCTTGGTCAAGTGAATCACACTCCATTCCCCTCTTAGAAATTTACAATATGTACTAGGATTTGAGAAGTCATACCAGAAAGAAACTTGTTTAAGGTTGTTTTGACTCAATGTTTCCTAAATTTATTTCATTGTGTAACTTCTTTCTTCCTGTAGTATATATTAACACATCCCACAGAACACAAAGTTAGTTTACCCGTACACAGAATTTTTGACTAATAGTTGCAAATTATTTTTTTATCATTATGTAAATAAATATAAAATCTTTCTTTAATAAACCTCTTTGCCTTTTTCTAGAGTGTAGTGGTAACATGAACAGATACCTGTTTAAGGAAATGTTTTTCTTTTATTCATGAGCAGGAAATGTGAGTTTCAGCTATGAAATTCTGATGCAATTCAATAAAATATTCATTATATGCCTTTGATACATAAAGCCCTGGCCTAGTACTAAATTCAAAGATGAATCAGACATGATCGTTATCCTCAAGGTGCATGTAAGTATATGATTGATTTGCTTACTCTACGCAGGGACTTATTCCCTATTTTTGGTTGGTTGGTTGTTCTTTATAGTTGTATTTCTAATTCTTGCCACATTTCCAAAATGCTTTAAATGTTAATGGCATTAATCTAGTGGAAAGTACACATGATTATGCTAGGTGCTGTAATAGATATACAGTGTTATTAAAACACAGAGAGGAACTGCTCAACCCTCTGCAAGGTCATTGGGAAGGATTTCACTGAGGGGGTGCTATGTAAGTAGAGAAAATTAACATGCTGACAGAGATGGAAGGGGTAGAAGTGTTTCCAGGTAAAGAGAATTGTTATACAAAGAAGCAATGTCAGAAAAGTCCATGTTTCATGCTGCTAGAGATAGGTTATCGTGAGAAAGGACAAATAAAAGTTTAAATAGATAATTAGAACCAACTATGAAGGCTCTTTACATACCATGTAAGGATCTTGAAGAAATTACCTAGGATTCTCTATGGTACCTGTGACTTGATGACATGGGTGAATATACTTTCGTACTGGACAGCCAACTCTTAAAGATCCTGAAAAGGAACTTTCATAGGCGTATTAAAAGCCAACAAAGAAATAAAATATGCTGAATCACTACTGTGGGCAAAGGCATTTGGTTACTCCCATTCAATAAAATAATTATCATAAACTGTGGTTGTTTATAAGCTCATCTTATTATTTTAGCAAGAATTTCCCTCAGAAGGTACCTGGCTTCTGTGTGTATATGTGTGTGCATGTGTGCATGTAATAACAGCAGAGTATATTTGTAAAAAGGGGTTTAATTCTGTGGTTTGAATGTGTTTACTTTAGCTTCCCATCTGAATAATAAATAATTATTCTGGTATTTTAAAGTATATTCAGCTTTGATTTTTCTCAAGTTCTTTAATTTCATTCTAAGTGTTTAAAAAGATAGCAAGAAAAACTGAAAGAAAACACATACACACAAAATAAAATAAATAAGTTGTAAATGAATTGTGTTCAACATATTCATCAAAATTTGAGCACAGACTTGCTGTGCACTGTGTAAGAGCGATATCTTAGCAGGTTTTAGAAATTCTTGGGATGTTGGTAATTGAGAATCTTCACATTTTTTGCCAGTTAAGAAGCTGCTTAATTCAAGTAAAAAGTATGACATAAGCCCCACAATGACCTCATTTAATGACTCGCCAAATAAAAACAGAAGTTTAGAGGTTTCACAGCTGCTGACAGAGAGTCCTTGGAAAGAATTATTTTGGAATATTCTTACTGTTGCTAAAGAAGGGAATTAAAGAGGTCAGAAATAAGAAAACAAGCCTGTCAGCATTCAGAACTGATTACTAGGAACTACTTTGTGGTTAAAAATCCACAGTGTTTCAGCAACTTTATTTAGGAATGTTTATCCCAGAGGACTTTCATTGCATGCATTTTGCTACAAATAAATTTGCTTACCTTAACTCTGTAAAGAGCTTTACAAACCACAACTGCTTGGATTTGTATTTGCCAGTTTTCACAACAGCTACCAACTCTATTAAAAACCAGGAATATTCCAGGATGTGGGAGGGGCCCTGGCAGTCACAGGGGCAATTATGTGGTTGTCCCTTCTGTTATTGTTCACATCTTAGAAAAGGTCAGATAATAAACTGCAGCCTCCACCATTAGCAACTAAGAGCCTATTAATTGTGTAAAGGCCCCTTATTTGGGGTATAAAAAAGGGAGATCTGGTGCTTTTCTAACCTAAACTATTGGATAATTCACTTTCATTCTTTCATTTGCTTTAATACTTGTGGCATAAGCAATTATTGAACAATTAAATAGATTGATTTTTTTGAACAAACAAAAGAGTCTCTCACTTGGATTAGATAGCCACTGTTGTGTGGATAGTAGACAGTACATGAATTGAGATTCAGAGGACCTACCCTCCATTTTCTGCTTATTTACTATTTGATTAGCCTCATCTAAGGTAGGTTAAATTCCTCAGTCTCAGCTTCATTACCTTTAAAATGGAGGTGATGATATAGACCTCTACGATAATGATGTGGGGACCAAGAGAGGTTGTGTATGCCGAAGTCTTTCATTAAAACAGTAATTTGCTATGCTGCCTCATTTCCTATCCCTCCCACACACACATCTTTGTTTCTTGAAGTTCCTTGAACTTGGAGCTAGATTAAGATGTGGGCCAGTCCCATCTGGGTGGCAACCTATAATGTTGCAGAGCCCTGGATCACATTGAAAATATGTTGCCAGATAATGCAGGCTTTGACCTACCATCCTTGGCAAAGTGTAAAGTTTTGGTACTACATCAGGCAAAAGAGCAGAAATAAAAATACAAAACAAAACTCTCCTTGCTAGAATTATCAATCTATACTGAGCTTTCTTGCAACCAGGCAGTTACTAACAGCCAAAATTCCAAGGTCCAAAATGCAGGTCAAAATGCTGCTTAATGGGGATGTGATTCATTTCTTTATTGAAAAATTTAATCTATGCATATGCATCTAAATAAGTATCCCATGTTTTTCAGAGCATTGACTATTGCTTTGATCAGTAGAGGTCAATGAGTAAAGGGATTTGTTCCTATGTAAATTTTTTTATTAATAAAATTTTCCATACCCTCTAAATAAATGCTCAACAAATAGTTTTTGTGTATTTGTTAAAAGAGGAGCTAAATCATTTTCCTGACAATGATGCTTAGGTTTTCTTGCACTCACTATTCTTTTCCAGATATTTCCATCTACATCATGCTATCTTGCTCTACTTTGTTTAGTACTTATCTTTTAAATCAATTAAAAATCAATTCCTCTATGATACCTTCACTTCCCTACAAGGAATTATATTTTCTTGATTCTAAGATATCAGCTTTTTTTTGAAAATCAAAGCAAAAAAAATGGAATACTTAAGATATGAAACAGTTTTAAGACATGTCCCACTAGAAAAACACTAAAATGATCAAACGGGTTTTAAAATCTAGGAAATGTCATAATTGCTTTCTCCAGTGAGCATCTCTAACACATAGTACATTATTCTCTATTTTAGCACTTATCACACCATATGTGTATATTAACTGTAAGGGATATGAATTTTCCCCCATGAGACTTGGGTGAAACAAAAGTTGTATTACCTTGTCTTTAAAAATCAGGATAAAACTTGCTGTGAACCTCCTTGCCAACATGTTTAATATTAGTCATAGGAGAGCCCTTCCTTGGGGTTGTTCATGATCTCCAGGGGCATTATATAGCTCATCCTATATCATCATGGAGGAAAGAAATTCTTGACTTGAGCTTATTCTATTTGCTTAAGTTGTCATGCCTGCTACTTAAGCCCATGTAGCCTATTTGAAAGTAAACTACTCTCTTATTTGAGTAAAACCCTTCCTCCATGATCAATTCATCCCCCGGGGCCTTCTGTAGGTCTCCTGCAAGGCCACAGCATAGAAATTGAGCCACCAGCCAGCTGGGTATTCCTTATCAGAAGTCCTGCCAACTGGGATTCTGAGTTGGGAGTAAGACCCAAGTTTCTACCCACCTTAAGAAATAACCCCTGGGTCCCAGTCACCCCCTCTTCAATTCCAAACAATAACTTCTAACCACACCCCTTCTGAGATAATCTAATATAATCTTCCTCAATTGGCTCGAATCCCAAACAGTTAACTTTCTTTCTGAAGAGTTCTGTTTGAGTCAGGGAGAGGCAATTGCCATAAAATCAGAGAACAGAGCTCACTTTTTCAAGTGCAAGATAGGAAAAGAGATCATTTATGTTACCATGGTGAATCGACACCAGGGAAAACTAAAAATAACATTAAACAACAATCAAGATTTTCTAATTGGTTTGGTGTGTATGTCCCAATAACAGTGGTCTTCTTGAAGGTAGAAGCTATGTTTTCTTCATGGATGGGTCCACAGCACTCAACATAGTGCTACTACGTGTTACCAATCAGTAAATATTCAATCAATGGACTGAGTGTATTATGGATTATTATTCTTGTCTTCTAGAGTAATTCTGGTCTCAGGAAATTTTTAGATGCATTAAAATGTAAAACTAGTTGAGTAAAATTCAAGAACAAATTTCTGTTCTCTAACTTACTATTTTAATGAACTTTTCCAGAGGCACAGGAATATTGGTTGTCAAATATTTGCCAAATTGGAATTTTAAAATTCTGGGATTTGAGGTAGATTTCAGCTCTGTTTTTTACCCCGGAGAAGTCATTTTCTCTCTTTGTGCCATTGTGTCTATTCACATATGTGAAGTTAGCAAAGTGTTCCAAATTTAGATGAAAAGTACACACTGTTCATTGAGGGCACAGAAATATCTTTGAAAGTGAAATATTTGATGGGTACACAGATACTTGTACTTTGCTTTTGTTACATAGTTAGCAGTGAGTTTATATCACTGATGAATATAAGAACATTTCATGGAAGAGCAAGGAAGTATCTTGGTTACTGTACAGTCCCTAAGGTACACTTCAAAGCCTGTGTGATTTTACTACCTCTGTTAATAAAATTCTGTCATTTAAAATGTCATTTTGAGCCAACTTTCAAGCACGTGGCTAAAACCCTGGGCTGCTACTTTTCATTCCTTTGCTACCTAATATTCACCACCAGATCACTGCCCATACATAAAAGATTACAGTCACTCTGATAGAAATTTCTGATAGAACTTGTTATAGCACAGATTAGAGAGAAGACCTTAAACTCCAGAGTCCATAAGAACCCACAAAGGTTTATTTATTCAGCACATAATTATCAAGACATCTTAGGCAAGGAGCTATAGCAGGCTTTGATAAAAACTACCGTTTATCAGTAACTGCTGCCCTCAAGATGATTGTTATTTCCAGAGGTGGAGACAACACAAACACAAAAATAATTACCATTCAAGACATAAAGTGATGAGTACTGTAAAAGGAACAGAATTCAAAAGTGGTAGTGATCACTTTCAGCTAGAGGAATTGGCATTTTAGCTTAAAGGGTCATTGAACTGTGCCTTAAAGGACGGACGGTGCCCCATTTGGACCAAGGATGACTGCAAAGAAAGGTATTGCAAGGGCAAGGAATGCCTTGAGCAGAGAAAACACACACAGGCCACAACAGGAAAATCAGCTATCCCAAGCATTAGCAAACATTCTTCATTCATCATGTTTCTTACTTGGTTATATTAAGTGTGCCTGTTTCATTGGAATAGTGGAAGATATTATAAGCCATATTCTATATTTGCTACTTCATAAATATTCTGAAATTGACCAACAGAAAATATGTTGAGAATAAACTAGTACTTTCTGAAGTTCCTTTGCTTTCCACATTTTTCTTGTCAAAGTAAGTTCTTCATTTAAAACAGCTAGTGTATTAGCATTCTCCAGAAAAACAGAGCCAACGGGATGCATGGTGTGCGTGTGTACATATACAACTACGTATATATACACATTACACACATAAGTTTGTATATACACATATATACGTATATTCACCCCCTACTGGTTGGTGAGAGAGAAATTTATTTTAAAGAATTGGCTCACACAATTGCATGAGGGCTGGTGAGTCCGATACCTGGAGAGCTGATGGGTAGGCTGGAAATTCTGGCAGGAGTTGATGTTGCAGCTTGAATTCTGAAGTCAGTATAGAGGCAGAATTTCTTTTTTTGGTGCCCGGAAATCTTCATTTTTTTCTCTTAAGGCCCTTCAACTAATTGGATGAAGCCCACCCACCTCATGAAGGGTAATCTGCTTTACTCAGTCTACTGACTTAAATGATAATCACATCTAAAAAAAACACCTTCCCAGCAACATTTAGACTGATGTTTGATGAAACAACTGGTTCTATAGCTTAGTCAAGTTGACACATAAAATTAATCATAGTTATCATGAACCATCTAGAGATGGCACTAAAAAAAAAGAACAGTATCTTTCATTTGCTTACATCATTCATTATAGTTCTGTAAACTCTTTGTACAGAGAGTGTTAAAAACCATGTGAGGGATAAAAGGAGATTATCACCATCAATCGTTTTCAAAGCCATGATAAATCTGAGACACAGAGAAATTAAGGGTCTTGAAGATTAAGGAGCTAGAAGTGGTACAGTTGGTATTAGAATTGGAAGTGATGTTTTCTGATTTTTTATCTAATGATCTTTCCATTTTACCATGTACTAGTGTTCCCAGCAGATTCCTATAGCATTTATTATCTGTAGGTACCTTTATTGATATATTTTCTCCCTCTCCAACTAATTTACAGAAAACTCTATTATGTCCTACATATAACTAAATATCAAGAGGTATTTTATTTCAGAAGAGTGAATTGTGCTATACACCCTCTTTATGCTGGTTGGCCATTTGTTTATATAGCATGTGGTGACTGACTCCTTGAATTAGTTTTCAAGGTCAGCAGGTGAAGCTGTGTTGCAATGCTTTTTATAAGGTTGGCAAATCTGAAAGGCCTAAATTCTTTGTATTAAGAAAGGTGTATGAGTTGTGTGAACATAGGCAGATTGCTTAACTTCTTTAAGATCTAATTTCATTATCTGTAAAAAGAAGATGGTACTAGAACCTCAGTGATATGGGGTGTGCATAGGAAGTGGGTTACCACATGTATAACAGATATGAATGGTTCGATGAACCCAAGGTACAAGACATGTGATGGTTATTTCTAAATAAAGCCATCTCCAAGTCATGACTTATCAAGGTTGATGATAAGTATAACTATTACCAGTTATTAACTGGGGTTAGCTTCACTAGAGCTGTCAAAATCCCTGGGCTTACATAATCCTAGGAAGATTATGGTTCTTCCTAGGGAGAAGGCCTGGTTCTTGGCCAATAGGGATGGCTATTTTCTCCCTCGGCTCCAACCCCTTTGGTTGCTATATACAGAGCCACTGTGTGCACAGCCTTTGCAGATATAGGTGGCAGTTCAGTCTTCTAACAAGAGTTGAGCACTGCTTCTTTGCCATGCAGTAGAGATGATGATAGGGAAGGCTGACCAATATCTACTCATGGTGTTCCTCTCTGCTGACTTCTTAACCACAAATATGTTACTAAAGGTTCCCAGGATCCAGCATGGTAGGCCAGTTCTCACATGTATGTATTCAAAAATACAAGGACTTATCTCTGGAATGCTGAGTCCAGGCACTTGAAGAAATCCACAATTGTCCCCATGCTTCAGTTGGGGAACAAACTAAACTCCAGTGTTGGGCCTGTCCCACAGCCTCCATTTTCATCTCCTTTGAGACTGTCCAGTTTAATCCTTTTATAGACTGAGGGTTTTGAAATGAGTCCTATTAATTCTTGCTCTGAGAATAAGGAAACTCGAGACTTCAAGGGCATAGAGCCCTAATATCATTCTTTCACTGGTGAGAACTTAATAGAAAAAAAAAACACCGATCAGTATCTCAGTAAATCACACTGTTGCACAGACAAATCACTTGGCATACATTAAGTGCTCAATACATGTTGCTTTTTATCAATATTGTTTGGGACAACATAAATACATACTGAGCATGCTTCATTCAATCTTTTGTATCTTGAGAAGCTTTAAGTTATAGCGAAAGACCTGAGCTTTTGGAGTCAGACAGCTCTGATGTTGAGTCTTGGCTCTGCTGCTTGTTGCCTCTGTGCATTTAGGTAAATTGCCTCACTCGGCCTCAGGTTTTCCTCTGTAAAATTAATCGTGTTGGTTAAATGCATATCACCCACATAGCCTCAGCCTTCACCTGCCAGAATACATAAATATTTCATATTTATAATAATATCCTGAATCCCAAAGCTTTGAGTCCACCCACTGCTACTCAACTAGCAGAAAATTGTCTCCTAGTGGCAGCCTTTTCCATTAATTTATTCCATCTGGGATTCCCCAGGGAAGGAAGCTTTGCTAGAAGTCACTTTGTTCTCCTGTTCTCTGTTCTTATCCCTAAGCTGCTGATCTTATGCTTCTCTCCCTCTCTGGACAGTAGGAAAACTCCTTTAGAGTCACATGATAAGAGATATTTGAACAGTTAGAACCCTGGAAACATATCTGTCACTTAGTTCCCAGCCTTCTCCTTTCCTAGCACACTCCCAGCTAAGAGGAAAGAGACAATGTTGGGAAGGTCAAGTGCAGCTTCCTGCTACTCCATGCACTACTCTCTCTGACATTTAAGCAAGCTACCAGCTTAGACCTGCTGTTCCATATCTTCTCATAGGGTCTGAGGTCCCTTTCTCCAGGCCAGCCTCCTTCAGGATTTGTGGATGCTTGAAGCAGTATGTGGATCAGGATTGGGTTCTCTCTGTTGATATCCTGTGCCCATGCAAAACAAAGTGTGTGTCTAGGTGTCTGTTTCAGTCCTTAGGAGCATTCTGTGATGGTCAAAAAGCCCCTGGAACATTCTGTAACAGGAATTTGCACTATCATGGGCTCCAATTTTGACCTGGTCCAAAATATTCCTTAAAGCAGCTAGCATCTGCCACATAACAAGCTCTCAGTAAATATAACTCTTCTTTTGTCTTAGCTTGATAACAATGTGATACATTTGCTAGACAGTTGACTAGAAAACATTTCATCTTTATGCCAAGCTAACTGTTTTTAGAGTGATAAAATCTGAGACCCAAAGTCCTCTGGGTACTTATATTAAGTAAACCATGTCAGGACTGTAAGCTTACTACCAATATAGTCACACAGTTATAAGCATAACTGGCTTAATCAGAAATACTGTTAGTAGAATGTACCGTAGTTACCTGGGAAGAGTCAGGGTACTACACCATGTGGGGAGGCATTTCAGCTTGGACCCCAGGAAGTAAGGGATTCTTACCAAAAACAGAGCAAAATAAAATTAGTTCCTCCAGTGTCATGTGACAGAGACACATAGGGTAGGACACTTAGGTTAAGAGTATAAGGCTAAGCAAAAAAAAAAAACCTGCCTCACAGTTTACAAATAAAGCAGGAAGTCAGCTGTATCTAAACTATATTGCAGGGAAACGAAGCCTCTATAAAGCTTGCATTAAGTGAACTTTGAACTTTTGCCAATGCAAAGAGTAAGGACTCTTTATAAATCCCTATAAGGCACTGAAGAAAAGAAGTAGTTCAAACACAAAACAGTGTGGAGTTAGACATTATGGGTAAAGAGGGTAAAATGTGGAGCAAGGCCAGTACAGGCTGAGTTGTCCAGATCTGACCAAACCTGAGATTATTCTTTTCGTTATTCTAGTTTAAGGATTCTAACAAATCTTTAAGGAAGAGGATCTGGGAATTTACTTAAAAAAATAAACACTTGTATGATGTCTGTAGATACATTATGAGACTTTCAGAGTAACCTGCTTAATCTTTAAAACCATCATGAGTGCTGTTGGCTCCATTTTTACCCTTGATAATTTGTTAAGAGACAGGATTAAAAAATTGGATGATCTTGATTAAAGATAGAGTTATCATATGATCTAGTAGTTCCATTTCAGGAGAAATATAAACAAATGTCTACATAAAAATGTGCGCGCTAATGTTCATAGCTGCATTATTCATAATAGCCAAAAGGCGGAAATAATCCAATGTCTGTTGATGGATGAATGGATAAACAAAATGTAGTAGAGACAGAAAACACATTGAGGGTTGATTAGAGTGAGGGGTGTGGGAATTATGGGGGAAGATGAGAGCTAAGGGATAATAGGATCTCAGAAAATAAAATAAAACCAGATAATCTGGTTCAATTTCAACCCTCAGGGCTATGCCATCTTTCTTGACAGAAGCCTACTGACTAGAATTTTTGCTGTATATGCTTGGATACAATAAAATACATATGCTTTTGATACCCACAGGGGGAGTAATCAATAAAAATGTCCCTTAAAGAAGCCTGGTTTAACAAGGCTCAGTGATAAATGGATGGGTCAGATGTTACATGAGGTTTCAATATTTATTTGTTATGACCAGTCATGTACCTTCCTATGGAAATGATGTATCATTGTCTCATTGCTACAGAGCTTCACAGAAAAAGTTTAGGATAAATGTGTCAAGGTAGGATTCCAGAACAAGTTCATTACATTGCTGCTTTTTTAAACTAAGTTTAACATTTCAAAACTGGCCAAATATCATAACTTCAAATTTAGTTTCTCAAGGAAGCAATCTTCAAATTGTGAAAAAAAATGTCAGCTAATTAAATGGAACACAGATACTTGAAAGCTGAAAAGCTGGAAAATTTTATTTTTCTTGTCTTTGTCAAAAAAATCTCACCATTAATTTCCGATACTGGCCAATAGAGGTGTGCAGAAGGGCCCTTTACTAATAAGGACTAAGTGAATTGGGAGGCCTGGACTCAGGGCCTTTGCCTAGCATGTGAAAACTTTCTAAAATTGCCAGGACACTGGGCTCTTTGATGATCATAGTCTCTGTTATAAATAATCCTCTCATCACTACAATAAAAGAGCACTTTAATTGACCTGTGTTGCATGTGAACAGCCATCAATCAGAAATGGTAATGTGGAAAGTCATGCTACCTTCTTGTCCTTGTTGTCTGAGAAGAGACTTTCATTCCTCAGTCTCAATTCCAAGGCTCTCAAAATGCTTTCATTTGAAAACTTGATTTCTATCTATGGCAATAACAATTTTTAAAAGTGCCCACAATGACATATTCTTCAATAAACATTTCTCCTGTCTCCTTTCCTTCTCAGCCACCAGATGGTGCCACTTCCTTACATTTCCTAAAGATAGCAACTCGAAGGAACTTAGTCTAGTAAGATTAAGTACCCTGTGTCAATATTCAAATTGGAAAACTGTTATGTAAGACTCTGTAATGGAATAAAAACTTTTATAAATAGAAACTTGTCAGTTGTAGTTGAAATGCCAGTTGTAAGGCATTCAGATGTTTGACTTTTTAGTCGTTCTTGTGGTTTTAAACGAGAAGTAGGGAAAGCCAAGTGTTACGAGCCAGCTGTGGTGATAGAGAGACCAGGCAACCACTAGAGACGCCACCCTCCTACTTGCGTGGTGCCTTATTCCTAACAGGTAGATGAGAGTAGATGTGTTCTCATCTCTTAAACACTGCTTCATTAAAAAACAAAAAAAGATTACAATGATCTTAGAACTGTAATTTAGCCTTTAATAAAGATTTATGAAGATCTTTAATATTCTTCCCCAATCACAAAGTGTAAAGTGGTCTCCAAAATAAAGAGAATAACATTTATCCTGAGCCTGGAGTAACCTTGGAAATGGAGGAGCTGAAATGAGGAGGGGGCAGGTGGCCGGGTGTGTGGATCATGCTCATAGGGCTGTGACAGGTCAAACATTCACTTTGCTCCCCCACATTTCCTGGTCCCTCTGCAATTAGATGGGTCTAACAGACTAGTCCCTGAGTGACCAAAGGAAAGGAAAGTCTGATAACTCATATGGGAGGTGTAACATGAACAAAAAATAAATTTTTGGTATGTTAAGCTGTTGAAAATTGGGGGTTGATTGTAACCCAGGAGCACATGCCCAGAACAAACTGTCTCTCTGCGAAGCTGTGCTGCTCTCTTACATCGTTTCTTGCCAATGTACTGCTTGATTCTGTTTCAGATTACTTGTCTTTGAGCCTTTGTTAGGATATGGATTTTAAGGCAGTCTGTATTCATCTTTATTACACATTGTGCTGGAATCCTTGACTTTTATTTTCCTCTCTTTACTAGGAATAAGTACAAAAATTTCAAGAGAAGGCATTTTACCATGATCTTCGTAGAACTGGTTGGAATCCCAATAACATGATTTTATAATTTGTGTTATGTAACCTTTATAAGCAGCAGTTTCCTCTTCTCTAAAATGAGAATAATAAAATCACTGACCTTGTAAGTTTGATGTGAAGAGTGATTGAATCAGACACTATATTTTCAGAAATTTTTTAGAATTAAGAATATAATTTCCTTTTTTCTTTTCTGGGCTCATGACTTCTACCTTGGTTTTAAGGAGGCTTCCACCTGTGTAGAATGAGGCTCTGGGGAGAGGAAACATGCCCCCTGCATGAGCTGATGTGAAGGATCATCACCTGGAAACGAACCATGGTCAGGTGGGGGAGGACCTGGCTTTCGCTGTTGTTCAGGTTGTATCTCCCACTTTCTGCCCCACACAGTCACCCAGAGACACCGACCAATGGAGCGGCACCATCCCGAGCATGCAGCTTCCTGAGGTATTCCGTTAGGGGAAGAGAGAAACTTGCAAAACTTGCATGGGCTTTTGACTACCTTTGTCTGAAAATAAGACACTTATATCCACCAACATGTCATTGGCCAGAACTAATCCTTTGGACCTATCTGATTGCAAGGGGGCTAGGAAATGTGGGAGAACAAAGGTAATGTTTGATCTGTTTCTGTCACAGCCCCATCAGCATGATCCACACACCTGGCCACCTGCCCTCTCCTCATTTCAGCTCTTTCATTTCCAAGGTTTCTTTAGACTCACGATAAAGCTTTCCTGAGCTGCCTTCACTCCTGTGTAGTACAGACTGACCCTGAGTTACTGAGCATCTGGCTGGAGAGCTCAGAGGGAGTCACCTTAACAGAAAAGAGACCCAATGGCCAGTATTGTAGAAGAGACAGGGGCCAATCGAAAGCTCAGCCAGACCTAGAGCAGTGAGCTGGGCCAGCAGGAGAAGCATGAGACTGAGGTAGCCAGGAAGCTCTGCCAGACCATGGCTGACGCTAGAGAAACCGACTCACATTTACACCTGCCTTAAACTTTAGCCTTAAATACCTCCAGAGTAAGTAACATCCTGGTGAATAAAGAATATTGTACTAGAAACTAGAAGAGGCAAAGGACATTACACTCAAGACCCCTGATTCTTCCCTGCTGCCACGAGGTTGTGAAAGCTCCCTCCATGTGCCCTCGTGTGAAGGGACACCATCCTTAGGGAGACAGCTAGGAGAATGGAGATCAAATAGTGACTGAGCATTTTTATTCTATGGAAAGGAACATTATACTTTTAAAAACATTGGATTGGGTTAAATTTAACTGGAAATGAACAGTTAATTTTTTTCTACTCAGATGTAGGGAATTTAGATGGAAGATCAAAGTAGTTGCAGACAAAATAAAATAATTACATTTTATGTGTATATATATCCGTGTGTGTGTGTGTATGTGTGTGTGTATAGATGTCCACAAACATACACACAATAAAATGCATGTATACATAGATATATTTTTTACATGTATGTTTCCAGACTGGAGCATGTAATTATTGATACAAGATATTTCAAAGATATCTTTCCTTCTGCCACTGGTTCAATAGGTAAAGTTGTAGTCTTCTTGTTGCTTTTTGTTATTATTTGTTATTCAACAAACATCTATGTATCAGGCACTGTTCTATGCTCTCGGGATGTCAACGAACAAAACAGACCACGATGTCCACCCTTTTGAAGCTTGTATTCTAGAGTGGTAGAGATAGACGATAAAGACAATATTCAAGGAAACAAGAAATAAATATAATATAATATTCAATGATAATGGGATGCTGTAAGGTAATAAATGGCACGGAGAAGAGAAAACATAAGGGAGAATGGGAAGTCTGGGATGTGCAGGAGGTGGTCAGGGTAGGCCTCACGAGGACAGTGAAGCAAGGCAAAGCCTGGAAGGAGTGAGGGGTGGAGCCAAGCAGGTATCCAAGGGAGAGCACTCCCACGGGGAATGGCCTAGCCAGGACCCTGACGCCAACTTGTTTGGTCTCAGGACTCTTTTACACTCTTAAAATTTGTTGAGGACGCCAAAGAGCTTTTATTTTTGACCTTTTAGATGAAAGGGTCCTGGGGACCTACAGAGATCCCTGGGTCATCCTTTGGGAACCACTGAGCTGGAGCGAAGGCTCTGAGGAAGACACATGACACGTGCCTGGTGTGTTGTAAGGGACAAGGAGGCCCTTGCGACTGGGGAGTGGTCTAGGGGAGGGAGGCAGGGGAGGAAGTCAGAGAGGTGACTGATCACATCTGGTAAGGCCTTCCAGGATACTGTCACACTTGAAGTTTTACTCTTAGGGACGTGAGAAATCAGACAGCTTTGAGCCGAATTATATATCAATGATCGAAGTTAAGTGTTCAAGAGGACACAGTGGTTGCCGTGTCGCCTCTAGACCAAAGGGAACAAGAGTACATGCTGGGAGACTGGTAAGATGCTGTCACACTAATTCAGGTGAGGGCATCTATGCTTACCAGTTAACTCTAAATAGATCCACAGACTCACTACACACTCCTTGTATTGTTAAAGTAATGTTATTACCCTCTGACTGATTGACATTCAATGTATCTTCTTTTCTCCCTTTCCTTCATTGTCTTACGTAAAGACATTGTTATTTCTAAATTGCCCATTTCCTTTAATTTCCTTGTTAAAAAACAATGCAGGAAAAAAATCATTTATTTTCACAGCTCCTTTTTAGCCAATATTTTCAATTCCCCACTCTTTCATCAGCAGGCTCATGTTTCTATATCTTTTAAAAAATATAATGCTTTGAAAGGCAATTATGAGTCCTTTTGTTAACATTTTTGTTAATCATTTTTCATTTATTCATTTTGGCTCCATGGTTTTAATCTTTTTGTTCTTTTCATTAGACATATTTTTCTATAAATGAATGTCTTGCATTTTAAATCAGGTCTTTCTTTGACTTCAATTCTAATATGAATTTTTTTCTGAATACATTTTTTGGTATGTGAATTCATTATAAAGTAAAAATAGAGGTTTCTTTTCTTTTGGTACTTAAAAAAAATCAAATAAGTCTATCATCTGCTATGATTTAATTAGAATGCAGTCACTGTTTCTCTGCATTTAAAAAATTCTAGTGTAATACTCATCCATTTTAAATCTCAATGTTATTTTGAAATATAATTTATTATGCAACATTGTTCTCTATGTCTATTTTATCCAGTAGAATATAAATGCCTTGAGAACAGGCTTCACTAATCTTCCTTTACCTACCAACCATTTTCTTGTTCTCTGTTGGCTCATGAAGCTATGGTCAATTTAAGCATTTATTCATATTATTTCTCATTCACTTTTGTTTTCCACACTGACGCATTTGAAGAAGCTTTATTAAACCTACTAAAATTTTTTTAAATATGTTTTTTTTTAATTTAAGTGGAATTGAGTGGGGGTGGAGGTAGTCTTGAGAATTATTAACCCAGAAAAGGAATTTTGGCCTATTTTTTAATCTATGGACTTAATAAGATAGATGAAATATTTTGGTGTGCTCATTAGCTTGAACCAAAGATTACATGAAGCCTTTTAGCTCATGGAGAGAAAGAGTAAAAAGGTACAAACTGATTTATTGAAAATCACCAGCAATCCTACAGTTTAATTAAAAAATATATATAAACCTACTTTTATTTCTAAGCAGTTCAACCTAAGTCTTACATATACAGAATAAAGTTAATAAGTATCATCATATCTGCTTGACATCACTACTTTTATTGCATGTTTGATTTTATAATTGTTTTGGTTTGTTTACAATTTAATATCCTCCATCTTGTAGGCTAAGCAGAAAGTATTATGAACCTTTTTTTATTTTTACTTGGATGGTATCCTCTCCCTCTTACTTTCCCAAAGGAAGGGAGGCATGATCATCAATAGCTAAGGGAATTTGCAAAACCAGCTTCCTGCTCAGGAGAGAAGCTGAACTTTTAGTCCTAGATACCTATGTACACGCTCGCTCCGAGAAACTTCTCTCATAACAAACTATATAATGATCTCTGAAAGCATTGTCTTTGGAATTTCCATTTTAGGTATTATATTATTCTTAGTCCATAGAGGACAACTGCTCCACATATAGGGTGTTTTTTATTGTGTAAATTGGGACAGTTCTGAGAATTAGAAGGTGTACTAATAGTCACCTGAGGACAATGAGTGTAAATCATGACTGTCCCCAGCAAACCAGAGTAACTAATCATTCTAGAGACAGGTGTTGGGGAGCACATTTTCCCCTAGGTTTTTTGCATCCTAGAGGGGTTGAAATCTCCAGAACAGTATGGAAGAAATACTTTTTCCTGCCTCTTCTCTCATTCCTCCTCTGGGGGAGGAGGAACTACTTTGCTGATTGATGAATTTGAGAAAAGAGACTGAGCACGTAATCTCCAAATATAACTACAGTCAAAGCAGCCAATGTGATGCTTGATACTTCTAAAAATGAAGATTTTCCCAGATGCTTATTGCAGGAGTTTCTGATATTATATAAGAAGATAATTTTTCTCTTAATAAGTCTAATTTTAAATGTCCATATGGACTTTGGGAAAGTTAAATTTGAACACATCCTTCTCTTCACCTCCCTCTACTGTAAGTCTTTTCATAATCTTCAGGTAGCATGTTATTTTAAAGGAAACACTTCATCTCATTTTTATGTATCATCAAAAGATACCTTCTCTGTATCTGAGAATCGTCAGTTTCATTGAATTTAAATTAAGCTCTTGCCTTGTGAATCCACTAATGGGTTTTGTTAAGTAATAAATCAAGTTCCATCTAATTTATTTTATATATTCTTGAGCTATATTTATTATTAATCTAAATTTTAAAATCTAACAAACTATAGAGCCCAAGTTGGGAAGTTTTTTTTTTTTGCTTCTTTTAAAAACTTCCCTACAGAAGAGTACAACCTAGGTATATGTTACTTTTGAGCACTTTATAGATCTTTCTATGAAAATGAATCTTTACTTTTCAAAACAGCAACAAAAGTTACTGAAGGCAAAACTAAATATTAACAAACACCTATTGTCCTCGGCTTGAAAAAATAAGGTCCCAATAGTCATGAAAGATGCAATGCCATCTAAAACATATCTTTCCGATGATGAAACATCTGCGATTGTATGCTGCTATGTTAGGCAGCATTATGCCTAGCTCTGAAATCTGTCCAAACTGACTCAGCTATTATTTCAGGGCCAAAAGATGCCAAGCTCCACACAACTGATTATTTGCTGTGACTCTAAATCGAGTGTCCATCTGTTCCTTTAGCTCTTTAGGAGTTAATTCAGTTGATTTCTCTGAAGTGGAGGGGCTTGTGGCATCCAGCAAACCTTCTTGAGAAGGAATCCTCCCAACACTTGAGCTGAAGGATCTCTAGGGCGAGGTATCAAGCGGGCACAGAGACTGCACTTGAGTCTAAGAAAGAATACTCATCCACTAAATTGATTTAGTCATAAACCCCTTCATACTGTGAAATTGCTCTACTGGAGTCACTAGTTGGCACCTAGTTGCCTTAGAGAGTTGTCTTTCCTTGGTTCTCATCTTCAACAGCTCATCCTTTCCCTTAAATGCTTGTGGTCCCTTATCTTTAGCTACACTGTATTGCCCTCCCAACTCTCTCATGACTTTTGTTTTCTCTTTCTGTGTTTGGGTATTTTTCTCTCCTTCAGTTTTGGGGTAGTCCTCAGATTCCATCTTTTAGTTTCATCTCTTCTCTGTAGATATTTTCCTTCTGTGTCTCCATCAACACCTCAACACAGAAGATTCTCAAATCTACATTAAAAAAAAATTCCTGTCTGCTAGACGTCTCCATCTTGAGATATCTATACCTTAAAGAGGAATGTCTGTTACCATTTGTAGGCACCCTTTGTCTTTCTTCCTCTGTATCTTTCCTCTTGCTATTCCCTCCATCTGGAGTTTGCAATTTCAGCATGTTCAAATTCTGCTTATTTCAAGCCTTAAATGTCACCTCCAGCTCAAAGCGTACACAGATTTTCTTAACCACATTTGATAGCTTCATGTTTTGAACTCACATGACATTCCAGGTACATTAAATTTATGGAACTGATTTTATGCTGTATAATTGGTAGGTTATTTATGTAATTGTCTTATCCTCATACTGTGGTTCATAGCTGACTCCTAATATACTATATACATATTAGGAAAATGCAAGCTTTCCCCCCTCTATAACTGAGCTGATTATCCTCACAAGCCACTTCACCTCTGATGTGAATAAAGTGCAGCAGTAAATGGCATTTGGTCTGACACTGTCTTTGTAAAGAAATGTATGAGTGGGTTTCTGTACATGTTTTTCTTGACCTTACCCATTGAGGATAAATGTTTCACATGTGTAACATTGGGGATGGAAAATCTCTACCCTTCAAGGTTCTTCACTGCTCTGAGAATCAAACTGGCATGAGCCAGATTATTATGAGCCAGGAGAAAAAAACAAATTTAATTTCCTCCATATGCAAACCCCACATATATGAGCAGTTCAAAGACAGAAAGGTAAAATGAGGTATATATGCCATCCTGAGCTGAGGAGTGGGAGAGGGGCCTGGGACTTCAGAGGGGAGAAAGGGAGTTTACAGGACAATAAGCAGAGCAGATGTTTGGTAACTAGATGTTTGCCCTGCCATGCAGATATGTCACTCAGATAAAATTCATCTCTGGTAATTCTTTTCCTGGGGGAAGAACCCAATCTAGATTCTTCTAGGTGGTTAAAGGAGGGGTAGAAGTTTCTCTTGAGCCCTCAGGATCTTGATTGCCTTCAGCTCAAAACAGTCCACATGCCAAAGTGACACATTTTGGGGAGACTTGTTCTGCACCCCTTCAGCAGTAATACACAAAACCCAGTGCTCTAAGGCCCTTCTTGTGGATATTCAGTATTTTGCTCTGATTTTCCTTTCTAACTTTTACCCTGAAAAGTCCTAGAAGAAGGAAGAAGTTTCTCATATAATCAAAACTTTGCATTCCTTCTGCTCAAGGGTCCTCTGTTTTTACTTTACGACCACTGCACAGTTTGCTCACGGTTTTGTCCAGCCCTTTTCTTTGTGGCTACCAGTCTACTGCAGATCACTAAATCCTCCTCTCTCTACCCAGGTAGGTGAAAAGCTTGACTCGATTCCACGGGGAAACTGTAGGTCCCTCTAGCAGTGAGAAGCACAGTGTTTTGTTCTATACTGCAGCTCTCTTTTATCTAGAGCATGAAGGCTTTTAAAAGAAGGAACCAAGGAGAGTCAGGAGATGGTTCCACCCAGTCGCACTCTGTCCTTGTACCTGTTTCCTCTAGTCTTCAGATGCTGGAACTCTATCTACCTACACTCCTTTCATATCCTCCAATAACCTCCCTCTTGCCCAGTCTCTTTCAGGAAGGCTGAATTCATCTGACAGATCCTACAAATTAGAAGTCTATCTGCAGAGCAGATTCACAGTCCTGGACTTCATAAAGATCAGGCTATATGTCTGGACTTCTGCTCTGGGGCCCCAAACATACTCTGATGTTAAGCAGCTGCTCTACCAGGGGCTCACAGAGAACCTAAGTGATGCACTCCACTTGAGTGGAATAGTCTCTGCTCTGACCCACACAAACACGGATTTGCAGGTAGAGAAATCCTTGTACAAATGCACAGAAATATACTACTTTTTAGGGTAATGAGAATACAATCAATCTTAAATTCTCTTGCTATTTTTCCATATTTAGTGTGATGATCATTAATCAATTTTATAATAAAACAACTATCTTTTAAAAAGAAAAAATCAGTACTCATGCCTGTGGGGTAAATGACCGAATTTCCAGAATCTCCTGCCTAGCCTTAGTTCATTTACATATTAATAAGTGTTTATCACTGCAGAGCGTCCCATTGATCTGCAGCAAGGGGTGGAGAGAAAACAGCCATTCTCTCCTCTCTACTGCTGGTATGTAATTTGTCTGACATCTGCCATTCACCAAGGACCCACCAATGGAGTTCTCCCAGAAGGGGCAAGGCAGAAAGTAAAGAGCGCACGAGGTGGCAGAGCATGAGCCATGAATGGAGGAGATGGATGGTGCTGAGCCTAGCTAGCAAATTTGAGTAATCTGTGAACAATGAAAACAGTTTCTCCTAACCTACACTTTCCCTTGACTTATTTCAGTTTCACTGGTGTCATAGGGGTTTTTCCCAGGGCCGGGAACACCCTTCCCCCTGGAACTACAGTGCCATTCTGCCTGGTATTTTAATTAGGAGGTATATTTCCTCTGCCTCCCCTGTTCCCATTCTATATGTTTGTGTCCCCTGCAAATGCATAATTTCCAGTGTGATAGTATTAGAAGGTCATGCCTTTGGGAGATGATCAGGTCATGAGGCTGGAGTTCTTGTGATTGAGATCAGTGTCCTTATGAAAGGGACCCTAGAAACTTTCCTCAGCCTCTTTTTGCGATGTGAAGATTACAAAAACAAGATGGCCATCTGTAAGCTGGAAGAGGACTTCACCAAAGCCTGATGACGATGATGGCATCCTGATCTGACTTCCAGCCTCCTGAACTGAGAGATGTAAATTTCTGTTGTTTATAAGCCACCCTGCTAATGGTAAATTCACTATTGAATTTAGCAGTCTAAATTCACTAAGACACTTGGCTATAAATGAGACATTACTGATTTCTTTGTATCAGTAGATTCTTACCAAGCATTAAAAAACTTTTGCCTTAAGCATAATAATTTCACAGATTAAAAATGTAATCTATTCTCACTTCCAGAAGTGAGATGAGTTTTCCTAAACCAGGTCTTAGAGACAAGTCACTCCTTAATCTCCAGCCTCTCTTCCCCAGATGTTTTGGGATGATATAGAAGTGTGCATCTGCAGAGCAGTGATGTGTAGTAAACAGCAAGAGTAGAGAAGTCAGAAGTCCATTTATTTGGGTCTCCTGTATCTCAATAGAGATTAATAACTTTCCTTTGTAGCATTATTGTATGCGTTTTAAATCCTCTCTTTAACAATATTTTCTAGTTGTTTGCTGCTGGTGAATACAAATACATCTGACTTATATATTAGTTTTATACTGGCTACCTGCTAAACACTTCTATTATTTCAAATAATTTATAGATCCTTTTGAATTTTCTACATAAACAATAATGTCTGAAAATGGTATTTTCAGAAATGAGGAATTTTTACTTTCTCCTTCCTAATTCATACATCAGAGGAGAGTGAATAAATGGAATGATACTAGTGTAAGGTTTTTACATTTCTGAAGTGTAAAGTGTTAAAATGTGAAGTGAGAAATGAAAATTGAAAAATGGGGAAGTGTCAGGTACAAAATGTAAAGTGTGAATAGCAACAAATTGACAGTGAATACACACTGATAAGTCAAGTAATTATACTGTTAGTCCTAGAACAAACACTAGCAACATAATAAATAGAAGTATAGCTAAAAAGCTCATAGATAATATAAAGTGGAACTACAAAAAATATTCAATTAACCCAAGAGAGGGCAAGAAAGGCACAATAGATTAACAAAAAAGAGAAGCTATAAAATGAAAAGAAGTAGCACTATTAGAGACTTAAAATCAACAACAGGCATACTTCATTTTATTGCATTTGGAAGATACTGTGTTTTTTTACAAATTGAAGGTTTGTGGCAACCCTACATCACACAAGTCTATCAGCACCATTTTTCCAACAGCATTAGTTCACTTCCTATCTCTATCACATTTTGGTAATTCTCATGATATTTCAAACTTTTTCATTGTTATTATATTTGTTTTGGTGATTTGTGATCAGTGATTGTGACTTGCTGAAATCTCAGATGATGGCCACATTTTTATAAGAAAGTACTTTTAAATTAAGGTATGTACATTAGTTTTTAGAAGTAATGCTATTGCACACTTAATATGTGTCAGTTTATGTTTTAACAGTCCATATAATTTCTTTTCCCCAAATTTAAAGCCTACATGATAAATATCAATTTCCCTATTTATTTCTGGAGAAATCATAAACCTCATATGCTTTTTAGGAAATTTTTTTTACTTCTTTATTCTTTTTTCTATGGAAATCTAAATAATCTGGATTTGACTTAGCTTGTCATTTCGTTAGAAATTGGAAATGTGGGTGAATTTGAACAAAATACTCTGTTGAGCCAAATATGCCTTAATCAATATTTCGTTTCTTTTTCTTTTTAGAAAACAAATACTATTCTCTCTGTCTGACAAAATCAAAACCATAAAAAACCTGCAGGTAAGAAAAAATCTTTTTATACCAGATACCTTCAACATGGCTCCAATGTTCATGCAAACAAGACCCATCTTGAGAGAAAATTTAATCTTTGTCTGGAATGCCCCCAGTACAGTGTAAAGGGCGCTAGGGTATAGACATAAATCTTTTTGGTTTAAACTTGTAAACCCCAATGCTATTGTTTACTGAATCCTAAGTTAATAATGCATTATCATAATGAATTTGGTGGTTAGTGATTTCATCATATGTAGAAAATTTCTGTCTCTCTGGGAGACATCACAAGATTTGCTTTCCTTGAGTGGGAAGAATGAAATCCCCAGTAACATGTGGATTCAGACTCTATATGCACACACACACATCTGTAAAGTGTGAATTTAGAACCTTTGTAATTGGCTCATATTTCAGTTGAAGAAAATGTAAAACAAAAAGCATGATAATACCACGTCTTTCTCACCTTTGACAGATTGAAAAGGGGGCCCACGGAACTCAGTGCTATTGGCAAAATGGTATTATCTCTCCCTCATACTTCTTAGGACAGAATATCTAAGATGCCAATGACAAGCAGAAGGTTATATCTGGAACTGTTTAACTCCCTTTAAGAGTCCATCAGAACTCATGCCATCATACCTTAAACACAGAATCCAAACTCCTAGGTTATTTTTATGACTTACAGTTTCCTGTGTATACCGTCTCACAGACCCCAATCCACGTCATCCCTGACTGGGCAAACGTCTCCATTAGGACTTCTATAATTTAAAATCTGCAATTAAGAAAATCCCAGAGATCATACATCTCTTCTGAATGGTCTCTTTCCTTTCTTGCTGTAACAGAAAACTGGCTGTCCTCAGCTACCCCTGCAGCACACTTAAAAATTTTTAATTGTTTTTAAAAAAATAACATAAAACTTGCCTTTTAGCCAATTTTAGGTGTACAATTCAGTCAAATTAAGAAAATGCCAAAGTAATAGTTTTCCACAGGCTAATAACAAAGATAGATTGTGTAACATATACACGTAGAAAACATGACTAAAAGCTTTTAGAAAAGGAAACTTGTAACTGGATTTTATTAAAGCACAATATTTTGGATTTTTGGCACCTTTGTTTCTAAAATGTTTGATACGATGTAACACTTAACAAAGGGCTTTTTCCAAGGGTGTCACAATTTACTAAACATTTATACCTGTGTATATACTACATATGCCATCATGAGAAGAGGGAGGTAAAGAATAATATTTATGGATAGTGTGTGCTCTTACATTTTCTCTGAATTGCAGATAAAGGTAAGAAGGTTTGCTGTTATTTTTTTGTGATGTGGGGAATCACATTATGATCTCACGGATGGAGAAGAGTAAAGGGAGTAGAGACATCTCTGGTGACTTAGTGATTTTTCTGGTGCCATAATACAAATTCCCCATGAGGTTCATTGTCTGAGTAATACTCAATTTCCTTAAAAGAGAAAATCATCACTCATAGTTGTTCACTAAAAAATTCAATGTACAGAGAGCCTATGACTTACTCATAGTTCCTTACAAACTTGGGGTGCTATGTTGCAAGAGTTAATGTATGATTTTGGCTGGTATCTTTTCCTGCATTTAAGGGATTAAAGACAGCAGGAACTATTGTAACAACATGAATGCAGCTAGAGGGTATTATGCTCAGTGAAATAACCCAGGTAGATAAAGACAAATACCAAATGATTTCCCTCATTTGTGGAGTATAACAACGAAGCAAAACTGAAGGAACAAAATAGCAGCAGACTCAGAGACTCCAAGATGGGACTAGTGGTTACCAAAGGGGAGGGTGGGGAGAGCGGGTAGGGAGGGAGGGAGAAGGGGATTGTGGGGTATCATGGTTGGTGCACATGGTGTGTGTGGGTCACGGAGAAGACAGTATAGCTCGGAGGAGACAAATAGGGATCTGTGGCATCTTACTACACTGATGGACAGTGACTGTAATGGAGTATGGGGGGTGCTCGATAATAAGGGTGAATGTAATAACCACATTGTTTTTCTTGTGAAACCTTCATAAGAGTGTATATCAATGATACCTTAAAAAAAAAACTAATGTATAACCCAAAACACACCAAGTTTGATTACATAAGAGAAAAATCTGTGATTCCTTTATTTTAAAAACTAGGTACTTGGTAAAATAATTGTAATACTTAACTTCAACCATACTGCTCTCTGGGTGAAATCTCACTGGGTGGAATGCATCAATTATTAGAGAGTCCTTGTATTCTGGAAAGTTTCTTTGGCAGTTTTCAATTCAACTGACTATTTAGAAGGGACTTGAACCAGGTTTCATTTGGGACTTGACTGGTAAAAATACAGTCCAATTTCTTCATGGGAAAACCATGGAGTAAAAGAATTAATAGGTTTTTAGGCATATTTATGTACCTGAGAGAAGATGACAATACCAAAATGCATAATCAACAGTAGGTAAATGCCGTATCTTTTCTATTTCAGCCTGTGCTAATTTCAAGGATAATGGCCATCTTCAAAAACAAATGAATAAACAAATCTTTGAGGCCAGGTCATTTCAAATAGCAAGCAAGGATTATTGTTACCGTTTGTTATTTCTTCTTGTTCTATTTAATATTTGTTAACATGCCAACATTTGTTAATTTTCAGCAGGGCATGTTCTTGGAGTCACTTTTCCAGAAATCAGTAAGGAAATATGGTAACCCATTCCTATTGTTGGTATAGGGCAGCTTAGGTCAATGTAGTTGGAATTCATAGAAAGTTAAAATCAGAAGAGCTAGAGTTGGCTTTGCTGAGGATTTGTGTGAAAATTTTTATTTTAGCTTTTATTCACTGGATTTTTTTTTCACATTTCTAGTGAAAAAAACAAACAAAAAAACTTCACTTACCTGAGCAAGAGGCCTCATAAGTCTTAAAAAAAAAATTAGGTTTACCACTTAAAGAATAGCTAAACACCATCGTGGATTTACTTGATTTCCTGTTCATTGTGCAGGATAAAACTAAAGGGATATGTGACTCCATCACGCCTAATTTTTTTTCATCTTCTTATTCTTAAGGGCACTGCTGTCATGGTGAAAAGTGCCAGTCCTGTGTAACCCGTGGGTGGCACGAGTCAGGAGCGCTGCTGCTCTTGACCACGTTCACTCGTTCAACCCTCAAACCAGAAATGCCAGCAGTCATCAAGAACCGACCTTTCAACATACTCTGGGCTGCCCCAACAATGCAGTGTCGACATTTCTTCAATGTGGATCTGAATCTTCAATTATTTAATATTATATCAAATCCTTTAGAGACTCAGAGTGGGTCAGCCATTGCCATATTTTATCCAAATGAATTAGGCTATTATCCTTATTTTTCTCAAGATGGAAAATCCTTTAATGGAGGGACACCCCAGAATATGAGCCTTTCTAAACACCTTTGGAAAACCGCTGATGACATTGCAAAAGTTACCCCTTGGTGGAGATCAGAAAGCCTTGTTGTGGTTGACTGGGAAAGCTGGAAACCCCCAATGGGATAGAAATTGGGGCAATAGAATAATATATAAAAACTATTCCTTAGCCTTCACTAGAAACCACCATCCCGGCTGGTCAGAAATGAAAGTGGAGTTTCCCAACAGGAATTTGAAAATGCTGGAAGGAGTATTATGAACACTACTCTCACACTGGCTTTAGAAATGAGACCAAAATGTTTATGGGGCTTTTATCTCTATCCAGACTGCTACAATTATGATTACAGGACAAATCCACAGAGTTACACAGGGAATTGCCCAAGTGATGAAATTTTCTGCAATGACCAACTCCAGTGGCTATGGGAAAAAAGCACAGCACTTTATACTTCAATATATTTGGATAAAATATTGAAGTCAAGTTTAAATGCTTTGAAATTTGTTTATTATCGGGTTAGATAAGCCATGAGAATTGCTGAAATGGCTAGACATGGCAGGGTTTTGCCAGTCTTTATTTTTTCCAGACCATTTTATTTGCATAGTACTGAAGCTTTGTCACAGGTAAGAAAAAATACGGACACTCACCTAAAAAATGGAAACTTAGTAGAATGTCTATATAAAGTCTAGGAAAAGGTGTTTTAGGATACTTATTTTCCCTTGATAATATACAACACTTTTTTACTACTAAAGGTATATGTTTCGTTAAATGTCAAGCCAATTCTGAAACTGTCTCACTAACAATTAGATGTTTACTTAGAATCTTTAGATGATAATTCTTACCAGCTTAGCATTTGCCAGGCTTTCCTGCAGAACCGTTGTTACATTTGAGTTAAATCATATAACAGATAGATTAATTGTAACCAGGGAGAAATTTCAGAATCAGCATTTTAACATAAAAGAGTAGCAGCAATTTTCCAAATTAAAAAATAACATACAAAATAGAGCTTGGGTAAGTTATTAGCCAACTATATTTTTGTTACATTTTTATGTTTTAATTGATTAGGTCAATTGAAAAATAACATAGATTCTGTTGATTTTCTCTTTAAGAGTCTAGTGGTTAGGGTCAAAACCTTAAAAAGGGTTTATATAAATGGATATTATCCTTAGACCTAACACAAGGTAGGAAACACAAGATGTGGGAATGAACTTGTTTAGAAAATAATGAGTTTGCAGATACTTGGAAGTGTTAAAGCTTTAGTTAGATTATCATTTAGATATGATATTGTATGGATCAATCATTAGACAAGTGGCTAGATATAGAAAGCCGTTAAATCTCCATCCATACCTATGAACTCACAATCCTATTATTCTAGTGCCCAACATGAAAACAGCACTGTTGGGTAGACAATACACAGCTCATCTCAGATCACTTGTGTTTGAGATAAGGGCGTTTAAAGCAGTATCAATTCTTCCTCAAATATTTCAGAATAAAATCTATTGACCCAAATGCTGTTGATTAGACTTGATATTTCTATCACTGCAGGATTCTTCAGTAGTATTCAAAATGGGATGTTCATTCACTAAGTTTAAGAGAAAAAGAAGCACAGCATCATGACAAAAAGTTGGAGAATATCAGAAGTGCCTAATCTGTCCCTTACCCAAACATAGATCCTTTCTTGCCTGGCTGCTGCTTTAGCCATTTTTGTTGGGGCTCTCCCTCTTCCAGAAGAAAAACTGCCATTTTGGGACAATATTAATTCCTAGAAAATTCTTGAGTATGTTGTCTGTTCTGCCTCATATAAAGTGGATAGCTGCATGCCACTAGTTCTAATTCTAATTCTAATTCTGCCTTGATAGAATAAATCAAATCCTTCTTTCAAAAGCCAGTAGTCTGGATGTTTGAAGACATCAGTTGTATCTACGAAAGTCATGTTGATCAGTTACTCCTCAAGGAACAGGTCTCTCAAATCATCTCACTTTCTCAAATCCTTTTGGGAAAAAAAACTAGGTTATATTATTCATTCAAAAGGTACTTAGTGTGTACAGTATGTCAGACATGATATGTTATTAATAATAACAGCAGAAAGCAATAATAATCCATGCAGATAGTTTGCATAGAAAATGAGAGACTGAGATGAGCTATATTTTAATGAAAGTGTGTTCATAACTTTTCCATTTTTTCTATTGTTAGACTTTTGAAGTAAGTTGTGGACTAAGAATCACCTCTGAGCTCTACAGAAATCAATAGACCACATGCCGTACTCACCAAAACTATAGAATTACTGGAGTATTATTACACTGAAGAGTTTTAATACATGCCATTGCCTTCTATGTTTCATACATCCCACCACCAGTATGGATCTTTCTCACCTGTTGTCTAAATAACACAACTTTTCAATGAAGTCATCCCCAACTCTGCTGGATATTTTCTTTCAGAAGTGTCTCAGTTTAAATGAGACACTTGATTTACATTTAAGGAATTTGATACTAGTTAGTATAATGGAAGATTTATTTTCTTGTACTAGACAAATTGCAGAAGACATGTACTAGTGTTACTGGAGACTTCCTATAAAGCAGAGAAGCTTTGCTATAGCATGGCCATTTTCTCATTCTAGTTTTGAAACCCTCTGCCTTTGCATGGGATGTCTGATTTTCCACACCTCACAGGGAAGAAAAGAATGAAGATTGCTCCATCCATCATCCCCTCTGTCTTTCACCTCTCCGTATTTCTGGCTTCTTTGCTCTTTGTCTATAATCATGAACATAACCTCCTCAATTTCTCATCTGGGTGAATTATAATCCACTTAGTCACCCAACTTGAGAGTCACTTGGATGCTTCTCTTTTTTCCATTATTCAATAGGTAACTAAGACTTATCCACCTTAATTTCCAAATAGCTCTTTAATCTTCTCCCCTGCTTTGCAAGGACTGACAATGACTTTGTCAAGACCCTCATCATTTCTCACTGAACAGTTTCCATCATCTCTTAATTGGTGTCCCTGCTTATCATTGTGATTTCCTCTTTCAATACATTTTTTTATGTGACAGACAAAATAGCTATCAACGTTACAAATTTGTGGCTTTCCAGTACTAAACATTTTTTGTAGTTCAGTGCTAATATTTCCAAAGGGCATAGAAGACTCTCTATATTTGGATCCTGCTTATATACAGGCATTCGGATGCATTCACTTCTCCCCAGGTCCCCTGGGTTTTACTGGGCAGCTCTCTGGGTGGACCATGCTTGTTTCTGCCCATGAACCTCTGCCCTTATTATTCTTACTAGACATAACATTCTACTCTCTCTAGTCTGTCTCATGAATTTACTCGTTTCCAAAGACCATCTGAAATTTCGCCTTTTCAAGGAAGCTTTCCCAGACTCTTCCATGCAACATTAAGTGCTTCCTCTCATCTATATATGCTTGTGGGTGCTAATATGGAACTTTATTATACTGTAATTACTTGTTTATCTCAACCATCACACTAGAGCACTCCATCAAGGACAGGAACTAAAATCTATTTCATTTTTATATTCTCAGTGTCTAGACTATCGCCTGGAACACCATAAATACTTATCAAATAAAAATGTAAGTAAGTAAGGCAGAATCACCTTTTCCAGTGCTGCTCTGAGATCTTCTGTTTTCAAAACAAAGAATACTTATCAATGCGTTCTTTACCGCAGTTGAGGGATTGAGTCTTATCACTGAATTGTCAGTGACTAAATCTGGGTTGTCAGCAACTAATTATGTGACTTCTCTTATCTAGGAAGACTTAGTACACACTATTGGTGAGAGTGCAGCATTGGGGGCAGCAGGAATAATATTGTGGGGAGGATCTGAATATTCTCATTCAAAGGTAAGCAGTGACTTCTCTGTCAGCATCTTGAATATATTCTAGATATTGTTTTTTGTTTTAATTTTTCACATAAGAGATAAATAGTTGCTTTTATTCATTCATTTGACTTTAATCAAGTTGAAAGGGTGCAGGAACTAACATGGTTTGAGCACCGACTTTGTACCAGCCACTGCGGTTAGGAATAGTGTGGACAGAGCACAAGTGTCCCAGTTGGATAACCCTAAGTGAGAATTCAATTTTTACATTCTAAGGGTGTCATCTTGGGCAAGTTCATTAACATCTCTGTGCCTCAGTTTCCCCATCTAAACAAAAAAAGTACTGAAATAAAACCTGCTCTGCAGGGATCTCAGATTCAGTAATAGCATATATGTGACAAAGAAAAAGAATACTAAATTTTAAAAGTAAATATTTCATCCACACTAAGGAGGATGGATTCTCCAAAAGTGATTATTTTCTGATAATCTATGATAGAAATGCTCATGGGAGGAAAATACATATGTATATAAAAGTTTATTAACAATCTACTCTTGATAGAAGTGCACACACAAGGTAACTCTATTATTTTCCCACAATGGACTTGGACCATATTCTATTGGTCGCCTATTGCACTGGCTAAGTGAACATGCCGAGGCCACAGTTTTTCCTCACTTTCCAGGTGTCAAAAAATAGTCCCACTTTTAGGTATTAAAACATCCAGTTTCATAAAATGTAAAACAGCCATCTCTTTCTTATTTGGCCTGGCACAAATCAGCATGGTGGAGTTGTTCAGTTCAGGAGGCCTGAAATTGGATGGCTTGGTTTCCAACGTTCACTTTTTGTCACATACTGGCCATGCAACCTTGAACAAGTCACTGACTCTACAATTTCTTTATCTGTTAACTGAGGAGAATAATAGTATCTATAGCATTATGTATGTGGCTATTATGAGAATTACATTGTTAATACATGTCAAGTATTTAAAGCAGTACCTAGAACATGGTAAGTGCCATATATGTGCTGGTGATTATTATCCAGGTTAAAATTTCTCACCCTCCTGCCCCACACCCCATGCTTGGGTCTCAGGTATTGAAGAGCGCAGTCAGTTTCTTTGTTCATTTGCTTCAAGGATGGGTGTAGGAGATTGGCTTGGGAAGAGGCAGGTAATATAAAGTGGGCAATGTAACTTTTATTGTACCTCCAAGGTTTTGCTCCTGAGGTGGTGGAAAGAGGGAGTTGGCCTACACTGATGTGGGGGAAGCTGACAGCAGGTTGGGAAGAGAATCAGGAGATCAGAATGAAGTATGTTAAGTTCGAATGCTTGTGAGACATTCATCCAGGTAGAGATGTCAAACAGGTAGGTGGATAAATAATTGGTTTAGGGATAAAGTCTGGAAAATTCGGAGTTCTACTTAAAGCAATGAGAGGGAATGGATTTATCCAGAGAGAGTACGGCTAGAGAAGAGGTCCGAGAATGAAGCCTAGGGCACTGCACTGTTAGGAGGTAGGGGAGATGAGCAGGGGCTAATAAAGGACTCTAAGACGGAGCCTCCAGTGAGGCAGGAAAGAACCAGGCATCCTGGAAGCTAAGTGAGGAAGGTGTTTGGGACAGAACAGAGGATGCCCATGTTTAACTTGGTCGTGTTTACCTGTGTTCTTTGTTCTCTTTGATCATAATCTGCCCTCAATCTTTTTCTTTCTTTCTTTCTTTGCTCAATGGTTGGCTTGCTTTTATTTTATTCCATCTGTCCTAGAAAACCCCTCAGATGCCTCAGGCAAGGAGTTTTGTCATGACCAAAAATAGCATTTGTTCCTAAATACAGTATGAGGCTGGCCTATTCTGAATATGTCTGAAACAAAAATGTTCTACACAGAACTTTCAGAACTTGTTAATCCCAAGGGGATACTGTGTTCAACTGCCTGTCATTAGGAGCTTTATTCTCCCTTATGACTTTCCATTTCAACCCCCTAAATCCTTTCTAGATGGATTCACAGGTCTGGGGCCTCTTTTCACTGAGAAAACTATGCATTAGTGTTAATGTTGCTCAAAATAATTGAAACATTAATAGAAAACTCAGTTTATATTATTATAAACTGATCTACTAGTATTTTCCCATGTTCTTTCCTATATGGACCAAGACAGGCATTTGTCAATATTCTAGCCAGATTCTTACAGGTTAGCTAATGATATCATTATCATGTCAACTAGGCTAGCCCATCCTAGTTGCATGGTATGATCATCAACAGATGGAAATGTGTCCTAGTGTTAAAGCCCAGAAGTTGTGGATACATCAGTGACACCTAAATGCAGATTTGTGGGAAGACCACCCTTCTTGCTATTACTGAATCCTAAATACCAGTACAGGTGACTCAGGTCTTGACAGCAGCAGTAAGAAATATGTCCTAAATAAAAGTTTCAGTTGTAATTAATGATCTTTTATATTCTACCTCCTACAACCTGATGCATAAATAAAATACAGTATATTTACACTATAAATGCTAAACCACAGCTAAAATGAAAAAAATAGAGTTACAAGTATCAACATGAAAACAAAAATCTTGAAAATGTGAAGTTTAAAAGTGAGTTGCAGAAAATAAAATATCCCAAATGATATAAATTTACATAAAAGCTTAAAAATGCAAAATCATACTACATATTGTTCATAATTATGTATATATGTAGTAAAGTTATAAAAACATGGATGCAAAGATTATTCTCCAACTTCAGAACTGTTCTCTCTGCACAGGTGGGGAGAAGAATGGGATAACTTGGCAGTCTTAGAAAAATCTGACCTAATGTTAGCACATATTAAGCATCACTGTTGAAGATGTTTCACAATTGAAGTTCAATTTAAAACAACCATCTGATGTTAATTATCTTTTTGAAATGTTGCTACAAATATCTCTTTATATTAATGAATAGCATCTAGTGGGGAAATGTGGAATCTCCTCCCCAGAAAATGGTATGAAATTGCTTGGTCACAGTCTTCCTAATCAAAGATGTGGACCTTCCTCCTCAGGCTTAACAAACAAAACTTCAAGCATGAAAACCATCTGGATAAAGGGATCACATTCTGAGAATTATCTAAATCTCTATTCTTGCCTACAGGAGACATGCTTATCTGTGCAAAAATCTATTCAAGGGTCACTGGCCATTATGCTGTTAATGTGACATCTGCCACCAAACTCTGCAATCAAAGTCTATGTAACAATAATGGAAGATGTGTTCGAAAAACACCGGAATCCTCCTCCTATTTGCATAAGCCTGACAGCAGCAGTAAGAAATATGTCCCAAATAAGAGTTTCAGATTCATCCTTTCTCCTATCAATAAGCTGAAGACAATAAAGGACATGAAGAAGGGATTTGTGTGTCACTGCTGCTATGGCTGGCATGGACAGTCTTGCCAGCAACGCTTATCAGAACTCTTAAGAGGGAAGAATGTGGCTCCAACAGCAAACTATAATTTATCAGTTTTGCTCAGCATGACCCTATCTGTGATTCTGTTGAATTTTTTTACCCCCTGCTACAATGTCAATAACAATAAATAAATACATACCATCAAATGGTGATAAGTGTTGTGGAGAATAATAAAGTGTAAAGGAATTAGGGAGTGTGGGAGAGGACTGAAATTGTATGTATGGTAGTCAGATATGGCCTCCTTAATGAGATGACCGGAAGGCAGGAGAAGTAGGTCATAAATATACCTGAGAAGAGCATTCTGGGACTAGGGAGAGGCAAAGGCAAAGACCTTTAAGTAGAAGCAGGTCTGGAACATTTCAGGATGTCAGGAAGGCCCGTGTGGCTAATGCAGGAGGAAGAGAAGGGGAGTAGGAAACCAGGTCATTAATTAGCTTTATTTGCACTAAGAATCTGAGGGAAGGTACTTTTTTTTTGTTAATTGAAGAGCAATTTCTGGAAGAAAGTGGATTGAATAATCTACATTTAAAAAATAAATATACACTTAAATTGTATAGTAACAAGGGCATCTATTGTGATTAGATATTGCTACAATATGTTTGAGGCTCCAATCATTTATAGTAAATTGGAAAATTTATAAGGTCATATGGAATGTGGAATATGCAATAACATGGGAGCTAAAGAAGGTAACCATTGTTATGGCTGTTTGCACTCCAAGGATTGGGAATTTTGAAATAATACAAGTGACCCCAAGATACAAAGGCATAGGGACAAGATCTATACTGAGTTCCATAGGGTTTGATTTTATCCAAAGTATTACTAGGGCTCTTGGAAATTTGGCAATCTTCAATATCAGAAGGTAATCCCTATTAGATTCCCATAAAATGGAATTTATATAGGAAATTCTTTGATTTGATACTTGTTAGTTTATTGAAGTGTATTGTAAGTAATTTCCTTTCAGTTCTCTATTTATGGCAAGTTATTTGAAAAATCCATGTGGTCACTTGACCCGACCTAGTTGGAATCCAGATCCTTTTCTTTTTTAAAGGCTAGAAAGAGATTATAGTATCCCAAATACTATTTCCTTCTTTAGCTTAGGGAAGATGTTTTCCTGTCTGACACCTTCCAAAGATTGTACTTTCACAGGTACTTCATTCTGGCATTCAGACAGAGCTTAGGTAGATAGGATTCAGACTTTGATTAATTTGTTTGTCCATCCATTCGTCATTCCTTCCTTCATTTTCAGAAGCAAGGTTAGAGAGGCAGTGAAGCACAGTAAGCTGAATTGAGGGTTGTTTGCTAAGTCTCCCTATTTTGTTGGTATCCTGAAGCACTAAGGCTTCTATTACAAATTAGATTCTTTTGCCCAAGCAAGAAACATTTTTACAACTATTAAAGTTGGTACTGAGCCAGGATAAGTGAAAAGGAATAGCTCCCTCTATCCTTACAGTGATATACTTTTTCAACAATTATTATTTCAGGGTTTTGATATGCAGTGGATTCCAGTAAAACGTGAAAAGGCAAATATGAATAAATGTTACCACCATTTTGAAGATGCATCAACAACAGGACACATATCACCGCATTCACTGTTTAAACTTAAAGTGCCTCCGAACTAATCAGGGCATGAGAAGGATTAAGGAAGACATACAGCAAATACGTGAAAGAAAAGAGGAAACACCCTAAGTATATTACCCACAGATAAGCACTGAACTTTTTCTTGGATAAAATGGTGAACAAAAGAATCTAAAACCAAAGTAACTGCCACATTTCTAGTAACAGAGTCTTCAAAATCATGGTTTGTAAAAAAAAAAAAAATCTCAAGTTAAAAGCAGATTATAAAAAAAATTAATTTGTTACAATTTATTTTGACTTGCATAATTTTGGGTTTCCATACTACAATACTTAGTCAATTGTCCCGCAAAAATGAGATGTCATCAGTTATGCCATAGACAAATATACACACCTTTATTTTTCTTAAATAAAAGGTCAAAATTTAAACTGCATTCCTACACTTATGATAATTCTCCAGGAGACCTTCATTAAGGACACAGCTGTAAGCAGAATAGCCTATAAATACTACAAATCACTTTAGTTAATGAAACATACCTTCGAAGATAATAGTGGTACCTATTTTAGAAACAGAAAGTCTGTCTCTGCTGAGTAACCTGAGCAATTGCACTTTGTCGAAGGAGCATGGTTTTCTACCTCCCATTCATTTGTAAAAAACACCATACCCTTTATTAGGACACAGACGTTTTGATCAGATACTTGGCATTTTCAGTCTGTTAACTGCTCCACACCGCTCAAAAGGAATGTGTATCTTCATCCCAGAAGCAGTATATCCTAATCATACTTTCTGATCCTTAATACATTCATGTCATTATGTTTTATTTTTATATTAGAGAGACTCTTTACAAAGCTTTCCAGCTTCTTCTAATTTTGATTCCCATCTACAGCTCAGATAATTTTCTTTATTTTTCAATGGTTTCCTTTCTCCCATGCTCTCAGTTCACTTACGGAATTACCGTTAGATGGATCTTAGTTCTTCAGGGCCTATACTCAGTTTCGCTTTACTTTCCCATATTTAAGTCTGTCTTTTTTTGCTTTGTATTGTAGATTTGCCCACCCTTCTTCTAGAATACTAGTTTAGTCTTCACCACATTTTGACACTCATATTTTTAACCCCAAAGAACTCTTTGTTTGCGTTTGTGCAACACGATAGTCTTTTTTTTCGTAGTAGCCTTGGTTTACGGATTCAATCGCTTCTTGAATCTCTCTGAGAATATCAGTTAGATTTTTTTTATTGTTGCTGTTATTGCACATTTTATTCTGTCCATTTTCTCTGGGATCAGTTGTTCCCTTTATTAACATCTTCTCTTTCATACTGTTGGCTTGTATCAAATGTCTGAATGTCCTTTGTCATCCATTTATATTTAGGAGGGACAAGAACTGATTGAAAAAAGCTGTTGTCAGGGATTTCCCCCTGCATTTGTTTGGATCTATTTACTCCCAGGATTCTTATGTTGTAAGGGAGGATGGACAGTAGACAGTGAAAGGGAAATAGGATTCCATCTGGAGCACGTGAGCAGAAAGCAGGCAGGTTGATAGGAAGGCTCACAATTGTCAGAGTAAGGAGAAAATTAACATGGAAGAGGAGTGTGAGTCCCTCATGGGTTGAGCACCCTTTCATGTTTCTATCCCCTCTGTGCCCATTGGAGAGGACCCAGCTGTATTCAGTTCAGCTCTGCTTTTGTGTTTGGTCCAACAGCCAAACTCTGAACCCTGCGGAGGAAGATATTTCTTTACTTAAGTGTCCTAGGGTCAAATATCTCTATATGCTTTGGGAAGTTGAGTGGTTTAACTGTTTCTGCTATACTGGAAGCACTGTTTAATCAATTGCTCTGATAATTAAACCTCCATGCACTTCCGTTTCTTGAATTTGTTGTCTCTGCACTTAGGGTTTTTCTCTCCAGTGTAAGGCATGGCTCATACCTCTAGAGTAACTTCCTACTGCATATTTTAAATTTAAATTTCTCATTCAATTTCATCTGTTTTCAGTCTGAGTCATGTCACCTCTCCTTGCTTTCAGCTTCATACTGTATTTTTTTCTAAGGACATGTACTGAAGATAATGCAGAAAATACATGTGTTCACATGGTTTGGGGGGGATCATGGCAAAGACGTGTGTAGCACAGAGAAGACAAGTAGTGACTCTGTGGCATCTTACTACACCTACGGACAGTGACTGCAATGGGGTGGTGAGGGACTCGATAATATGGGTGAATGTAGTAAACACATTGTTTTTCATGTGAAACCTTCCTAAGAGTGTATATCAATAATGCCTTAATTTAAAAAATTGTAAAAAAAAACAAAGAAAAGAAACAGCCTCAATTCCATAAATAAAGATGCTGTATCATTAAAAAAAAAAAGAAAATACTTGTGTTCACTTCATCACTTTGGTCAATTAGTTCTAGTAAATTAATGTTGTATTTATTCAGGGTGATAGCTGATGCCCCACTAAGAGTTCATTATTCCTTTATCATCAAGGATAGCACATTTGAATCTGTTTTTTAAATAATGTATATTGTAGTTCACAAAACACTTGACCCCTTTTTTTCTCTTTAATCTGGAAATCTTTTAAATATAGTTTTCTTTGCCTATTTTCTAACTAAAGTCACCATCAGAGTTTTCTGTCTTCCTTAAATCAGTGGATTTAAATTGGGTATTTCTAGAAAGCAATGGTCATTTTTACCAATATGCTTTTGAGAGTGTCTGACGTCAGTTACAAAGAGTTTTAATGCAAGTCTCCATTTTAACTTGGAGGCCTGAGTCACTTCAGTAAAAACATGTTTCTCTGAACCACCACAGGGCATCTGTCCTTTGCCACTCAGCCCTCTGCTTTGCATCAGGTGATTAAAGGACCATCAAACAAGGGCAAAGGTAAAATATACTTTTTGTTCTGCTTTAAAAAATTTAAGGACTGTTTTTAGAAATATGGTTTCTTAGGGCAGTTAGAAAAACATTAATATTGTTTCCCTTCTTGGAATACCCCTATTTCTTTTCTGGCCTTTCTTCATTTACTTTTCAAATACCATACTTTTCAAATGTGAGCTTGCTTTTATGAACCTAACACCCTTAAAATACATTTATCACTGTTGGTGATAAGTTCAACTTCAGATAATTTTATAATGTAGTCCAAATTTGTATTTGAAAATGATTCTCATGTTAATGATATTCAAGGCTTCTTTCATTTTTCCCCCTACACGCACAATTTCTCTGAAAAGTAGCTTTTTGCAGTATGTTGGGTTATTATCCCATAATACTTAATTTACAACAGCCTCAAGATGAGGTTAGTAACCTAACTGTAAATAGGCCATAGGAACATGTGGCTTTAAAAGAGAGCCACAGTTTTAATATTTTTTACAACTAATAGTTGTGAAGAATTGCTCAAGCTAACTTTGTACACATATTTGGTTTTCTTTAGAGTATAAGTGCATTTCCTTATTGAATAAAGATTTTACATTTTGCATAATCTTTAACTATGTTGTTAAATATATGTCTGATAGTTATCATACCTACTATGATGGGCAGTAGAAAGGACTGTTGTTTGGAATAAGTATTTCAGTGTTTAGGAAACATGACATTTAAAAAGGTTCAGAAAATGGATATTTTTTGGTCATAAAAATAATAAATAATTTTTTCCAAATTGGTATTCCAAATACCAGTAAAGGGACTGAATATTTAGAGATGATAGTCAACAGTCACTTCAAATAAGAGAATCTCTTAATAATTGGGAAGAAGATACACACATATAGATAGATTTAGATTTTCCAGAGAAGGAAGAACAAGCACCAAAACAATATGAGAAAGAAAAATCTTAATCTTAAATCATTTAATCCATTGAAGAGAGAAAATCTTAAAGTCAAGAAATTTCCTGATAACGGGACAAAAAGTTTTCTGCTTAAGTGGCTACACATATGAAAGGTAAGCTAACAGGTTTGAAAAATTATGAGTCAAATGAGATAGTTTAGGCAATAAAATTTTTCAGCTGTAACTCCTTCACTGCCAGCTCCTGGGTCACTAACTTGAATCTGGAATCATTAATTGAGATACTTATGTTCCTGATATATACTAATACTGCAGTAATATCTAAGAAAGTTAGTCACATGATTTATTGCAGCCATATTTATAAGTCAGAATTCAGCTTGATGATGGATGATTTCTAGCTGAAGTATTCATAGATTCTTAACATTTAAGTAGAGTCACAAGCAAAGAGTTGAAAAGGAGTTATATGGAGAAAGTTAAGAAAATTTTCATAAAAAATTCATGTGCAGAGATTAAGGGTTCATATTCGTCATGATTTTTTTGAATGTCATAATACGTATCATATTTTCTTATAAATAAACTTCTGTGTGAACCTATTCTTTCCTAGGAGAAGCTTTAGCAAATTCAGCAATTAAAGTTACATATAATTACTTGTTTATTGAAACCTTAGTCTCCTTAGTTTAGCAGATTTCTTGAATTTTTCTACATATAATAGAATTGCTGATGCTGTGAATTTCTAGCAGGAACAATCTCTACTTCTCTTTTTCTTAGAATGACATCTTTCACCTAAGCATTGTTCTAATATTCGTAGTAGATCTAAATGAATGAATTCCATGTTCCCTCTTATCAAGTATATTTGAAAAGAACAAATCCCACTCTTAAAGAAGCATTATTTCTTAGTTGTACTATGTTGGGTGGTTCGAGAATTGCTACTATTCTAGGCTGGAATCGTTTTGCTTTATGTCATAGCATTCCAGAACAATGTTATTGCATCCTTAGTCTAACCTGGAACCTGTGAAGGGAACATTTCTGAATTTCCTAGTTGTTTTAGGAGGCCTTCTCAAGGTTCCATTTGGAAATGAAAATCTATTTCAAAATGTTTTTAAGTTACATGGTTTGTAAAATTAGACTACATTCATTTAATAGTCTTGAACAAATACACTTATTTTTAAAGAATTAAAAAGTCTTTGTGTGAAAAAGTATTTATGTAACATTTATGGATAGTATATGTAACTCTAATTAATGCAGAAACTCAGCTTTCTTTAGTTTTATCCAAGGGCATCACAGTTCTCATATCATGTGAATGGTCAACCAAAGTAGAGAACACATTCTCTAATGATCTTTTAAAAGTACATGCAAATTATTGATTAGCTACCGTACTTGTTTCAACAGTTTATTACTTTTTTTTTTTTTAGAAACAAAGCACAATCCACTTGGCTGCATCACAATATATACTATTTGTTATAAATACCTGGTGGAGATTAGTCTAAACGGCAGTCAGTCGCGACATTAAGAGCTTCATCATTCACCCAGCGGGTGTACCTGAAGTGGGAGCCTAGTGCCTTAGGAGGTATGACAAATATATGTAGCTAATCACACAAGACCTAAACCTAAAAGGTGAAGACAAATACATGCACATGCAAACCTCATTTCACACAGCTTTCACTTTCTTCATGTGCCATCATCTTTTCAGATTATTTAATTTTGATGGGTTTGACAGATTATAGTCAAGTTTACTGAAGGTTGATGGGGACATTTCAGGTAGGAAACATTAGTTGCAATGCCAAAGGGCCCTGCAAACTCAAGGATGAATCAGCTGAGTACCAGAAAGTCAGACCATAATGGTGAGATGTCCAGAGAGCAATCCAGTTTAGAGGGATTGCCATCTTAGAACATCTGTCATGTGTGAAAATGTCAGCCAGAGGGCCATGGAGTTGCAGAGAGGCATGAAGGAAGGGGTGATGGACATGATTATATCCCCTATGCAGAAATTTGAAAATTAGAATTGAAGTTCCACTTCATAATTATGATTTTCACAAGTTGAAACTTCAGCTCATAGGCTGAGATTTGATGTCAGTATTGTGTTTGGATATATAAAATGCTATCACTTATCATTTATACCCTTGTCATCTCCCCCAAAAGACAGTATTGTGATATATTGGAAAGGCAAATTAAAACAATAACAATAAAAATTGAATAGATGAGGCAGTGAAACTTCTAGTAAGTGGTCCTCGAGTTTAAGATTTTAACCTCTGCGCCATACTGGCTTCTGTTATAATGCACTGAGATTTCCTAGTTTGTGTTGTAAACACACCAGGGTGATTGGACAGAATTCAAAGAAAGCAATAAGATTTGAGAAAGGATTCATAAGAGGAAAATGTGAGAAAGAATAGAAAAATAAAGAAATAATGCCATAAACATTGAAGAATTTTTAAAAAAGGTCAGAAAGTAATCTTTGTCAAAAAGGTCTAATTGGATAAAATACAGTTGAATTGAAGTGCTTAAGAAAATCTAAGAAAAAATGATCTGAAGTTGAATAGGTAAAATCTAGTTTCCTGACTTATTTAAAATTAGGTTGGATAAATTACCAAAACTAAAATAAAGTCAAAGAAATAAGAAAGAACAGCAAATCATCTTTTTCATATCCAAACCCTCCAGAAGTTTTTACTGTTGTAACTAGAGTTTTGCCTCATTTACAATCAGAGAAGGCCTATTACTCTATAGCATACTTTCCCACTTGTGATAATGTGCCAGTATTGTGCACTGCATTTTGTGGTGCATAATGATACTAATCAATTTCTTCAAGCCTATCTCCTGTGTTCCTCCTGAACGTCTACTAAACCATTAACCACTGTTAGTTTCCTTTACCATAGATAATTAATCAACTTATAAATAGCTCTAATACCCACATGTAAGAGGAGAGTGGTAACTTAAAGATCTGGCTGATGGTGTTCACTTCAACTCCAAAAAAAAAAACAAAAAACAGCCCTTCTTATTTCCTGAAAAGGGCTCTTTCTTGCCAATTGCAGAAAAGCATACCATTTTCTCAAATAACTTAAAAAAATGATGTAATAAAATCCAACTGAGATGTTACCTTTTCTAGGAATCCATCCCTGATTTCTTATAGTCAGAGTCAATTTGAATCTTCTTTTTTGTTTCCAAAGAATTTTATTAGTTTTTTAATTCAAGTAATCGTTTTGAATAGCTTTTACATCAACATAATGCAAAATCCCAACAGAAGTTGCTTCCCAAAGATAACTCATGCACTCCTATCCACTTTACTTCCTCAGCCACCAGTTCTCCTTCCTGGAGGCAAATAACATAATCAATTCTTGAGTATCTTTCCAGAGATAATCTTTAGTACACAAATTACATACATATACAGACACGCATACACACACACACACACACACACACACACACACACACACACACACATGTACATCTTTTTCTCATAAAAATAATGGCTGAATTCCATACACATCTTGTTTTTAAAAAATTTAAATATATATATAGACACATGTATAATATCAATACATACCTGAAAGAACAATTATGATATCTGGTGAATATCTATATCAATATATGGAGGCAACCTCACTATTATAGCTGCATAGTATTCCATTGCGTGGAAGTCCACAGTTCATTTAACCACTCCCTTAATGATGGACAATTATTTCCAAACTGAGTAATTATAGGCAATGCTGCAATGAATAACAAAGAACTGGAATTTCTAGATGAAAGGTTTTGTGAATTTCTAATGTAGGTAGAAATTTCTAATCATCTGTTCACACCATTAATATACCATAGCTCTTCACTCTTTATTACAGTTTGGAGTCAGGGCCTGCACGTTTCACTTTATTTAAATTTCGAACCTTGCTGAAATACATATGCTAGTGGAGAGAGATGGTGCCGTTTATAAAGCCAGGCCAACTCCAGTTTTCAAGCCATTCCTGTCAGGACTCAGGCAGAGTTTGAAAGTAAGCTGTGTTTACCTGAAACAATGTGACCTGGTCACAACCTTTGGCTTCTCAAATCTCTGCCCTTCCACATCAGTCTTGTAACCCTGATATTCAGATCTAATATCTGAAGAACCCAGATCAAGCTCTCCTTTTTAAATATCATTCCAGTCCTCAGGCCTGAGGTTCAGCCTCAGCTACCCATTCGTACTTTCTGTCTGTTTATGCTGCCTGTTATCCTACCTTGTAATCAATAGCTTGGGCCATATTTTGAGAGAAGGGGGTCTGTTAAGCTATAATCTTGACTATGGACATTGAAAGGACTTAAGTAACATTTCACAGACAGCTAGATTGCTTTACAGTTCAAAACTTTAATTAGAGAGCTGAAGATTTAAATCAACCTAATGTTATTTTAAGTAGCTTAGTTAAAAACAGTTTGACAGAGGGAACATTTTATTCAAAACGTGGTCCCAAGACTTTGTGTACTTTTCCAATAAAGCTGTTGATCTTGGCTGCAAAAAATTCCAAGTCCTAAAGGAAACTAATATTTTTTTGATAAAGACTAAGTATATACTCTCATATAAAGACAATTATATGCTTTTTCAGATTGCATTTCTTAAAATGCAAAATGTTCTTTCTTCATTAAATGTGGCCTTTCACATTGAAGAGTGAATTTCCCATTAGCACAAGTGACGCTGAAGTAGTCATTTTTATATATTTAGAAAATTTAAACTTATTTTTACGAAGACTGGAAGGGAAGCAGTTTGTATAATCAAAGTAGTCGAGTAATTCTAAAATGTGTTCACTTGCAGGGACATAAGTGTCCTTTGATAATGACATGAAATGGAATTATAATAAAATTCAATACCTAATGATGAATTGTGGGGCTTAAAGAGATGTTATCATAAGGTAGATTATGTTGTAAACTAACAGACACCAAGGTTTTAAGAAAAAAATGTAGGGGTAAAACTTAATTAAGAAATCTCTACCCATTTTTTATTTCTGCTGAAACACTTAGGGCCAGATCTCACAATATTGACATTTCACTTGAGATCCATCAGGATAAGACATTGATTAACAATCAGACAATGGCAGCAACATCCTTCAGAAAAAAAAAAAGAAGCCAATTATTGGCTTTTACTCTAATAAGCTATTAAGACAAGCTATTGTTAGCTAGCAGGTTATCAATTGGTTCTGCAGAGTTGAGGATACAGTGGTCCAACTCAGTAGCTCTGCTCTACTTTCCATTCTGATAAATACTTATACATATATTTTTATTATTGGCAATAAAACATCATGTTGGTCAGTACTTTCCTTAAGGATTTGGGGGAAAAAAACATTGCATTTTAAAAATTTTCCAATAAAAATGGGGATCACGGGGGTCCCCACTTAGGGATCATGATTTCCAGGACACCTTTTTAAACTCTGATGGATTTAGGGACAGACACTTGGCACTTAAAGGTTTTGACAGCAAAATCCCAATATCATGAAAAAAAAGAAACGGAAGAGTTGTAGGTTTGGAAAATTAGTTTCTTCCACTATACATTAACATTAAGAGATGGGTATATATGTTTTTAAAAGTCTTCCCAGAATATTCCCTCTCATTTAAGGATTAGTATGGATCACCAATGCTGCATGAAAGAAAATATGACCCTGAGTGTATGAGAACGGAAATTTTGTGTTGCAGTCAAATTAAAACAAAGCCAGCACGATTAATTTATAGAGTTATACGATTACTTTTCTGTGCAGCGATTGTTAAAAATATTGTGAAGTCCTAAATAACTGGATCTCACTGCAGTCACCTCTGCCCTGGATTATTGCAAGAGCTCTCTTATGGGTTTAATGCTGCTTCTCTTTTGTGCCCTTTCTCTTTGGGCTTGCCATGCATGATTGCCAAAGTAATCCAGTTAAGCCAAGTCAGACCATGTCTTTCTTCTCTTAAAACTCTCTAATTCTTTCCCATTTCACTTGGAGTGAAAGCCAGAGTCCCAACAAAGCCCTGCAAGACCTTCTCTCTCACCTCTCTTTTTCTATACTGGGTAAAAAATGCAGCCTCTTCGCAGTCCCTCAAACATGGCAGGCCTGCTCTTGCCTCAGGGCCTTTGCACCTGCTTTCTTCCCATGCTTCTCCAGACATCCTCTAGACTTACTCCTTTTCTCCTTCAGATCGGTGAGAGCTTCTCCTTGAAAATGAATCACTGCTTTAGTTTTTATTTTTCTTGCTATTACCATCTTCGAATGTTCTGTATGCTTTATTCAGTCATTTTATTTATTGTCTGTCTCCTCTACAAGGATTTAAGCTAGCTGAGGCCAGGGGGTTTTGCCTGCTTTCTTCGTTATTGTATTCCTGGTGCCTAGAATGGGAGCCTGGTATACGGAAGGTGCTCAGGAACAATTGCCTGAACACTCTGTACTTGGGCCTTCACACAGGTGGCAGTGCCCCAGAGACCACCAGGGACAGCCCTACAGTTGAATGAGTCGGGTTTATTATGTGTTAACAAGGGGAAACACATACTGGGCGGAACTGTAGGGTGTCTCGGAAAGGTGTCAACCTGTTACAGAGTTTGGGTTTTAGTTGGGTGATTTGGTGGAAGGTCTAAGAAAATGGGGATCTGCTCCAGATTGGATGTGGTCAGAAGGCAGGGACATTTCTATACTGAGTAAGGAATGCAGTCATTCATTTATCAAGAGAGAGAGAGATGTTTGGTATTTCATGGGTTGCAAAATGAAAAGTGGCTTGTTATATCTCATTTTATTATGGTCTAAGAGTAAACTTGTTTGAGGTTCATATTCTGTGAGACTGTTTATGTCTAACAGGGGACTAATGTGACCTACCTGTGTCACCAGCTTCTGAAATCTGGGGGTTGCTTTTTTTTTAAAACATATGAAAGTAACTAAGCTTTGGGAGGAAGGAGTGTGAGAAGAAACAGGAATAAGCAGAGGACAGAGATATCTCTGTAGACTCTTGTATCTGTACATGGAAGGCCTTCCTCCCCCAGATGCCCCTCTCCACCCCCCTTCACTGTCAGGACAGGGAATTACAATGAGGTGAGGTCTGAGGCCTGCCTGGTATAATGCAGCCCCCACCTTTCTGTTGTTTTGTCCCATTCCCCTCCCTGTCAGTGGGTTAGGAAGATCAGAAATGCGAAGCCAAAAAACAACAACAAAAAAAGGAGAGTAAGTAAGTAAATAAATAAATAAATGTGAAGCCAGGTCAAAGTGGTGCAGCTAAGCCTTCCTCAAGGCAGCCTTTCCTGCCACAGGGCGGGGGGGGAGCATCTGAGGAGTAAGCAGCTTCCGTGTTTGCTCTGGTTTTCATGGCTGTGTCACATTGCTGGCAATTGTTTGTCCAGAGACCTTCAAAATTTCTTCCCAGAAGTTCCCCAGGTGATGGAAGGGAGCTTGTCCTTCATACATGTTCCCAGAATGAGCCTGACTCCTGAGAAGAGAAAGCTGGGCGGTAAAATTGAGGGGAAGAGTCAAGTTAACTCCTCACTCATCTCCACTCCCAATAGCTTGCCAACACTTCCCAAAATCCTAAAGGAGGATTTGCTTAAAGGGGCAGACCTCCCTGGAAGATTATGGGGAGTAGGTAGGGGAGGGAGAAAGAAAAGGCAGGCTGCTAGTGGAGACTCAGGGTTGAGCCCAGGCTGCTGTGCTAGAGCAACCAGTCAGGACGCAGGCAGAGCTCAGCAGCAGGGAGTGTGATGGTGTGGGTGGGGGAGCAAGAGGGGTCGGAGGAATTCTGAAGAGAAGGGCACTTCTGAAAGGGCTGGCGTGGAGAGGACCCTTGGTGAAGGAAGGAGTGTGAGAGAAGCGGACAGCTAATGATTGAAGGCTGGGGGCAGGGGACTGGACAAAGTGCCCGGAGGTGCCAAGTTAGGGCCCTCCTCCCTGCAAGCTGTGCTGAATTAGGAGAGTGACAGACAGTGTACCTGCGCTGTGACCTGCCTGCGTGGGAGGCAGAGACCTGAGACAAACAAGCAAACTGAAGGCATAGGCACCAAATTACTTATTTATTATGCCTGTATTCATTGTGCATGCACACATTTTATTAGGGGCTCTGCTTGTCACCCACCATGGAATGTTCACCTTCCATCAATGGAAAAAGGAGAATAAGTCACTTGGTAGCTTTGTAATAAATGGATGAGGTTGTTCTGTGGCAGCAAGGAAGGGGCTGATCGAAGAGGAAACAATAATCAGTGGAAAGCAACGTTTTAAATAAAATTGAAAGCAGTCAGGGTTTTGGCAGAATAGACTTTTTTGTACACATATGTTGCCTTCTTTAACATTACTTGAATTTTAACTTTAAAGAAGAGCTTTCTTTTCTCCTTATTAATGAATACACATGCAAATCCATTTTTCTTATCCTGAGGCAGAATATAATAAAAATTTCAAAGTAATGGAGCTTTGAGGACCACAATTCTTATCATATTCATAAAATTATATTCCTTTGAAAATACTGTTCTCTTTGAACACTAATTGATACCTTCAGTATATTTCATGTTACTAAGTAATCTTATCTTTGTGCGGTGGAGTAGAGATATTTATTCAATGATCAGGTTAAGAAAATATCTACCTCTTTAGTCCTTGAACACTGATATTATACATATATCCATTTATGTTGGACTTCTTTAAATAAGGTTTTATAATTTTTTAATATAATTTATTTTATTATCATTAATTTACAATTACATGTGTAATATTACGATTATTAAACTACCCCTTCATCAGGTCCCCCCCACCAACCCCATTACAGTCACTGTCCATCAGCGTAGTGAGATGCTATAGAATCACTACTTGTCTTCTCTGAGTTGTACTGCCCTCCCCGTGCTCCCCCAACATTACATCTGCTAATCGTAATGCCCCTTTTTCCCTCTTATCCCTCCTTCCCGCCCATTTTCCCCAGTCCCTTTCCCTTTGGTAACTATTAGTCCGTTCTTGGGTTCTGTGAGTCTGCTGCTGTTTTGTTCCTTCAGTTTTTTTCTTTGTTCTTATACTCCACATATGAGTGAAATCATTTGATACTTATATAATTTTTTTTTTTTTTTTTTTTACCTCAGTGTCCTACGCCTGAGAAATGCTTTAAGGTTTGACTGATGACACCTGGTGGTTAAAAATAATAATGACATACATAGAGCATGCGGCGCACAGGGGATCGGCTTCGCTGAAGGAAATACTCAAAAGCACAGATTGCGTGGAAAGAACGTGTAGATCAGAGTTCCTGGTTGTAAGCAACCAAAAGAAAACCTCAGGGACTTGGGCACGAAAGTGCTGTCCTATGACAATGCAGCCACTTGCCATGAACGCCACGGATATCAGGTTTTGGACACCCCGACAGCCACCGCCACTACATACAGCACAGACACTGGAATTGCTGCCACCACTGGCACCACCACCTCTCAGGCTCTTTGGTTCCCAAGATCTCAATTCACAGTCCGCAGTAGGATGCATCTAACTGGCCTGGCCATGGTCGCATGCCTGCGCCCCAGCTGAACAGAAGGCTGGGAAAGCAGCTGGACATTTGGGTTCGTTTAATAAAATAATGAAGTTATTACAAATTTAAATGATGTAAAAAAATATTTAAATGACGTATATATTTCTAAAGCCCTTAAGCACAGTGCCTACAATCTGATGAGTTTTCCAAAACAATAGTAGACTAATTATTTTAATCTTTTATTTGATCATGAGATTTTTGAGGGTAGGACCATATCTTATCCATTTTGTACTCTGGACAGAGGGTCTGAAGCTTCATGAATGTTTGTTGAATTGCATTGCTTGCCCCTGAAGAGAAACGAGGTCACTAAGCTTGCTTCTAGATCTCAATGTATTTATAGGCTTCTTTAGGACCTTTAAATAAAATGCACCTTAAAAATACAAATATGTAACAATAATAATATCCACCCAGCATTTGAGTTTTTTCCTCAAAATGATCACTAACAGAAAATTAAATATCTCCACAGGCCTTCCAGGGTGCATTAAAGCAGGAGATAAGATTTTTATCTTATCATGAAACTATTATCTGAAGGACAATTAAGGTTTTTCAGCCAATACATCTCATCTCATGGCTGCTCTTATTTTTCATTCTGAAGTCTATCTCTTCTCTAAAACCTGCCAGACTTCCAGCTGATAAAAAAAAAAGCCTTTTATAACTGCTTGGAATGCTCCAACAGATCAGTGTTTGATAAAATACAATATAAGACAAAATTTGAGAATGTTTCAGGTGATTGGAAGGCCACTGGCCAAGGCAAGGGGGCAAATGTCACTATATTTTATGTCAACAGATCAGGATATTCTCCACGGTATCCACCCCAGAGGGTCCCCATTAATGGAGGTCTTCCCCAGAACATAAGTTTACAAGTACATCTAGAAAAAGCTGACCAAGATATTATTATTTGGTATATAATCTTCATTCCTACTGAAGATTTCATGGGCTTGCTGTTATAGACGGGAATACTGGTGACCCCAGTGCGGGCCTGGAATGGGAACACAAAAAATGTCTACAGACAGAAGTCAAGAAAGCTTATTTCTGATATGCAAGAAAATGTATCAGCTACTGATATTGACTATTTAGCCAAAGCAACCTTTGAAGAAAGTACAAAAGCTTTCATGAAGGAAACTATTGAATTGGGAATTAAGAGCAGACCCAAGGGCCTAATGGGTTATTATTTATATCCTGATTGCCACCATTATAGTGTCTATGCCCTGCACTGTACTGGGTCCTGTCCAGAAGAAGTTTCAACGAACAATGAGCTCTCTTGGCTCTGGAATAGCTGTGCAGCCTTATATCCCCTCTATTGGCGTCAGGACATCCCTTGGAGATGGTGAAAACATGTTGTGTTTCTGAGTTTCGGGTGCCTGAATCCATGAGGATCTCCACCACGACATCCCACGGTTACGTTCTGCCTGTATTCATCTACTCAAGGCTAGGCTATAGAGACGAACTTTTATTTTTCCTTTCTAAGGTAAGACAGCTCTTGTCAAAGACAGGGGAATTTCATCCCCAGTCCCTAAAAGAGACATTTGTCTGTGAATTATGTTCTTTGAAGAATTCTCAATTAGTGGTCTGTTACATGAGAGCATAATTCTTCCTTTGACTAGTCATCCACTTAGCCTTTTCATTCATGCAAACTGAATTTTGGTTTTCTTATTTATGATTATTCTTTTAAGGAACGGAATCAGGAGGGAAGGGGTTAAAGTGCAATAGCATAAACTAGGCCTACTTTCTGCTCTCCAGCTTTGTTTGTGCTCTCTGACACCTGCATTTTGGAAGGATTACTGAAACAGTGGGTGGTGAACAGTTTGGAAAATCAGAGAGGATGTTTTAAAATGAGTAGTTTGTTCACACGTATGGAAATGGAATTGCAGATATTCCTGCTTCTGGCCGCACAGACTAAAATGTCAAGAGAAAAAAAGGTGTTTTCTTTGTAGTGTTTAATATGAGCTTTGATAAAAGGTGTAAGAGAGGTATGACAATGTGAATATACTTAACACTACTGAATTATATACTTAGAAATGGCTAAGAAAATTAATTTTATGAATTTTTTATCAGAATTAAAAATTAAAAAAAAACTTTTTTCTAAGGCAGAAGGGAGTTGCAAATCTGCTAAATGTAGGTGAATTCATAATTTTAGCTATCTGGTTTATGCTTGATTCTATGACCACAACTAATGGTAAGTTAGTAAGAGTGGTGTGATTTTCTAAATTCAATAATAAATTCATCTCTGGTAGGTGGTTTTGCAACCTTAGGTTAAAACTTACAAATAGGTTTTATTCTGTCTGTTTATTTTACTTAAGTTGTCTCTGTAGCCAAAGACTTCACACAAACCACGAGGATAACTTTTAAATGAGATGAACTTTCAACCCAATATTCTCTCCCTCTTCTCCCTTTGCTATTCTAGACACTTAAATGGAAACTTTTAGAGATTAAAACTTAAAAATAGTTGCTACGCTAATCTTTGGACTTGGATAAGTATGTGTAAACCTTCTGATGAGAAGACTTGAGACTTGTTCGGGCCTTCACATGTGTGGTACAGTGGCATTTTAAGATACTACTGGACACTGGGAGTTTATCACATTTCTTCTTTCTCCACCACTGCAAGTTTCAATTTACCAGCATGTATAAAAATATCAAGACTTTCTGAGCTTTAGGCATCCAAGGGAGCGGGCTCAGGAAACAGCCAGTGAGGGCTCCGCCATGACCAGTAGGTGTCTGTAGAGCATATAAAGGGCAGAGCTTACTCCTTAGAGGGAGAAATGGTACAAGTGTATCAGGATCTGGTAAAGGCTATGCCTCTGACACCAGTAACAAGATTAGTAAGGAAAGAAAGTCTCCATTGTGAACTGATATTTGAACTACCCAGACAAAACAGCAATGAATGATTGAGAATGATAGGAAATCAATATTAACTGGAAGGTTTAAGAAAGTTAACTAAATCTTTACAAAATAGTCTTGATTCCAGAACTGAAAGTTAAATACCACCTTATTCAATGAAACTTCTTTTCCCTTTCTATATTTGGCTCAAGCAAGTTTCTTTCCTTAGTGATAATAGATGCACTTTTGGAAGAAATGATGAGCTTTGAGGGAAAAAGTGTTCATTTCAAAAGATCAGTTTAGATTTCTGGTACATTCTGCACGTTCTGCAAACCTAGGGCATGCTTCCTTCTTGAGTGGCTGCAGCCTCAGAAATGTTTCTGTTCTCTGTAAGGAAAGAAGGAACAACAGTTAAGGTCTCATCTAGGTACAGTCTTCTTTGGCAGTCCCAAGGTATCATTCTGAAAGCTTTCTGAAAGGCAAGGTATCCCCAATGTTTTAAATCATCAATTAACCCACCACTTAACTCTAACCTCCATAAAAATCTACTCATAAAAATTTGAAAACCTGACACACATATAGTTAGGATTAGAAAAATGATTTACCAATGAGTAGCAAATCTGTTAACCTCTCCTGACCTCAGTGGCTTGTCTTAATCTACAACATGAGACAGTATTACCTGCCTTACCTACATAACAGATGCATTATGTAAATCAAGTGAGAAAAAATTATATATGTTAAAATTAGAAACATTACAGAAATATATATGGTATAGCTATTGTATTTAACAGTATCAGAACCTTAAGTTTGGAAGGGGAATATCTATAAATGGAATCTCGGTCAGCCGCCATAACTTGGGGGAATGGTATTGGGGTAGTAACACCCCATTTCACACAAAAGATTGCCTACATCACTTACACATAAATGCAAGCTAGATATATAACTTGACGCTATGCTTTAAAAAATAATGAAAGGAGTTTCCTTGACTGCAGATTAAAACATGTTTTTCCCTGTAATTAATTAATATTCTCCTTGATAATGCACACCAAGGGAGCCCATTAGTGATGCTCCAGCTCCCCACAGTGGGCATCTTACTTACATGCACTGTGGCAAGCATCAAGGACTGAAACTCAAGTGTGGAGGATGAGTCCTCTGGGTTTCTACCCTCTATGTCCAAAACTTTGAGCTGAGGATCATGTGTAGGGAAAGGCAGCCCTACACCATGCTAGGCCCTGGAAGACTTGTTGCTATTACAGATGCTCTCAGGTGGTCCCAGTCTATTCCCTGAGGCATCTTACCTGTGGCTTTTCTCAATGAGTTGTGCCCTTGCTTTTTTGGACACCAAATATAGCTACTCTGTGATTCTTTCAGCACCCTGATCTCAGCTAGGTGACAGTGAACTAATGTGATAGAGAAATTTGCATCAGTGTCTGCTACTAATTCTTCACCTCCAGCCAATGTATGCATGAAGACTAGCCATTTTGAATCAGTTCCAATAAACTCTCTCTGGTAATGACACTAAAGTACGCACTGGTGAGAAACTAACATTCCCTCCTGATACCAACCTCACCACAAACATCTGTAGCTTCTGTAGTTACTGAATATGAATCAATAACCTATAAATACACGATGTAAATGCTGTGTCTCCCTCCTTCTTCTGATACCAATGCTTAACCCAAAGGACTTCATGGGAGATTTCCAGTTTCCAGTCCAGCAGGTAAGAAGCTTGAAAGTTGGCACTCCACCCTGACAAGTAAAAAAAGCTAAACCAACTGAAAAATCAACCCATCTTAGATTCCTAAGTGAAGTGTGGACAAAATTCTACTTTCATTTTCCACTAAATCACCCAATTACATTTTCCAGCATATAACTGATGGAAATTCATCCTTGGAGTAAAAGGTGAATGCTTAATATCCTAAACAGTGGGGGAATGTATTATAATTTAACAAACTTGTTCAGGAACTTAATTTCGGAAACCAACTATATACATTCAAGTTTTGATTTCCTTCTGAAATGGCCTAGATCCATGTTACTCTTTAAATACTAAAACAATAATCCTTTTGGATTACAGAACCAAAATTGTAATTGCTAAAATTTTGTTTTCTTCTATTTAATCATATTGAAAAAAATCTGGCGGCCTTACCATGACTGGGTGAGTCGTAAATAAAGCCCTATAAGTCAGGTATTGTGAAATTAAATACAAATAACTTCAGGAACCAAATATAAGGGCTGGACCAAATCAGAAGGGCCTTATCACTTAATGACACAAAGCCTCCCTCAGTAACTGCAGAGGCAAGCCCTCAGGAGAGTGTTGCGAACTGGAAAGGGAACTTAGCTGAGACACTCCTCATATTTGGAGAAGGGAACCTTTGGATTCTGTGTCTGGGCCATATGCCTATACCTGGTTTGTGTGTATACATAGCCCTAGTCTATTCCAATTAAATGGCTTTGATGGCTATTACAGGCTAATTGTCCTCAAAATAATATCCTGTTTGGCAAAATGTAAGTTTTTCTTTAATCATATTTAATATGTTTTCCAATATGATTGTAGAGGGTAATTTTTGAGCCTAGGTTCATCCAACACTTACGTTACTCTAAGAAAGTGAATAGTTTCATCCTAATATATTGAACTCAGCCTCTAATCCTAATCCTTGGTGGGTTGTTTTATATTAAAATGGATAATGAACTCTACTTTCTTCAGTCTAGCAGGACCTACTGAGCACCATTGGAGGAAGTGCTGTCTTGAGAGCTGCAGGCTTGTTATTTGGGAAGACATGAATTTAACTTCATCTGAGGTAAGAACTGCCTTGAAGGTACACTTAGTATTACTTAAAGCATTTGCTCTGTTTTCCTATAGAGCTTTCTCTAATTAGAGCTCTCATGGCTCCCACAGTAAGCCAGCCTTAGAATTACAAGTCCAAATCAGTGCTTCATACATGAAAGGAGCTCAATAAATATTATTAACTTTTTTAAGGTAATAATCACAATATTGACATGTGTTGAATATTTATTATGTACTAAGATTGTGCTAAATCCCTTTTTGTTTGTTTTGGATTTGTTCATTTGCTGGCCATAATAACCCTCATGAGGCAGAGACTACCATTCTGATTTATAGATGAGGAAACAAGAGCGGCAACAGCTAGTTAGGCTAGTTAGTGGTGGAACTGGCATTAACCACAGTTTGACTCTGGAGCCCCTGCATTTAACCACCACATAAAATGTGTGATATTCTGTTGGGAGAAGAAGAAACAGATGGTAACTTTTTAATCTCCACATTGAACTTATTTTTCCTCTATGGAGAAATTGGCTGAAAATTAATAGTATTTAAAATAAGATGTATAATGTCTCTTCAAATTTCTCCTAGCTCTGACAATGTTTACTACAAAAAGTCTTCCTAGTTTTCCCAAGTCCACATTAATCTCAATCTCCTCTGTATTTCCAAAAAAGTTGTTTGCTCTATCTCTGTAGTGTAATGCATTTGCCTTGAAGCATGATACTTGAAACCTCAACACTTTTTGTTAAATTGAATTTTTTGCAAGTTCATTATGATCTGATAGTAGTCTTAGAATTTCACAGGCTAAATTTGTTGCTACAGAGATATCATTCATGAAACGACTTGTGACGATATAAGGTTAAAAGTCTTCTCTGTTCACATATGAAATTAGGTAGAAAACGAGAGAGACCAGGTCTTGACTCTTCAGGTGCACCCTTTCCCCTCCAGCCCAGGTGGCTCTCGGCAGAGCTTCATCAGAAAGTGAGTACACAGTCCGGTGGCCTCTGTTGAGAGCACATAACAGTAGCCAAAAAAAATTGACAGAGTTGGCCTTCCAGGCTTCCCTGTATTTGAATTGTATACAGAAGGCTAGAACCCAGGGCAGTTGATATTTGAGCATAATTAACAGGAAAATCCAGAAGGCTACAGGTTGATGGTCAACAATAGATCAGTAGAAAATTATGATTCAGGTTCTAACAAAATCTTGAAAGATACCACACACCTGTAAAGGTGGCTGGAGGATGCAGCTCTGCCACATATCTAATTTGGATTTCTTCCTCTTTTTTCCACACCTGTTAACTTTGGAACTAGAAAGAGAAAAACAAAAAGGATGTAAATTGGAAGAAGTGAAGGTCACTTATGCTGACTCCGGGGTCCGTTTGCAAGTTCAGTTTCTTAGCCCTATAACATATTCTCCATCTCTTGTCCCTTTCACCTCTTGTCTTCCCTGATGTGAGTCCCCATGTGTTCTGGTGTCTGAGCCTAGGAGTTCACCAACTGGAACTAAGCTATTAGGTTTCAATCAAGTCCAAAGAGCTGCCTTGAGGACCTAGATGCTCTGACCCCATCAGGACCAGAGAAAACACTAAAACCCATTTGTTTGTACATTCTAGGGCAACTGTACACCGGCGAAGCAGTATATGGGTTCCGATTTAGGGAGCTACATAGTCAACAGGACCAGAGCCACTGAGGCGTGCAGCCTTTACCTCTGTAGGAAGAACGGAAGATGCGTAAGGAAGGTATGGGAAGCTCCCGATTATCCTTACTTGAATCCTGCAAGTTACCACATAGAAGCATCCGAGGCTGGAGAATTTATTGTGAAAGGAAAAGCATCTATTACAGACCTGGCAGTAATGGCGGAGAATTTTTCCTGTCATTGTTATCAGGGTTTCGAAGGGACCGACTGCACAGAAGTGAAGCCAGCTGACGCTGCTCTGCTGTTTCCTCTTTTTCTGGCTCACTAATAGCACTGCTGGTTTTAGTAGGTGATCAGAGCATTCAGTTGTGAGATAATTGCATTTAAAGGGAATTGTGTGGCCTCTAGAGTAGTCATTTAGGGAAGAGATGAAACTTACGACAAATTTTTTCTCTTATGAAATCCATTGAGAGGTATTATAAGTAGACATTATGTATGTCGCTTAACAGGAACATATTACTTTATTTAGCTCTGATTTGGCTGACAAACCAGATCCAGAGGTAAAAATCAATGCAATCTTCTTTACTGGAATGTTTAAGTTGTATTTAAATTAGAGCTAGTATATTTTAGTCTTTGTATGAACATATACATAAAAGCATACACATAAATTTAAGTTGTTGACTTCAAAGACTGGTTTTCTGGCTTGCGATTTACTTAAGGGCAGATTACTAACTAATTATCTAATTCAACAGAGGAGGTCACCTCAGAATGTGACCTGTTTGCCTGGTCCACTGACCAGGCCCAAATGTAGAGTTTCTGTTCCAGTCCTTGGTTCTCACTAGGGGAGGGAGAGCTGAGCTCACTGAGTGCAGAACTGGGTCCTAATGCGGCTTCTCATGAGGGTGCAGGGACAGAGGCAAGGGAAGTTTTTCCAATTAATTGCAAAGACATCTACTCCAATAAGCAGTCACCATGACTCTCCCTCACAGACCCCAGCAATTTAAATACTTTGAAAGGCTTCAGGATACTTTTACTGGCCTACACTGACATTGCTCTAGAGCTGGAAACGGAAGCCATGCTAATAAAATAAGCAGTTGGTGTCTTTTGCAAGCAAAAATCATTACTAAAAAAATACTTAATAAATGATACTTAAGGGACCAAGAAGTGCTATTTGGAAAGGATCTCTCCAAGAAATACTCGTTATTTTGGCCCCCATATATGAGTTTTGAGTAGTAGTTTTAGAGTCAGTTTGAATCTAATTTGAATCATACTATCCATCTGGTTGTATGACTCTGAGAAAGTTATTTATAATCCCCATTTTCTCATCTGAAATTTGGTAAAATCATTCCTACCTCAGTGAATTATTCGGGGAGTAAATGGAATAACTATGTCCCATGCATACTTTAGCTCTTAATATGTGTTGCTAATCTTCAGTTATCTTCCCTTGGTCACCAAAGTAATGAAAACACTTAGGATAAAGCAGAGTCTTGGGCAATTCCTCTTTTCAATGTCATATTCTATTTATAATCACTTATGTGTTGTGTTCTCTTGAGAGGCATGTTCAGTGAACAGGATTTTCTTCCCCTGGAAACAGTCCACTTGGAAGGTAAATTCAAGATAGGTATGATGCTATTATAGAAGACATGAGGTTGATTCACACTCTTTTTCCACTTCTTTTGTCTTTCTATGGAAAATCTGCAATCCAGGTATGCCCTTTTCAACTCTGGGTCCCTGCTTGTCAGAAGTTGCTGACATTGCTTAGGTCTAATTTCTAAATGTAAAATACAAACAAAACAAACCACAAAACTCTTATAATGCTATGAATGAGATGTAATTTTACATAGATTAACATTTCAAAAATTAAGTTTATTTTCATATCAGAGATGATATAATTGCATAGAAATTTGTAATATGGAAAAAATAGTGAAGGAAATCACCAGTAATCATTATAACATATTCTGGTAACTTTTGGTATGTTTCTTTCTAGCATTTCTTCTAAAGACGTTTTTTTTAACATAGTTGTAATAATAATATATGAATATTTTTACATCTTGTGTTTTTCACTTAACCATATGTGATGAGTAGTTTGCATGCTATTTCATAATCCTCATAAATATCCTTTAAATACCATTTTTAAGTCCACATAATATTCCAACATCTGGAGATAGCAAAATTCAATGAACAATTTTCCTTAAATTTTTAAATGTCAGGATTTTAGTCTTTAGTCACCTCCCCAGAGAAGACTTTCCAGGTCACCCTCCTGATTCATACATTCATCCATTAACCAATTTTTGTACATTAACTAATTTATTAAGCTTTACTTCTTATCAAACACTATTCTAGGCTTTGAAATATATCCTTGAACAAAACACAGACAAGGAAACTTGTCTTCTGAGAACTTAATTCTAGCTGGGGAAACAGACATTAAACATACAAATAAACAATTTATATCAGATGCTGGATTTATGGGAAAGAAAACAGAGCACAGTCAGGAGGGAGGGATCGTCCAGGTGTCGGGCCTCACTGCACAGACGCTCCTTGAATGAGAGAGCATTAGCTATGGGAAAATTTGGGGACAGGGTATTTCAGGCGAACGAATCCACTAGAACACATTTGGTAGTAGGCCTAGTATGAATATACAAGGAAGAGCAGAGAGGGCATGAGGGCTGGATATTTCTCTTCACCATTAACTTCCTTATTTATTCATTTATCACCATCTGACATAGTGTATATTATATATTTATTTTCTGTCTTTGCTTACGAGAGTGTAAACTAGGAAAACAAGGACTTCATTTTGCTCACTGCTGGAACGTAGTATGTGCCCATAGTTCTTTGAAAGAACGGATCCATGAGTGATTCAAAAACCCGAATCAGTGGAAGCTATCCATTTATTATAAGAACTTGTTTTTAACTCTGCACATTAATAGTTGAGTTATTGCAAAGTCATTCTCAAGCATTAGTGTTCCCTTTTTTTTCCTGGTCCATTAGCCTCTGGAATCACCTAGTTTAACTCCTTGGTGAAAAGCTGAGGCATGAAGAGAATGAATCACTTGGTAAAGTCAGAGACTGGCTTGTAAAAGGGCCCTAATCTGGGATCTGCGTTCCGAGTATTCTGTCCATCATAATTTTTGTTGTAATGGAATCCAAATTTATTCATTCAGCTTTTGACCATAAATTTAATGCATTTTTAAAATTAATTTGGGTCACTATTGGTTATGTTCATTTAAATACCAGATTCTTCAAGCTATAATTCTTGGTTAATTTGGTTCACTGATCCCAGATAAGAAATCCACCTCCTAAACTGCTTAATGACAGTAGCTTCTTTCCTTTATGGAAACAGCAAGTTTATAATAGATAATAGTGGTATTTTTTTGTCTTTCTATACATATTTAATGATATCAAGTTACTACTTGATATAAAACAGCATAAAACCTGGCACATTAAAACTAGCAAATGGTAGCTATTATTATCAAACATTTTCAGTATTGATCCCCCATAAAAGCTGCAACAGGTAATACTATTTCCATTTCGAAATAGAAGAAATTATGATTCAGAATAGTGAAATGACTTAGTTAATATCACAAAGAAGTACCCAGGCCTTGAGCCCTTTTCTTTTGAATCTTAAATTAGTTATCTTTTCATTAGATCTCAGCAGAACACAGAAGACTTACTTGCACCAAATTTCTTTTTTACTAATTTAGTAGAAATATAACCCACAAGTATACTGATTCTAGGATCAGGCAGTCAGTACTTTTTCTGGCCCCACTGGAAGAACAGTTAAATTAACTGATCTACTAGCAATGTACTCTTAGCCCTCATACTCTAAATATTTAAATATCATTTATCCATAAAAGAAATCAGGGTCTCTTAGGAAAATGTCTGATTCCAGATCTAAGACATGAAATGTACAAGATGAGTCTGGAATATTTTGTTATACTACAATGCAAGGACTTTGTACATAAAGCAAGGATTATATCAAAAGGACTCAATAGCCAACTTAAAGAATATTCCACTGCCAAAGATGGTGTGGGTAAAATTGCAATATTTCTAGAATCTCTCTCCTGACTTTAGTGCATCTCCATACAATAGGTATTTCCAATGGGTGGAGAGAAGTAGTCCATCTCCGTATCAATAGGTAATTACAAGGGCAAGCTAGGGCTTATCTAGACTGGAGAGGTTGGGTGGCGTCCCTTTTTTCTGCAGCTGGGTCATGAGAGACATGGGAGAGCAGAAGTGGACTGCTTATAAGCAATAAACAGGTTTCTCCCACTTTACTTCTCCCTCTGACTAATTTCAGTTTCAAAGGTATTTTGCCCCAGGATTTTCCCCCGGAGTTACAACCAATTCACAGGAAACATAACAAGCAAAGGAAAATTCAGAACAATATGTCAGGGATGTAACTATCAAAATTCAGATCCTAGGGAGCTCTACAGGACAAATAGCCTGATTTTCCTAACAGATAGCTTGAAAGAAAAGAGAGAGAGAGAGAAACCTATACATGGAGCTTGTTAAATGAACTATAGTGCATCTGTACAATGGCATAGCATTCAGCTTTAGAAAGGAATGAGGAAGTTCTTATATGCTGATATCAAGAGATGTCTAAAAGGCAACTCTTTAGGCTTTTTTGTTTGTTTTTTACTTCTATCTAGTCACATTGAGGGAAACTCATGGTTTTTAGAAATGTATTTGCATTCCCATTTTAGAAGATTTCCTAGAGATAGCTAAAGTTTTGTAAGCATTTACTGAGTGTGGACCCTAAGAGATACAAATGCAAAAGCCATTAGTAACTGATCAAAACTAATTGATGAACCAAATCTCAATGAAATGATAATCCCATCAGGAAAAGGGAACCAGAAGAAGCCATTACTAAGCGATGTGTCATATATAAAGTAATATGTAGTACTATCAATTTTTAAAAGATATTTGAAGCAGCTCTGTTATTATAATTTAAAATTATCGAATAAAATTTAATGAATAAAATTTGTTTATTGTGAAAAATAAATATTGTGTCCAAGTGAATGTATTTTGCTTTTTGTTCCTACTAGAAAAATAAATATATAAATGTGCTGCTTCCTTTGTCTTTAATCTTAAGAAGTTGGAACACTTTTAATGTTACTGAACACTCATTTATGAACTTGATGTTTTGTTCCTCTCTGCAGGCCCAAGAACCATCAATTTTCCACTTCAAATATTACTTTTGGTATAGTGAAAACTTAGAACGGGGTATTCTGTTCTCTGTTTCTGGAAATAAAAAATCTTAGGTCATCACTGAGGCCACTTACTGCATTCTGTCCTATTAAGATACTGAAAGAAGTAGTTTAATGCAATCAAATTTATTGCTACCCAAAAATAACTTATAATTCCCTTGTCAAGGGAAAATAGATAGTAAATGTTGTATTTCTAATATACTACCTATTGCACTGGGTTTGTACAGCATGCTGTATTCTTTTGCCTAGGAACATTTACTGACATTACTTTGATAGTTTTGATGGGTACACTCTTGCACTCTATATTTCCCTCTGTACTTAAGAAATTTGCCCTTAATTCTCCTTTAAAGAAATGTTAGTTTCTTTTGCCCTCTGAAGGCAGACAGTCCAAGGCTCTGCCTCTGCAAAGAACAAAGGGACTAAGGATCACCAGACTCATTACTTGATCATCTTATGACGGTGAGTGACATTCCAGCTATCGTATCTAAATTCCAGGCAGTAGAATGGAGGAAAGTACAAAAAGAAATAAAGAAAATGAAAATAAGCACAATAAATCTCTTTTAGAAAAATTTCCCAAAAACTGTCACATGATACACAAGCTTACATCCTTTGGCAGAATTTGGTCACTTGACCCCATCTAGCTGCAAGGAAAACTCATAAATATGGTCTTTATTTCTAGCTGCCATGTGGCTAGACTAAAATCTATTACTACTAAAAAAGGGAACAGGAGTATGGGGAATAATAAGCAGTCTTTGCCTCTGCTATATCTTGTAAAATAGATACTTTTTCCTTTCATTTTTTTCTCTCCCTACTCACTAAAACGTCTTAAGAAGTAGGGACTATCTTGTTCACCATTGTATTCCTAGGTCAAGCTCAGACCAGACACACTGGAGGAATTTGAAAAATAGTTGTTAAAACAGAGAATAATAATTCAGTTATTCCTAGTCAGAGACACAAATTAAAATCATTTGGAGAGGCATCTCAAAACAAATACTCCTGGGCCTATAACCTATTGTGGAGTCAGAATTCTTAAGCTGGCACGCATATTTTGAAAAAGCTCCCCAATCCAATATAACATGTATTTTTAGTGGAAAAAAACATTAAATAGCAAGAAAGAAAAAGTAACATGGCATTTTAAAGAACATTAATTGGAGTTCTGCTTCACATCTTAAGCAGTAGCAACAAAAACAATGAGATTGTTCTCAAGAGTGGTAAGAGCCATAACAAGGGGACACTTGTCTCTCCTTCCTTCCTTCCTTTTTCCCTCCTTCTCCCTTCTTTCTTTTCTTCATCTTTCCCCTTTCCAAATAAATTGCACTTCTGTCCAGTACTTTAGTACTTTTCCTTTAGAATTCCTAATTTTAGCATCATTACTTTTATTATATATAGACATAGTTTAGATTTATTTGTTTTACTTTTTATTCCCTCATTTTACATTTTTATATCAAATTTTATATTTTTTATATCTATCTAGGATCATTTTTCTTCTTACTGAAATCATCTTTTAGAGTTTCATTAGTGAAAGCCTTCCTGGGGAGAACTGTTTATGTTTTTAATCTGATCATTTTTAATTTTACCTGTAATACAGAAAGATAGTTTTGATGGATATAAAAAAAGATTTGATAGTTATTTTCCCTTAGCATTTTATAGATACTTTATTATAGTTTTTTATTGCTTTTGGTGATAATACTGCTTTCTGTCTGATTGCTTTCCTTTGCAAGTAATCTATCTTTTCCATCTTGCCCATTTGAGATTTTATGTCTGTTTTGGAGTTCTATAGTCTTGGTTTAGTATTTAAGTAGATATTTTTTCTCTGCTTATCCTGCTTATCACTTGATAATCTTTTTCTTAATCATTTTTATGATTCCATCATTTTAGTTTTCAGTATTTTATACATTGAAATTTAATATTTTGTATCTGATATTTATAATTCCTTAAAATAAGGAGATTCTATATTTATTGTTTTTTATTCTTACATCAATCATGATAGCTTATTTATTTCTGTATTTGGCAATTATGAGTTCATATTTCTGTTGATTTTAGTCTGTGGGAATTCTAAGTGTCAAAATTTGGGTTGCTTTCCTCCAGAGAGGTTTTTTTTTAATTATAATAACTTAATTGAGATAAAATTCACATGTTATACAATTCATCAATTTAAAGCATATAGTTAAATGATTTTTTGTATGTTTACAAAGTTGTGTATCCATCACTCCATTAAATTTTAGAACATTTTCATCACCCCATAAAAAAAAAACCCAAGCCCATAAGTACTCACTATCCATTTTTGTATAATCCCTCCCAACTCTAGGGAACCCTTAATCAACATACCCATACCTAGACATGCCTGGGAATGACAGCTGGGAGAGGGAAGCCCTAAAGTGGGTAAGGGTAATGCTCTTTGGTAGAGAAGTATTTGTCATTAAAAGAGTCTTAGTATGCTTTCAGATGCTCTCAGTTTGATACTTACTTTAAAGATAAAATTTTATTTTACAAGAAGATTAAGAGACTTTTCCTTAGTGGAGCCTATGTATCCCCTAAGAGGAAATAGTCTGAGATGCTAATGAGAGACTATATATATGATATTATATGTTTATATGTAATAGCATATATATCTTATTTTGTGTTATGTAATAACATATATATAATAACAAGGGCTATTTTCTAGTTATTCTAGAAATGTATCATGGATGTCCTTTTTTAGTAATGGCATAAGACTACATTCTGCATTCCTTAACCAAGACCAAGCACCCCTTTTTCAACCCATTACTTCTTTTCATAGACTCCCAAGATCTACATCTGTAGTTAGTTACTTGGCCTTCAACTTATTAAAAACTGACTTTCCCATTAACTTGGGCACTATCAAGCTGGTAACAATCCAGGAAGAGGAGAGAACAAATCATACATGAGTAATCATTAATGACTAGGCCAGGGTGGACTAAGTTGTCCTGACTGGGTAGATTCCTTCTGTTACCTAGTTCAATAGTTAATCATAAGTAAATATCAATTTCCACACTGAAACCAAATGCTGGATTTGGACTTCTCTGTTCTTTCCTTTCATTGACCCTTGACCTACACATTGTTAACAGACATTGGCAATGTGCACATGGATCCCACAAGGTCCCTTTTGTCTGTTGTGATTCTCTCCCCAACAGTGCACTTTCCCTCCTCCCTCCCTCCCACTCAGTGTGGTTTGCTTCTTGAATCCCTAATGCTGCACTCCACAGGACTTTAGTGAAATTACACCCTTTCTTGGCTTCACCCCTTTCTTCTACTTCTTTCACTCTCTTGAGAGTTTTTTCCTGAAAAAACTTCCTTATAAGTTATTTGTGCATGAAACCTCATCTTAGAGTCTGCTACTGGGAGCTTAAGTCCCATTTGTGTTCCAAATATTTAGAAACAAACATAAAAATAAGGAGCTTACCTTTTGCATGGGAAAAATACCACAGGTAAGTCAAAACACAAATTGGAAAAACACATTTGGAACACACAACAAATGCTAATTCTTCTAATATGCAAAGAACTTTTAAGCAAATCAATTCAAAACAACCCAAACCCTACATGGGAAAAGGACATAGATAGAAAATCAAAGCAAAGAAACTATGAATGGCTCAATTTCTCAAAATAAAAGAAATTGTTTAAAATGACAATGAGATACCATTTTACATTACTCAGATTGGCAAAGACTTTACAAAGTATGATAATACAGTATTAGTTTTGATATGTGGAAATTAGCATTCTTAATTTTTGGAGAAGTGTTAACAGATACAATCTCTTTACGAGTCACCATTGTGTATTACACTTCAAAATGGACAAGGCTTGCCTTTCAACCCTGATTGCTCTTGTTGTCATTCTTCTTTTTAAATTCTATAATAACATTTGTTATGTCTGAATGTTTATGTCCCCTCAAAATTCATGTGTTGAAACCCTAATGCCCAATGTGATGGTATTCAGAAGTTCAGCCTTTGGAATGTGCTTGGGTCATGAGGGTGGAGTCCCCATTAATGGGATTAGTGCCTTTATAAAAGATACCCCAGAGAGCTTGCTAGCCTTCTTCCAGCATATAAGAATACAAAGAGAAGTCTGCAACCCAAAGAGGGCCCTCACCTAACCATGCTGGCTCCTTGATCCTAGACTTCCCATCCTCAAGAAGTGTGAGAAACAAAGTTCTGTTGTTTATAAACTCCCCAGTCTGTGACATTTTGTTATAGCAACTTGAAGGGACTAAGACAATATTTATCACTCTGAAGTTATGTATTTATTTATTTGTTTATTGTCTGTTTCCTCCCATTAGAATGCAAGCTCTCCTTAACAGCAGGGCCTGGTCTGTGTGGTATCCTCCATGTCTGCAGGTGGCATGTGATAAATGTTCTGTTTAAAAAGAATTAATAAATCAAGTAGTTGGCACCTATGGTATGGTTTGAGGTGCCCTAGTGACTCCAGAATATCTCAATATCCTTTTGCAATGTCTAAAATTCTCACTTAGACAATCAATGAAGACATTGAAGGAGACTATTAAACTATTGTATCATGAAAATCTAAATAAAAGTAAAGTAGCTAAGGAATTAGAGCAAGAGAGAAGTAAATTTTAACTGAGATTGTGGGCCAGGTAAAATCAGAATCACAAAGTAGTTTTTAATTAACTGCAAACAAGTAGATGACTGACCTTGGCAGTAGTGTGGGGGTTCTTACTTAGGTTGCAGAGATTATAGCAAACAAGTCTTAAGATAAGGACAGAGGAGAAACCAGAATCAAAACCAAAGCGGGCAGAGCACTACGGTGTCCATCAGAATGCTGTAAGCAGAGAAGTGAAAACCAGGGCAGAGGAAAACTGAAGACATCGGAACAGATGGAACAGTGAGAAGCAGCTGGTTATGGCAAAGCGTAGAGAGAGACCTACAGAGCAGTGGAATTATGGGAAATCCATGGCATTATTTCTGGGTGAAGAGGGAGGCATTTGAGGTGTCAGCCAATTTAGGCAGAATATGACAAAAATAATGGAGATGCCACTAGTAGGAGTATGGAAGGGAGCAGGGTTGAGGAGCGTACCAATCCCTGACCTTTCTGGTAGTATCCTGTGTTATGGTTCACTTGCTGTCGAGCTGCATTTGCCTGCAGGTGCCAATGTTACAAGACACGGAGTTTCCTGGACACAGTCTAGTTTTAGCCAAACCTTAGTTCCTGCCACACCACTTTCGGCACTTTCTAGAGTCTCCTTCAGATTTAAAAATTTTATTCTATGTGTGATACAAGCAGAAAGATGTCTATATCTACATGCTGTAGTAGACAATTAAAATATTCAGTGCCCCTTCTCAGAAAATGTCTTTTCATATTTTTATCTGCATAATGATAGTGACTCATCCAGTAAAGGGTATTGTAAAGACCAAGAGCTTCAGAATTTGCTAGAAATGGGTTTTCTAGCTTTGGGATTGTGAACAAGTTATTTAATTTTTTCTAAAGCTTATTTCTTCATTTGGAAAATTAAGATGATAATTCTTACCCCAGGGTGTTATTGAAACATTTAAATACCATAGTTAATTATTTACTGAAAATCTTTAGATGACTTCATAATCAGTTGTTGATTGTCTGATTTTAGATATTTGGTTAAAATTCCTTTCCTGTAAACACTGTCTATTAGTGACATTTTAATGAAAGCCTTGCTGTACTCATGTTAACATTTAAAATATAACAAATATTGCACATTTGTTTAAAGCTGTTTAGGCCATCAATAAATATTACTTATATCTTGGATTTTTAAAACTGTAGCTATTACATATTATGAATTAAAGGCAAATAAGCCATACACAATTGAATTAAAGTAATATTTTTTCTTAAAACCATAAACATTCATTAAGTACCTAAGGTACTAATTAGATGCAACCTTGGGAGATTCATTTTCCTATAATTATGTTGACAAGTGAACACGTGCCTTCAAAGTTCTTTTTTAACTCTTTGAAGTTATCTTGTTATCTGTCCTGTATTTTGTTTTGTTTTGTTTTTTAGCAAAAGAGTCAGTTTAATAAAGATCTTGTCGCCATCCTCCAACCTCATCCTTGGTCCACTCCCCAACCTCATACTTGATCCAGACTCTTCAAAAATTCTGAAAGGGAGCAGAGACAATCCTAATGAATATTCCTGGATGTTTTCACAGCTGATTTCCCCAACCTCTCAAAGTTCCTTCCTTTCTTGTGCCTTCTCCCAGTCGCTGAGTCTCAGGGACACTCCCATCCTGTCATAAACTAGCCAGATTCTTAGTCGTCCGTCACTCTAACCCTGAATTCCTGTTTCTCTTGTCTCAGGTGAGAATCAGAGGGCACTCCTGGTTTCCTCTGTTCTTTGTAAGGAGACAAACACAACCACCTGCTCTTCTCATCTGCAAGGGTAATGTGCTCAGGTTTTTATGGAGTAGTATAGAGGGGCAGAGATAACTATAAATACTAGTGCACCTTTGTAATGGCATTAGAAGGTTGAGGCTGTAGTTAAATTTTTTTGGATAGCCTGTGTCACACATTTGATATCTGCAATGTGCTAGATGTACTGTTTATTTTGATAACAACAATAATAGTTATTAATGATTACTCATGTCTAATAGATGTAATAAACATGCTAATAGCCAAAGTAAGTTTGGTACTGAGAAATAATCTTGTTAACGATTGCTTCTTTGATTTTAGAAAACTACTCTTCCTCCTCTTGCAAAATAGAAGCAGAACCAGCCTGTTTGGCCAAATTAATATGTAACCACCAAACATCATAAAAATATCTGGGTTCTATATTAATAATTTGCTTTGCTATTATGCATTTCAAGTGTCACTTACTTATCTTCCACTTACTTATTCTACTAATCCAATTTAAAAGATTGAAAACTGTCCAGATAAGTTACATTTGACAAGTCAGAGAAATATTTCAATAGGGCTGAGGGAAGACAATTGAAATCTGTGCTTGAATGAATTGTTTTCTTACTGAATTCCTCCACAAGATGCAAAGAGGCCACTAAGTTAAGGTAATGCATACTAAAGCTAGAGTCAGTCTGACTGGCTGGTAGAGTCATGGTCCATGAAGACTTTCTCGTGTAGATTTCCTCTTAGAGCATACTGTATGGTGATGAATGCCATTATTAAGGCACAGAGCCATCATGAGATCTGGCTTCACTGCAATAGGAATTTGCTGAGTAGCTCATTTCCACCAGAATAATTCCTTAATGGCTCACATATTTTAGATTAAAAAATATGTATTTTTTTTAGTATTTCGTAGGGAAGCTAGCAGATCTATGGATCATTAAATAAATGGTCTTGGGTTTTACCTCCTCTTTTCTTGTTTATTTCCTGCCTTTCATACAGAACAGGGTAGAGGCAAAGGATAATACATTACTACTAATAAGAAACAGGACCAATTTCATTTATTTGGCATTTACTATGTGTCAGGTGTAAGAGAGGAAAAAGAAATTTTCTTTTGCCTCTGAGGTTCTGTGGCTGGGGTTTATGAATTGAAATGACAAAAGACAGATTAATAGGAGAAAAACATACAAACCTTATTTAATACTTTTACTTGCACACGGGAGCCTTCATAGGAAAAATGAAGACCCGAAGACGCAGTTAGGACCCAGAACTTGTATATCTTCTTAAGAAAGACTGATAAATTAAGGAGGAGTGACAAGACAATGGAAAAGGGGTTTAAGCTTCCTGGGGCAGTAAATTGTGGGGAAGTGGGAAATTAATGGCAGATAAGTGGTATTTGAGTAGGTTTATAGGTACAGATCCATCCAACTCCCAGTCTCTGGTGTTAAGATAGTTTCCTCTTCTTGGTACAGGGAGTCCACCTTATGGGAAATTTTATGTCAAAAGGCCTTCCTGCTTTGCTGTTGTTCAATTATCTTCAGCTTAAAATAATATGCTAAAGTAGTATATTTTGGGTGGCATGTTCTGAACCTTTCACTGGCATTGTGCTAAATGGTTTATGTACATTATTTCATTAAAATTTCACAACAGACCTATAAGAGAGTTGCTATTATTATCCACATTTTTAAATAAAAAAAAAACAAGAACCAAACCTCAAGTGCAGTGAAGTTAAATAGTTTGGACAAGGTCACATTGCTATGAAGTTAAGAAGCCAGATTCCAGACCTGTTAGTCCTCATCTAAAAAACTAATTTGCCTAGTCCAATAGGTAGTCATTTACAGACATTACTTTAAGGAGTCCTCAGATCAGAACTTTGTTCCGGTTGCTGAAGAGATTCAACTGAAGAGCTCTAATAACTTGCCCAAGGCCACTTAATTAGAGAGTTAGGATTCAAATCCCATGTGTGTCAGACTCTAAAGTTTTTGAATATCAAAATGGTTTTATCCATTCCATAGTAAAAAAAAAATCCATTTTACATCATGACCCAGTGAACACATTTATAAACATGTAATACATAAAAAAGACTCATAATACCCTTACTACATGCAATGATGGCATTCTGGTGCTTCCTATCCTGTCCTGTCCTATTGTTTTCTACTCTGTTATAGTCTATTTCATTTGTTTTTTTTTAAAAAATGCTTATTACAACCAATTTAATCAATTTTATGGCCACTAATAGTTTGTGACTTGCAATTTGGAAAAGAGAATGCTAGGAATAGCCCTCTCCAACATCAAGTTCCTGGATGATCATGTTCACAATTATCCTCCATTTGTGCCTAAAATGCATAGGGTTACCTAGATGATATTTAGTTTTTACTCTGAAATGCTCTTTGTAATTAAATGTTGTCCAGAGATGATCTCAGTGTGGAGGGGGCTATCTGAGCTCTCCTGTGGAAGGGTTAACTAGTGCTCCCATTTCTTTTAACTAGAACATGTGATCTCTACTGAGACAAAGTACCAGCAGTCTCCCAATCTACATGTGGAGACAAAGGGGCGATGTAATTGTACATACAACTTTTACTGAGTTTCTATATTGTGGAGTGAATTTTGCTAGGTATGACTCTTCTTTCCTTCTCTTCTTTTTCACTGACTACATTATTTAAAGGAAACTGAAATTACTGCTATTTCACCTAAACTTCTGTGTATTGTCTAAGAATTTCAATATCTATGGTAAACATTTCTTTGGTGTTCTTGGACTAGGAATTTACAATATTTAAATTTTTCTAGAGATACATGAAATTTTATTACATGTATTGGCTTTTATGGCTCCTGTAGCTCAAAGAAACAAATTTTTCTATACTTCATTACGTCTTTCTTATAGTTTAGGGTAAAATGCAAATGAACCACAATAAGCAACATATACTAATACAGGTAGTCCAAGGGGAAGGAACCCTACATTTTAGATGTACAAACCTTCTTGTAAAAAATATTTCAGTGGTATCATTTCACATGTCATCCCAGCATGCCTGTGTGTTAGATTGATTTAGGTAATACCAGCATATTTTTAAAGAGTTAGGTGACACCTAAAGATTGAATAATTTGAATCTTCCAGTTGCTGCATAATAGAGCTAAAAATAGAGCAATCCTTTTTAAGATCTGGACTCTTCAGCCATGAGATTCACCAGCCTTTAGGTCCCTTTGGCAGATGAAAACTCAGTTAAGATAGAAAGGAAAAAGCTAAAAGTGAATGTGAAGAAAGGAAAGAGTCATTGTAAAGGGAGACACCAATAAATGTTTCTAGCGCTGCTCTGTACATACATACTCCAATCTTGGGCTATATCACACCAAGAGCTACAGAGAATGGCAGCAGCTACAGACAGATCTGAAAGAATAGGATTAGGTGAGAATTAGTGATCTGTAAAGTCCCTGCTAACTGTAACATCTAAAATATATCTTACTTTTTATACAACAATGTAAGGGCAAAAGTAGCTATTATTACTCAGCGATGATAATTATCACCTCTTCTATTAATTTTGTTAATGTCTAAAATATCATAAATTGGGTTTTATTTAATATATGAATTTATAATTTGGAAGAATGGTAGGAGATTAAAAGTAATTTTTCTTAATTAAAAATTACTTTTTATTTTTTATTTTGGTATCATTAATGTACAATCACTTGAACAACATTATGGTTACTAGACCCCCTATTATCAAGTCCCCCCTACATACCCCACTACAGTCATTGTCCATCAGCATATTAAGATGCTACAGAATCATTACTTGTCTTCTCTATAAATACTACCTTTCCCGTGTCCCCCGCCACTGCATTACATGTGCTAATCATAATGCCCCTTTTCCCCCCTTATCCCTCCCTTCCCACTCATCCTCCCCAGTCCCATTCCCTTTGGTGACTGTTAGTCCATTCTTGGGTTCTGTGAGTCTGCTGCTGTTTTGCTCTTCCAGTTTTTTCTTTGTTCTTATACTCCACAGATGAGTGAAATCATTTGATACTTGTCTTTCTCTGCCTGGCTTATTTCACTGAGCATAATACCCTCTAGCTCCATCCATGTTGTTGCAAATGGTAGGATTTGTTTTCTTATGGCTGAATAATATTCCATTGTGTATATGTACCACTTCTTCTTTATCCATTCATCTACTGATGGACACTTAGATTGCTTCCATTTCTTGGCTATTGTAAATAGTGCTGCGATAAACATAGGGGTGCATATGTCTTTTTCAATCTGTGCTGCTGCATTCTTAGGGTAAATTCATAGGAGTGGAATTCCTGGGTCAAATGGTATTTTTATTTTTACTTTTTTGAGGAACCTCTATACTGCTTTCCACAATGGTTGAACTAGTTTACATTCCCACTAGGAGTGTAGGAGAGTTCCCCTTTCTCAACATCCTCGTCAACATTTGTTGTTGTTTGCGTTTTGGATGTTGGCCATCCTCACTGGTGTGAGGTGATACCTCACTGTGGTTTTAATTTCCATTTCTCTGATGATTAGCGATGTGGAGCATCTTTTCATGTGCCTGTTGGCCATCTGAATTTCTTCTTTGGAGAAGTGTCTGTTCAGATCCTCTGCCCATTTTTTAATTGGCTTATTTGCTTTTTGTTTGTTGAGGTGCATGAGCTCTTTATATATTTTGGATGTCAACCCCTTATCGGATATGTCATTTATGAATATATTCTCCCATACTGTAGGATGCCTTTTGTTCCACTGATGGTGTCCTTTGCTGTACAGAAGCTTTTTGGTTTGATATAGTCCCATTTGTTCATTTTTGCTTTTGTTTCCCTTGCCCAGGGAGATATGCTCATGAATAAGTTGCTCATGTTTATGTCCAAAAGATTTTTGCCTATATTTTTTTCTAAGAGTTTTATGGTTTCATGACTTACACTCAGGTCTTCAATCTATTTTGAGTTTACTTTTGTGTATGGGGTTAGACAGTAATCCAGTTTCATTCTCTTACATGTAGCTGTCCAGTTTTGCCAACACCAGCTATTGAAGAGGCTGTCAATTCCCCATTGTATGTCCATGGCTCCTTTAACGTATATTAATTGACCATATATGCTTGGGTTTATAGTTGGGCTCTCTATTCAGTTCCACTGGTCTATGGGTCTGTTCTTGTGCCAGTACCAAATTGTCTTGATTTCTGTGGCTTTGTAGTAGACCTTGAAGTCAGGGAGTGTAATTCCCCCTGCTTTATTCTTCCTTCTCAGGATAGCTTTGGCTATTCAGGGTCTTTTTTCAGTCCATATGAATTTTAGAACTATTTGCTCTAGTTTATTGAAGAAAGCTGTTGGTATTTTGATAGGGATTGCATTGAAACTGTAGATTGTTTTAGGCAGGGTGGCCATTTTGACAATATTAATTCTTCCTAGCCAAGAGCATGGGATGAATTTCTATTTATTAGTGTCCTCTTTAATTTCTCTTAGGAGTGTCTTGTAGTTTTCAGAGTATAGGTCTTTCACTTCCTTGGTTAGGTTTATTCGTAGGTATTTTATTCTTTTTGATGTGATTGTCAATGTAATTGTTTTCCTGATTTCTCTTTCTGCTAGTTCACCATTAGTGTATAGGAATGCAACAGATTTCTGTGTATTAATTTTATATCCTGCAACTTTGCTGAATTAAAATTTAAATCTAGTAGTTTTGGAGTGGATTCTTTAGTGTTTTTTATGTACACTATCATGTCATCTGCAAACAGGGACAGTTTGACTTCTTCCTTATCAATCTGGGTACCTTTTATTTCTTTGTGTTATCTGATTGCCATGGCTAGGATCTCCAGAACTCTGTTGGATAAAAGTGGGGAGAGTGGGCATCTTTGTCTTGTTCCCGATCTTAAAGGAAAAGCTCTCAGCGTCTCGCTGTTAAGTATAATGTTGGCTGTGGGTTTGTCATATATGGCCTTTATTGTGTTGAGGTACTTGCTCTCTATACCCATTTTGTTGAGAGTTTTTATCATGAATGAAAGTTGAATTTTGTCGAAAGCTTTTTCAGCATCTATGGAGATGATCATGTGGTTTTTGTCCTTCTTTTTATTGATGTAGTGGATGATGATGACGGATTTTCAAATGTTGCACCATCCTTGCATCCCTGGGATGAATCCCACTTGATCATGATGGATGATCTTTTTGATGTATTTTTGAATTCAGTTTGCTAATATTTTGTTGAGTATTTTTGCATCTATGTTCATCAGGGATATTGGTCTGTAATTTTCTTTTTTGTGGTGTCTTTGCCTGGTTTTGGTATTAGAGTGATGTTGTCTTCATAGAATGAGTTTGGGAGTATTCCCTCCTCTTCTACTTTTTGGAAAACTTTAAGGAGGATGGGTATTAGAACCTCACTAAATGTTTGATGAAATTCAGCAGTGAAACCATCTGGAACCGGCTTTTGTTCTTAGGTAGTTTTTGATTACCAATTCAATTTCTTTGCTGGTAATTAGTCTATTCAGATTTTCTGTTTCTTCCTGGGTCAGCCTTGGAAGGTTGTATTTTTCTAGAAGGTTGTCTATCTATTCTAGGTTATCCAGTGTGTTACCATATAATTTTTCATAGTATTCTCTCATAATTCTTTGTATTTCTGTGGTGCCCACAGTGATTTTTCCTTTCTCATTTCTGATTCTGTTTATGTATGTAGACTCTCCTTTTTTCTTGATAAGTCTGGCTAGGGGTTTATCTATTTTGTTTATTTTCTCGAAGAACCTGCTCCTGCTTTCATTGATTCTTTCTATTGTTTTATTCTTTTCAGTTTTATTTATTTCTGCTTTAATGTTTATTATGTCCCTTCTTCTACTGACTTTGAGCCTAATTTGTTCTTCCCCTTCTAGTTTCATTAATTGTGAGTTTAGACTGTTCATTTGGGATTGTTCTTCTTTCCTGAGGTAGGTCTGTATTGCAATATATTTCCCTGTTAGCACGGCCTTCGCTGTGTCCCACAGATTTTGTGGTGTTGAATTATTGTTGTCATTTGTCTTCATATATTGCTTGATCTCTGTTTTTATTTGGTCACTGATCCTTTGATTAATTAGGAGCATGTTATTAAGCCTCCATGTGTTTGTGGGCTTTTTTGTTTTCTTTGTGTAATTTATTTCTAGTTTCATACCTTTGTGATCTGAGAAGCTGGTTGGTACAATTTCAGTGTTTGAATTTATTGAGGTTCTTTTTCTGGCCTAGTTTATGATCTATTCTTTTTTTTTTTTAGTTTATTTTGATATCATTAATCTACAATTAAATGAGTAATATTATGGTGATTACACTACCCCCTTCATCAGGTCCCCACCCCCAACCCCATTACAGTCACTGTCCATCTGTGTAGTGAGATGCCATAGAGTCACTACTTGTCCTCTCTGGGTTGTACAGCCCTCCCCGTGCCTCCCCAACATTACATCTGCTAATCATAAGGTCCCTTCTTCCCTCTTGCCCCTCCCTTCCCACCCATCCTCCCCTGTCCCTTTCCCTTTGGTAACTATTAGTCTGTTCTTGGGTTCTGTGAGTCTCCTGCTGTTTTGTTCCTTCATTTTTTTTTTCTTAGTTCTTATACTCCACATATGTTCCATGTGCACTTGACAAGAATGTGTATCCTGTTGCTTTTGGATGGAGTGTTCTGAGATGTCCATTAGATCCATCTGTTCTAATATGTTGTTTAGTGCCTCTGTCTCTTTATTTATTTTCTGTCTGGTTGATCTGTCATTTGGAGTGAGTGGTGTGTTGAAGTCTCCCCAAATGAATGCATTGCATTCTATTTCCTCCTTTAATTCACATATGTAGGTGATCCTGTGTTGGGTGCATAGATATTTATAATAGTTATATCCTCTTGTTGGACTGACCCTTTTATCATTATATAATGTCCTTCTTTGTAGCCTGTGAGTTTCTTCGTTTTGAAGTCTATTTTGTCTGATACAAGTACTGCAACTCCAGCTTTTGTCTCCCTATTAGTTGCATGAAATATCTTTTTCCATGCCTTTACTTTCAGTCTGTGTATGTCTTTGGGTTTGAAGTGAGTCTCTTGTAGGCAGCATATAGATGGGTCCTGTTTTTTTATCCATTCAGTGACTCTATGTCTTTTGATTGGTGCATTCAGACCATTTACATTTAGAGTGATTATCGATAGGTATGTACTTATTGCCATTGCAGGCTTTAGATTCCTGGTTACCAAAAGTTCAAGAGTAATTCCCTTACTATCTAACAGTCTAATTTAACTCACTTTGTATGCTGTTACAAACACAACCTAAAGCTTCTTTTTTTTCCCTCCTTTTTCTTCCTCCTCCATTCTTTGTATGTTATGAATCATATTCTGTACACTTTATCCAGCCCTTTGGTGACATCTATTTAGCCTTAGGAATACTTCCATTTATAGGAGTCCCTCCAAAATGCAATGTAGAGGTAGGTGGCTTGTGGGAGGTAAATTCTCTCAGCTTTTACTTATCTGGAAATTGTTTAATCCCTCCTTCAAATTTAAATGATAAACTTGCTGGATAAAGTATTCTTGGTTCAAGTCCCTTCTGCTTCATTGCATTAAATACATCATCCCACTCCCTTCTGGTCTGTAAGGTTTCTGTTGAGAAGTCTGATGATAGCCTGATGGGCTTTCCTCTGTATATGATCTTATTTCTCTCTCTGCCTGCTTTTAATAGTCTGTCCTTATCCTTGATCTTTGCCATTTTAATTATTATATGTCTTGGTGTTGTCTTCCCTGGGTCCCGTATGTTGGGAGATCTGCGCACCTCCATGGCCTGAGAGACTATCTCCTTCCCCAAACTGGGGAAGTTTTCAGCAATTACTTCTTCAATGACACTTTCTATCCCTTTTTCTCTCTCTTCTTCTGGTACCCCTATAATGTGAATATTGTTGCGTTTGGATTGGTCACACAGTTCTCTCAATATTCTTTCATTCTTAGAGATTCTTTTTTCTTTCTGTGCCTCAGCTTCTTTGTATTCCTCTTCTCTAATTTCTGTTCCATTTATCATCTCTTTGACTACACCTAATCTGCTTTTAAATCCCTCCTTTGTATGTTTCATTTCAGATATGGAATTTCTTATTGATTGAATTCTGACTTAAATTCGTTCCTGAGTTCCTGAATATTTTTCTGTACCTCCCTAAGCATGATTATAATTTTTATTTTAAACTCTCTTTCAGGAATATTGGTGAGTTCAGTTTCATTTGGCCCTTTTTCTGGGGTTTGTGAGATTTTTGTCTGAACCATGTTCTTTTGACGTTTCATATTTCTGTGTGGTGCCCACTAGTGCACAGAAATTCCAGTCTCTGCAGCTCCTCATCCCCTAGAATGAGGTTGGGGGTCGTAGGGGAGCTTAGCTGGTGCCTTGTTTTGTGACGTCTGCTCTGTTTGTGATGTCTGTATGCAGTCTGGTTCAGCCTTCTTTCTTCTTGCTGTTTTAGGGTTAGTTGTATTAATACTATATTTTTGTAGTATTTGTGGTTTTGGGAAGAGTTCTCTGTGTCTCCTCTCGTGCCACCATCTTGAATCTCAAGATTAAAAGTAATTTAGTGATACTTGGGACAAGTAAAAAATGGTTTGATCAAAGGATTAATTGATGGATGGATTCACTGTCTTCCATTCAATTAAGTACTTATTAGGGCCTCCAGTATGTACCAGGCACAGTTCTAGTAACTGGGGACACAATATGGAGCTTACAATTTAGTGAGTGAAACAGACATATATCAGATTTAAGCACAAACTGTTACTGGTGCTAAAAATCAAGTACAATATTTATGAGAGCCTTGATATATATGAAATGGCCTTGGAGACCATCAGAGATTAACACTTCAGTAGTCAGATCTGTTTGGGAAGGCTGCACACTTGGATCAATGATTGAGAGATACATCTCTAAGCTCAGACTAGAGATTTTTTAAAATCTAGGACAAAAAGATTTACCCAAGAGGTATAAGGCATGTTCCCATTCAAGTGAGACATATGAATTCCCATATGGAATTCATTTGTCTGTACGAATCTGTAACTACAAAATCCTTATTTCTCAAAGGGACAGGAACTTTCATGTGGATAATGAAAGATTTGAGTTTTGTTTTTTCTTTCAATCATAGACTGGTCTATACTGACTTCCCACACATTCCTTAGAAATGGAGAAAGAGACGAATATGCTGGGAAGATATTTGGTTGCCTGAGACTTCAGCCATACTTCTGCCTTCACAAAATATTGCTTCTTAGGGTGGACTGTGGAACACGGTTTTAAGGAAGATAAATATTAGATCACCTAAGACCCTTACAATATTTTTGAACCAGTCCTCTATTCTAAGTAAAAATTTAATCTGCATCCCAAGTGCTTCATTTAGAAGTCTGGTATCTCTGTAGGCTCTAGATTTATTAAATAGGTAAGAAGAAAAATTCTTGTAGTGTTGTCTTTTGAAGATGAGCTCCTGTCTTTTTCTTTAATGGCATTTATCTTCAGTATTGGTAAATATGATTAGTTACATTTGATGTGATGGAGTCCCTATTGCCTTTGAACAAAGACAGTTTATGAAAAGGTGTTTTCTATTTGTGTTAGACTATTGTGGCCATTTGGAGTTTTGATATAATCCCACATGTAGAAGATTGAGTAACTATGACTTTGACAATTCAGAAAAAAAAAAGTCATCTGACTTATCAAGGAAAGAGAAACATTAGTTATTGCTAAGAGAAGACCAACTGCAAATTCATAGCCTATGTTATAGACTTCATTGTGCAAGGCACCTCTAATGATGGAGGTGTTCATGACTTCTTAAACTTTGACTTGATTGGTACTAAACACCTTTTCCTGTTTGTGCTAGGCAGCTGAGCCACTGAAATCACAGAAGAACTAGGATTGGTCCCCGGTTTATGATGGTGGGATGTTGGACCGACTGCAAGTCAGGCATCCCTGAGCTCAAACTGGAGTTTGATAAGTGGCACTGCAGATAGCACCCCGAGTGAAGCTATTATGTTTTTAATTAGCCTCTGGAATTTAGAGACTCTTCAAGACTTTACTCAATTATTCAAGTACTTGCTTTCAGTCATATCTGGGTGTGTCAAGGCCTCATGCTTGGCTCTATAAGACATACTCGTGTTCTGAGTAATGCTTGAACTCTGTGGCTTCTGAACACTACACCTCATTTTTTGTTTGAACATCTTCATTTCAAAGGGTCACCATAAGCCATAATTTTGAGTTTACTGAAATTCTAAGTACAAAGGTCACTTATTTAATCAACTAATTAACTCAGCTGGCATGCACAGGAGTGGGGACTGACAAATCTTCTCTACTTGACCCTCTAATCAGGCTCATTGAGATTTTTTTTTTTGGCTAGGCCTTAAACCCTGGGTTTCTGTATCCTTCCTTCTGGAGTCCAGTTCTAGCAAGAATATTGCTGTCAGTTTAGCAAGAATTCCCTATCCTCCATTTCTGATCACCCTGGATATCTAACATGTTCCCCTTGTCCACCATCCCCCAAGTGATCCCTGATTACCCAGATCTGCTTTGGCAAGAACCCTATTAGGTCAGGTTAGGCAGAATCCCCTATCACCCTGATGTTTCTTTCCTCTTAGTAATTTTTCCATCCACTTCAACATGTATGCTTACCCATAGATGCCTCTTACACTCATGGTCAAGATTTTAGCTCAAGCCCAGAAAGTTACCCTTGGATCTTTCTATGAAAAGGCTTATTGGTTTGAGACATTATTGATAGATCCTACTAGTCAATGGCCAGATGATGGATCCTTTGAATTGGCAATATTTGAAAGAGAAAAAAATAATATTTTTAGAGAGCTTTGAATTACCTTATTAGTATAATGGCTATCCTTAGGGATTCCCTTGACAAGATAAAATAAAATAAATTAGGCTTAGCACAAAAGTAGCATCCACATCCAAGGTAAATTCTTTATAAGATCCAGCCCTCATCTGCCTGTTTTTTATTTTTTCCTATGGATGTATAAGCAATACTTTGACCTAATCTCTAGATCCAAAGAATACAAGTTACCCGTGTAAATGCTGCAAACTGGGAAAAGAATTTAATAAAAGCGCCAGAGACTGACAGGAAGGTTAGTTTTGCTTCCTCCTTCCAGGGCTTTGTAATCAGGCTCTACCAACTTTGGGCCTTCCTATGCAATGTTTTTTCCAGATATATACTAGATCCCCATCCAAAGAATCCATGTCTCCTGGACAGCTGATCTTTTCAGAAGATCTTACCAGATTTAGAGAAGAATTAGAAAGATTCGTGGTCATTCACAGAATCCACCTCATAGAGGAAATGGATGACCAGAATTTCTCCCAGACCCTGCTATAAAGGTTAACTGAAGGCAACCTTCAGGGGCTGCTAGAAAAAAAAATCTTCCATTGCCCCTTCTTTTCCAAATCTGGCCTTATTGGTTGTGATCTTCTCTCTACATTATAACTTCTCTCCTAGTGATAAGAAACCAGGTAAATATCAGTTTTGCTTGTCTAATTTTATATTCCAAGAACTGGGATTAGCTTTCTTCCTGCCAGGGACATACAGGTTGTCAGTCCCTTCTTTTGGCTATCTTTGGAAGTAGCTCTGGATCTTGGGAAGGCAGTATCCTTTGCATCTCTTTGGGGATCCCCATTCTACCAAGAGGGAATTATGTAATACTGTCAGAAATATTTACTGTTTGTTCCAGCTGAAAATTGCAGATTGGAGGCTGATATTTAGAGCCTAATAGGAATTTTTTTTAGGGCTTCTCCCCTAAGTTAAAATTCAACTACGCATCCAGAGAGAAAGAAGCAAGTTAAGGAGACTGTAGTTGGATGTGTAGGTCAATTTACGATGTCATTTAAGTTACAAACCAATTCTTCAAGGGATTAAAAGCAAATGTCCTTATCTTCCAAATCTTTGCAAAACTAGAAAAACTACCCCAAAAACAATTCAAAGTCAACTTGTCCTTTTGCCGATCACAAAACTTCCCTGTCTTTATCTCAAAAGACTTGTAAGTATTGTCCTTAGGAAACCAAAGTTTTGGGAAAAACTTGACTATGCCTTTGTGCAAACTTTAGGGACAGGTTTCTCATAAAAAAACAAAAAGAGAGAGAATGCTAGGAAATATTTAGAAACTGGGTAAATAAAAACTCCACAAATATTAGTAACTGGATAATCTTTATTTGTCTCTGTATGTTAGTCTATGTGTGTCTATATATATACATAAATGGGAGCCATTTTTCTATCTCTGGATGGTATTGCTAAAATTATTGGTTTAACCACAAGTGTTTGTAAGAATTGGGCATTCAAAAGATAGAAAGAGAGAAACTAACACAAATGTTTTTTCCAAGTTCATGTGATCTGGAATTTTTCATAAATTAAAGGTAATTTATGTTTGGTTTTTAAAACAGACATGTCTTTAGAGATATCAGTATTAAAATGAAAACTTTTATTCTACTTGGGTTTATGTAATCATATAAGTTGATGTTGTCTGTTAAATGTTTTTTAAAAAAGAAAAAAAACTCAGGAGAATGGCTAAGTTTGTCCCATGAAGTTCTTTTATGGTTAATCTAAACACAATTATTAAAAACAAGTAAATTAGATGTATGTGAGTAACGTTTTTAGATGAACTTTTTAACAATAATTATGTGTTATAGTATGTGTACCTAACAAGTAGCTTGAAAATCTTTTTGGCAATCTGAAATCTTAAAGTTTTGCTAAGCTAAGTGACAATTTAAGTTAAATTCACTGAGTATCTAGATCATTAACTACTGGACATAGGTTTATCCACTTTTGGTTTCCTTATTACAGAGAACTAAAGACGATTTTGGTCTGTTAATAAACATGTTTTATGCTTTAATGAAAATATACTGAAAAGAACCACATTTTTCTAAAAATTGTGAGATGTATTTAGAAATTTGCAGATGTAAAGAATGCTTCTAAGGGTTTTCAATTCTATTTAAGGCTATTCTATTAAGGCTACTCAAAATAATAAGGTAAATATCTCCATATGCAAGAAAGGTAGGATGTGAGCTTTAGGTAAAAGAAGATATGAGGAATGCAAATGTATTTTTGTTAAAGAAAAAGAAATCAATTCATCCTAAAGAGATGTGGAAGAGGGAAAACAGGACAAAATTTAAGTATAAAACAGAAAGTTGTACAAGATTTCTGTAAAAGGAATCTCTTAAAAGGAATTTAAGGCATGGTCATTCTAAGATTGGAGCAAATGAGTTTTAATATCAAGTACCTGACAATATTAGAATTTTGTTTTCTTTTTGTTAAAAGAACAAAGGTTTCTTAACTATTGTTCTGCTCTTAAAATATTCAGAAATTGTAAAGGTATTTTCTAATTGTCTTATCAGAATAATTTCTTATACTTCATATTGCTTTAATCAGGTCTTCGATTACTTAAGAAAACTGAACCCTAATATTAAAAGATCTAAGTTTTGCTAACAACAATGTAATCTTCTGTTTTTGCCATTAAAATCTTTTATTGTTGCTTTGGTTAAATGAATAAGTATTGATTTCATAATGATCTGTGTTCCTATTTAGTCAAAAGCCCAAACCTTCTGGTATTTTTGACAACTTCCCCAAATCAAATCCTAAAATCCTTTTTATTCTACTTAACTCTGAGATTTTCCAGAAGGCTCCTGGAACATGTCAAAAGATTTTCCTTAAACAAATGAGATACTTAACTAATTAGGCTTATCTATTTGGTATCTTAAATTATATGGGCAACATTGTCAAATAAGTGATACTTTACCTAGATTATGTTATCTAAAAAGTTATTAAAATAAGTATTCTAAAAATTACATGAAATTCCTGATCTGTTATGTTCTGGTATATTGTCACTTATAGTTATTAAAAAGCTATGTATTACAGAAATAGCCACATTTCTTTCCATTATAACGAACTCTGATTGGGTCTTTCACCATTGCCATTTTTAAGTCTTTTGTCATTTATAGACGATTACTTTTACAAGAGTGTCCCTGCAAAAAAACTTCATCTTCAAAGAGACTTGTGGAAAGAACTGTGACAAATATAGGTGTTCCTGATAACTTTAAGATCATAAAATTGAACTGGGTAAAAATTCACAGAACTAATGGAAAACTGGATTCAAGCAGAACAAGAATTAATTACATAGGACTGAGTAAACTGAGGAGGATAATTTTAATTTTTATGACTTTTATTAGGAACATTGCTTATTTTTTTTTTAAAGTTTTGTTTTTTCAGACTTATGGAAACTTTTTCTCTTAAGCTATCACTTATAGCAATTTGGTAAATTATATCTTTGTAAGCAGAATTGAAACATTTATCTTTTTTTCCCTACCTGATCTCTCTAGAATTTGGAAACTCTCAGTGAGTATTTTTATATTTTTATAGTAATATATTTATTTACATAAGTTCAATAAGAATCTGTTCTTGTAACAGAACACAGTTGGAAATATTGGTTATATTACAAGGCTTTGACTGCAGTATCATATTTGAGAGAGATGTGCATAGATTCAGATATGACCAGACAGCTTTAAGGAGCTAAGCTTGACATTATGGAGCCAATAAAGCCACGTTGGAAAAATCAGCCTGGTACCTGGCTTATAAGGTTCCTAGTAGCCTTACCAGGTGAGTAAAGAAGGTCTCTTACTGACAGGTGCAGGAACCTCAGAATATTTTGGAGACCTTGAGAAGAAGGGAATTCATCCATATCTATAGGTATTGCTGGCAAAGTCTTGCTGGCAAGTTCTTGGCTTGACTTTCTTGGTCCTGAGAGGCCTTTAAAGGTTCAATCTGAATTCCTTATGAAAAGTTCCAGCAAAGCACATATAAAAGAGCCTATATGATCAATTGTTATTCTTGATGCACTTATGTAAATAATCAGGCCAAGTTTTTTAAACTAAACCTGTTTAACAAACCAATTAGTCTGAATTTTGTTACATAATTTTAGAGAGAAAAATTATGTTTCAATAGTAACTCTTTATTAGATTTGTATTAGATTCTAATACTGCACATTATAAACTGGACTAGATCCTGAATTCTTGTAGTTTTCTCCAATGACTGGCTATAACTCTCCAAACTAATGTTTTGAATAATGCCCTTTTTTTCTGAAGGCTTGCAAACTCAACATGAACACCTTGATATAAACTATAGAGAAATCACCACAACAGCCCATGTTTAAACAATCTTCCTGCCTGCTGCTACATGGACTACTCAAAAGGGTCACCAGAGACATTCAAACTACAAACCAGGAACATCCTGGCAGTCTGCCACTGTCTGCACTTGCTCTATCTGAAGGTGCTTCAAGCCTGACCTCTAGAAATCATCTCACTAGGCAGCACTGGGTTTATAATTTGTCCCCACCATTAACTTTTGTTTCTCTTTAGTTTCCATAGAAATGCCACTTATTTAATAGCTGATTACTTGAACCATAGGCCTAACTGGGGGAGCATGCCCTGTGTCACTGCCTCCTGAAACAAGTTCAACTGAACTGACCTATTGTCAGGACTATAGAGACTGATTTAATAAGACAGAACAATTGTTACCTCAGGTTTTAATGTGTGAAACTTATAGAGAAGTTTCAGAGGAAGGAACTGAAGGGGCTCAGAACAGACCTTGCCAAGATGTACCTCATTGGCATGTGGACTATTTTGAGCTAAAGGCAGTTGAGACCCTGCAGCCTGAAGAGAAACTTCTGTCTCTCCTTTAACTACCTACAAGTACCTAAATCACCAATATGAGAGTTTGTACCAGAGATAAGTTTTATCCAAGTGACTTCTCTGTGTGGCAGGGCAAACATCTAATGAATACCTGCTCCGCTTTTGCCTGTGAACTGCCCTCCTCCCCTCTGAAGCCCCAGGCCCCTATCCCATTCCTTAGGTCGGGACGGCATATATACCTCATTTCACCTTTCTTTCTTTGAACTGCTCATGTATGTGGGGTTCTTGTACATACAAAATTAAGTATGGTTCTCTCCTGTTAATCTATCTCAAGTCAGTTTGGCTCCTACACCAGCAAGAAGAAGCCTTGAAGGGTAGAGGAAAATTCTTCCTTCCCAACACTGACTTATGTATCTGTTAATTACGATTTTCTAGAGAAAAAGCATTGGTTGTGAACATAAAGCATTTGTTGTGGAGGTGAAAACTTCAGCCAAGAAATTTAGCTCTTCTGTTTAACTTTTTTCTGCCCACCACTCACTTCTCTTTATCTCAAAAATCCCAGTCACCAGCTCCTCTTCCAAAAAAATAAAACAAGAACTACTTGTACAAGCACCATAGTTAATAAAAAGTAAAGGGGGTGGATGGTTGTTTTCTTTTCCCTACTGAAGAGAAGCTGGACTTCAAATCTGTTCTGGAGAAATTCTAGCATTTGATTTTATTGTGCTTCAATTTTTTATTCGAGAAACTGTATGGTAGTTGAATGAAAGCAAATCAGAAGATCAAAAATACATAATAAACTCTCAGAAAATATAAATATTCCTTCATATTTCTAGATTTTTCTTTAGTTCCTTAAGCATGTGCTCACTTACATGTTTTTGCATATATCAAACGTTGCCTGTCTTCAGTAGCATCAAGGCAAGGAGTGAGTTGGTCTCTGGTTGCTAGTATTTTAGGCAAACATTTTTACAAGTTGCTTAATTATCATTATAACTAGCTCCAATATCTGCATAAATTTCCCTCAGGCTGAAAAACCATATTTATTTAAGCATCTCATCACTGGTATTGAAGTTGCTTTTAATATTTTCTTATGTCCTAGATGCTACAATACATAATGGTGCATACTACATGTATGAATATACTTACCAATACAGTTTTCATATGTAATGATTACATATTCCCTCAGACAAGGGATTTCTGATGTAAAGGATCTAGTTAGCATGTGTTCTAATGATAAAATTCCTTTAGAACATGAATAAGAATTTAGTTTAAATAGGATTTGGGGTATATTCAGATCTTCAGTTTTTAAATCTATTTTAAATCTATCTATTCAGTTTTAAATCTATGAAGGGATGTCAATGAATTGCCAGTGCTCTAGGGACACATTGAAATGCACAGGCTTCTTGCCTTTACACCACTGGACAAGTTGGGCGGTTGGACTGTGAAAGTACTTCTTCATAAATACTATTGTAAGGAGCTCAGGGACACCAAAGACTTAGCAGGAATGCTTTACGAAGCAATTATCCAGGCAATGGGCAAGGAGGATACTTGTGAAGCAACCTTATAGGTATAAACTGAGCACAGACCTTATACATACTAGTGGAGAGGTGCTCATTATCTGGTGTTAAGTCAGATAGTATTTTCTAGGGGGATGAGGTTGTGTGAAGTTCTCTATTTGATGTTCTAAATAAAAGGAACGTGCTAATTTACATACAAATCTCTAGTTCTACCCCCATTCTGTGCCCCAAGGCTTTGTCTGAAGATATACACTGAAAAAGAGATAGTTTGATTCATATATATATATAAAACACCATCTTTTACTTAATGGTTCACCTTTCCTCACCAAATTTAATAAAACATGAATTCCATGAAATATACTTAATGATTCTTTTATCTATCTGATGTTGTTCGGTCCTTTGCTGTTCTTCATGTTTGAAAAAATTTTTTTTAAGAAATACTTTATTTTAGATTTAGATACCTCTGTTCATTTCTTATTTTCATTAATAAGTCAAAGCATTCTTAAATCATTTAGGTAACTAAACCATATATATTAGTAAGTTTCTAAGGGAAAACATTTTTAGAAAAGATTTGATTCTGTGATCATTTAACTGATTTATTAGGTTCTAGTTAGGTGTTAGAAATTAAACCAAGAAAAAGTTTAGATGGGAGAAAAAAATCAAGTGATAAGATAGATGCAATAGGGTTGAGAAACTGAATCCACAGAATTTAGATTTTTAGGTATGTAAGAGAACTTGAGTTACATGGTTACATGTTCCAGAAATCTAATGCACAGATCATAATGCAAGAATCTGTAAGATTATGACAAGGGAACACAATTCAGTCTTCTTTTGAAATCCTCAAGAGGCTGTTAATTATGTGATGTTTCACCAGTTGATGTTTCAAAACAAGAGATTCTGAAAACTTTGCTGCCATTTTTATTTTACAAATTTTTTTCCTCATACAGGGCATAGACCTTACTAGATATTCTTTTATTTTTTTTCTAATTGTATTTAAAATTTGTCCTGTAGAAAAAGAAAACGGTGGTGAAGGTTTGTTTATGGTTGGATTGATTTCTTATATATTTTTTTTAATTTTGTTATTTTAAGAATTAAAATAAGGTAAAGTTTACTGATAGTTAATATACATTTTGATATATATATATATATATATATACACACGTATATATTTATAAGTGAATATGCTTAAATGTGTATGCTCAAAATAATTTAGAGATCATTGGCTAGTGGTTGAGAGTTGGTTCTGACTTGAGAGATGGAGCCAGAAATCTGAGTTCATTGAGTATATACCAGAATGACAATAGCTTTAATTACCAAATGTTGGCAATTTGTGAACACATATGCTATAAAGGGACTTCTCGTTTAGTGGGATTTTGTCAAAGCCACATTATCAAGATGGTACTTGTTGATGTTCGAAAGTTTTCTTCCATTAAGTGGAGCATTAAATATAAACGAACTTTGCCATGTAAAATTCTGTAGGGGAGGTAAAACTTCTCTGTTGTCTCTGGTTCTGTGGCTGGGCTTGAGAGTTAAACTGGCCAAAGACAGATTAGCAGGAGAAAAGCATAAAAAATGTATTTGGTGTTAATATTTTTACATTGCATGGGAGCCTTTATGGAAAGAAATGAAGCCCAAAGGAATGGATAGGTCTGAGAGCTTATAAACCACTTCAACAAGGAATGATAAATTGTGGATGTATGACAAGGCAAAGGTAGAAAGGGTTTGAGTGAGGTCCAGAAAACCATGGAAAGGTGATGAGAATATATATGTGGGAAACTCACGGACAATAAGGATTATTTTATCTCCATGTCATTTCCTCATCTCCAGTGATAAGAATGTTCTCTCCCTGGTGCAAGGAGGGCATCTCACTCATGGGAAATTTCATCTCCTTCTTTTAGGTAGAAAGGGCAAAGGCAGAGAGCCCTTCCTGCATCTGTTGTTTCCCAAATACCTTCAGCTGAAAATAATATGCCAAAGTGGCATATTTTGGGGTGGCATGTTCTGATCCCCTTCAATTCAAATGGATGCAAAAGTAGAAATAAAATGACTTCCATGTACTCATCACCCAGTTTCTACATTAACTAACTCCTGGTGCCCTACTGCCTCAATTATTTGGAAGCAAAACTGAATAGGACATATAATGACACTTAAAAATTAGGCTTTTTAAAAAATATTTGTTTCTGGCATTGATATTTTCTTTTTCTAAGAAATTTCACTTCCATTATCTTTATCAACTTTGTTACAATTTTTCTTACAGATGAAGGATTATGGATATAATGAGGATGAGTGATTATCTTTTTGATTGTCTGGTTTCGTCTAGCTGTTCAAGCCAGAAACCAAGGAGTCATGTTAGCCTCTCCTTTACTCTTCCAAATGCATTTAGTGACCAAAGGCTGTCAAATCTTGTCCTCTTCCTGTTCCTGTCACTCTTCTACTCTCCTGCTTACTTACACTGCTTCTATTTTGTCCCTTTCTAATTGTGTCTTGTGTAGAGTGCCTATAATTATCATTCTGAAACATATCTGAATATATCACTACCTTAACAAAATACTCTTTTGGGCCAGGGATCCATGACTGACAGCCTGTAGCTCTGCTGGCTGACATCTCCTCACCTCTGCCAGTGCTTGAACACTGCCAACACTTAAGTGTACAGATATGTTTCCATATTCAAAATTGAAATTTCCACATTTAAAAAATTGACATATTAAAAATCGAACAATTTAGCACCATTTGAAATAGAAGATCTTTTAAAACAACGTAGGAGTTTCAGCCTTGGCTGTAGTTTCACACATCTTGCCTTTTTCACTTACTTTGTTACCTGCTTAAGGGCTGCAATCAGAATTCTTTGGGGTGTATTCTGAGTCTCACTGCCAACATCATCTTTCCTTTCCAGCTCCTCCAACTGGATTATTATATCCATACTGGATTACTGAATACATCATTGCAAGTATTACTTCTCTGGGTCTAATCTCTGCCTCCATTCCCAGCCCCCACTTCTACGTGGGTTTGTCCAATTTGAGCATCACCCTCTGTGTGGAGCCACATGTCATCCACCCAGGTGTCTTTGGTTTTTGGCTCTCCAAATCCTAAAACACTATTATGCTCTTAACCTGTGGCTGTTAATTTATGCATTTCAGACACCCGTCGATGACTGTGTGCTGTTGTCCTTAATTTTTTTATTACCAGAGCTTGCTACAGTAATTGATATACGATAGGGGTTCAGTAAATGTTGCTACTTCCTCTAACTGGGTCTCAGAATTGGATGCTAATATATCTTACAGATTCTCTACTAAAGGTCTAAAAAAATGGAATTAATTTAATTCTTTGACTTCAGTCACAAACCTATGATCTGTGATTTCTGGATCTTGCCTTTGTACTTTAGAGCTGAAAATGTTTCTCTCTGCCTCTTTTTTTCTTCTTTTCCTCTCACTTACAGACTCAAACTCACCAGTCTCTCAATTGTTTGCCTTTAGTAGCTGCTTTTCCAGCAGTAGGAATAAATGGATAATTAGCTACAGTAAGAACACGTATTCCTGGGAAGAATGGTGTATTTAAATCATTGTACCCTCACGTAGCAGTGCATTACTAATATAATTAAAATAAAAGATTCTACTTTCCTCCTAGAATCACAGAACATTTAAATATGTCTTCTTGTAGGTAATTTTTACAAATACCAAATGTTAAATAGCACATAGCTTAATATTTTATCCTTGGCTCAGACCATTTTATTGTGCCACAAAATGTGCTGTAATACTTCACGTGGTGACAATCATGACAACACAATCTCACTTACCAACGACTATGAAAGACCAAAATCCATACATTGCTTTTATTACACTAGGCCAGAACCATCCTTTTAGTGAAAGATATAAAATTATAAAATGTTTTATTAGCTTTAAACAAGAGTACATGACTTTGAGATATTATAGAGCACTGTTCCAAATAGCACTTAAATTTGTCCATCAGTAGGAGGTTTGGGTTTTGTTTCTATGGTTTTAAGCAAATGTTTGACTTACTGTCTCTGGCAGAAGTTACTTTTTGCCTCCTTCTCTACCAGCCCCCCTTTGAAAAAAAAAGAAAAGATGAAATCTCACAAATTTATGAGAGGTTATTTCCAGTTTTTGGCAGACCACTGTGAAGTGGTTTTTCAAGAAGTAAAAGAACAAGAATGAGAGGTTTGACTTGGAATTAATTTTTATTTAACCGGCTTTTGCTAAGGCATGGCTCGGTATAGCATTCTGCGTAACTGGGAAGACAAAAGGAAAAATAGCTTCATTCACATCTCTGCTGGCTCATTAATGATTTGGGAAGTTGAAACAAATGCTAGCTATTATTGGATTTGTATCATACATAGAGGAAATAATTTTATTGATTCAAACATAGGAGGTGTCCATCTTCAAAAATCCAATTAAACTTTCTGCCCTTAAAGTTGAGACCTTGATAAAGCTTACAAGTTCTGATACATAAATGTAGTGTAACAATATATCCTCTCTATTTTTTTTTTCAGTTATAGATGAAACATCTTGAAAAACATTCCTGAAACATGAAGCAAGAAGAATAATACTTAAAACTAACATGATCATTATACCTATTTACCCATCAAAGTAGCTTCATTCCACTATCTATCTTCTATATTTATATCTTGCATCAAATATTGAATAAACCAAAGTGTGTAGGAGAAAAAAAAGTGATTTTATAGTCCTTACCCTTTGCAATGGGAGTGCTGAGGTTCAAGCATACCTTCCTTAGGAGTTTTCTTGGGTCCATTGCAGCATCCCAGGCAGTGTTCACCTTCCTTCTGATTCCATGTTGCTTGACTCTGGACTTCAGGGCACCCCCTCTTATCCCAAATACCCCCTTCCTCTGGGGCTGGAATGCCCCAACTGAACTTTGTCTTGCAACATTTAATGTACCTCTAGATCTGAGACTCTTCTCTTTGATCGGAAGCCCCCGAAAAGATGCCAAAGATCAAGACATTACATTATTTTATGCTGACAGACTTGGCTACTACCCTTATATAGATGAAACGACTGGCAGAATTGTGAATGAAGGAATCCCCCAATTGGGATCCTTAAAAAATCATTTGGACAAAGCTACCGACAACATTTTCCACTACATTCAAACAGACAAGGTGGGCTTGGCTGTCATTGACTGGGAAAACTGGAGGCCTCTCTGGGCAAGAAACTGGAAGCCTAAAGATATTTATAGGAATCAGTCTATTGAGTTGGTTCAGCAACAAAATATAAAGCTTAATGTCGCAGAGGCTACCAAGATAGCCAAAACAGATTTTGAAAAGGCAGCAAGGAGTTTCATGCAAGAGACTTTAAAGTTGGGAAAATTACTTCGGCCAAATCACTTGTGGGGTTATTACCTTTTCCCTGATTGTTATAATAATGATTATAATAACCCCAATTACAATGGAAGTTGCTTAGATATTGAGAAGAGCAGAAATGATGAGCTCAACTGGTTGTGGAAGGAAAGCACTGCCCTTTTTCCATCCATTTATTTGAATAGCAAATTAAAGTCTCCTCAGGAAGCTACACTCTATGTCCGTAATCGTGTACAGGAAGCCATTCGGATTTCTAAAGTACCCAATGCTAAAAGTCCACTTCCGGTTTTTGTATATGCCCGTCCTGTTTTTACTGATGTGTCTTTGAAATACCTATCTCAGGTAAGTAAATTAAGGTGTGAGGGTTATGAAATAGGGTCCGTGAATGGTATTAGTAGACTTTAGCATATTTAGCATCATTTTTGAAGCGAGTGAAATTTAGCTTTGAATATACTTTACAAATATGCACAGTAGTTCTGTATCATTATAAAATAAGAATATGTTTCATTTCAATATAATTACATAAGCTCAGCAACCATAGAAAATTTAGTATATAGACAATGTATTACCTCAGTTCCCTTTTTCTCCCCTATGAGTCTGCTCGGTTGTCAATAGAAATAATTTAAATTATAATATTAAAAAAATCTATATTTTTGTTATAGTGGAGCAGTGGCAGCATAAAAGATAGAAATAAATAGTGGGGAAATATTTAAATTATTATTATTGGGTCAGGATTCTTAGCTTTGATGCTGTCTTACGTGTTAACATTTTCATTGATTCCCATCTGTTAACTTTTTCTATCATGTTTGCCAGGATGACCTTGTGAATACACTTGGTGAGAGTGTTGCTCTAGGTGCCTCTGGATCTATAATTTGGGGAAGCCTCAATTTCAGCCTCAGTAAGGTAAGTTGAATTGATAGGCAATAGAGGAAAATATTTCTACTTTTAATGTTTCTGAGGATTGTTGGGGTATTGAATAACTTAATACCATGCCTCACATGTAACAGTAGATACTTGATTTATATGGGCTGAATCAAACTATCTTTCATTTATATGGTTATGTTGTAAGGTAGAAAATTATGGTACCTGTTTTCCAGTGAGGAAACAGAAATTCAGTGAGACCAATTAAAATTCTCTAGACTACATGGCCAATAAATAGCAAAAACAAGACTTCAATCTCAGTTTTTCTGACATGATGTGTGGTGTTTTTTTCTGCTACACTGCTCTCTCCTCTCAGAAGAGCTCCACCTAGTTAACATGCATGCATGCATTCCTTCATTCATTCATTCAGTTAGTGTTTTTTAAGCATGGATCTTACTTATTCATTTAGTCATGTAGTCAGCCATTGACAGTTGATTGCCGGAGTCAGCAAACAATGGCTATAGGCCAAATCTGGCCTACTGGTTTCTTTTGTACAGTTATGGGCTCAGAATGATTTTTTACATTTTTAAGTGGATTAAAAAATAGTATTTCATAATATATAAAAATTATGTAAGATTTAAATTTCAGTGTCTTTCAGTAAAATTTAATGGAACACAGGCATGCTCATTCACTTAGGTGTCTATGACTGCTTTTGCATTACAAAGGAATAACTGAGTTTTTACAGCAGAGGCTGTGTCATTTGAACCCTAAAATATTGACAGTCTGTCCCTTTATAGAAAAAGTTTGCTGACCCTTGGTTTCTTGAACACCTGTTATGATTATGTGCCAGATAATTATTTGGGTGCTAGAAATGTAGCGGTAAATGAAGGCAAGTCCCTTCACCATGGAACTGCATTCTCATGAGTGGAACTACCAGATGTACAGATAGAACAGGTTAGGTAGTGAAAATTGCAGTGAAGAGCAGTGGAGCAGTGTAGGCAGCATGGAAGGTGAAGGAATGGTGTTATTTAAGATGCGGTGGGCCTGATGAGGCGCTGTTGAAGCAGAGACTTGATGGAAATAAGGCACCACGTCTCTGGACACTGGGGATGGTAATACCTTCAGGCTGGAATGTGCTTTTCGAGAAATGGCCTTTTACTCAGAGATGGAAAACCACTGGAAGGTTTGAACAAAAGAGTAGCGATTTCCGACAGACATTTCGGGAGAATTACTTGCCTGAGCTGAGGAGTGTGTGGAGGGGCAGGAGTGGGAGCAGGCTGAGGAGGCTATGGCTGCCCGGGACTGTAGCTGCTGGCGGGTGTTTGTATTTTGAATATAATCCAACAGCTGAATTGAGAGGATTGGCTGAGGAACTGGGTAAGTAGGGTGGATGAGAGAAGTGGTTAATATGACTCCAAGGCTTTTGGCTTGAAGGAGCTGCTACTGAGATGGGAAAAATGTTAGGAGGAGTGGTTTGGTGGGGGTTGGGCAGGGAGGAAAAAGGGGTTGGAAGGAGGGGGGTGTGTGGGAAATTGGGAGTTACTTTTTGAAAATATTACTAAATTGTTCAAAGCTTTCCTAAAGGAAAGGAAAAGGAACTCTTCTTTATTTTTCACAGGATATATTTAGTAGCGATCATTTGAAGTAAAATTTTGAGTAAAACTTGGTATGAAAAACATGACTATTTTGTTCAGTATATATGAATTTTATTCATTTTCTCCTAATGCAGTTTCTTTAGTTCAAAAAGCCCTTATTTAACTATCTATGATCTAATCCTTTTCTCTCTTCCTTTCTTTTCATCCTTATTTAATTCTCCACATCCAGTCTTTATCCCCTACCTCTTCAATCCTTTTGACTCAAAACAACGAAACTATTGGAGCTGAACTTTTCCTTCTCTCGTGGAGAAGTACCACAGAGACTGTGCAATGAAGCTCATGGCCCAGGGGTCTTACCCTAGGATTTACGAGACTCTAAGACCAGAACAGACCTTTGGATCTCTTGTCCTCTAGACAGACTAGCCATATTTTTACTTCATTTATAAAAGTACTTTAGCAGCAGTCACCATGTCACCTTTGTGAAATTCTTTGAAGGTAACTGGAGCCCTTCTACCTATTTTGTAGAACTCTTTTGTCTCTGTTTGATCACCAGTAGAGAAATAACATAAAATACAAGCTCAGGAAAAGGAATATATCCCTTTTGCAAAATCTTTCATATGTTAGAAAATTATTTAGAAATAATTCTTTCAAGTACATTCCTAATTTCCATTAGTTGTTTCCCAAAATCTACAAACTCCTCTCTCAAGGGTCCTATTATTTCTATGATGGAACCACTTATAAATTTTCCATAGCACTTCCTCTTTTTGTTGTTTCTTTGTAAGCTAGAACTCCACCCTTACTCTGATGAAGAATGAAGCAGCACTCCCCAGTTAGCAGGATGAAGTCATGTACTCTTTGTCACACTTCTTTTTTACCTTCATCTGAGGTTCACATTCTTCTACCATGAATCTCAAATCATGTTCAGTATTATTCATAAAGAGACAGTCCTCCAACTTGAACGTGACTATTTTCTACTTAGTGACACTGCCTTCGAATTGTTTCCTGTGAACTCTGTTCTATATATTTCTGCTACCTTTTCCAGTTTATGATCATTTGAATGCAAGCTCTGTTATTACTTCCCCTTTTTTCTTTGTCATTTGTAATCAATAGAATCATGGATTACATGTTGTGTTTCCTCTGATTCATCGACCAGTTGAAAAACTGGTACTTGCAGATTTACTTGCAATGAATGGAATTGACTGAAAGCAATTGTTAACAAATGTAAGCAAACCATTTCCTTCCATGCCATTTGTCAGACCGAGTGGCATGACAGAGCCAGCTCCTACTTGTCCCAGCTCATGAGACCTGATTGTTCAATATTCAGAAAATTAATTAATTTATTAATTTGCATATGAATTAATTCACATATGAGCTAATTTGTCCTTTGATATTCTGACCTTATAATTTTACAGCAATCTTGCATGAACCTAGACAATTACATGAGGACTACACTGAATCCTTACTTAATCAATGTCACCCTAGCAGCCAAAATGTGTAACCAAGTGCTTTGCCAGGATCAAGGAGTATGTACAAGGAAACACTGGAATTCAAGTGACTACCTTCACCTGAACCCAGTGAATTTTGCTATTCAAACTGGGAAAGGTGGAACATATGCAGTACGTGGGAATCCCACACTTGGAGACCTGAAGCAATTTTCTGAAAAATTTTATTGCAGCTGTTTTGCCCATGTTAACTGTAAGGAGAGAGTTGACCTAAGAAAAATTCGTAAGATTAATGTCTGTGCTACCAAAGATGTTTGTATAAAATGCCCTTCTAAGAGCAGAATGCAGTGGTCAGCCTTCTAAGTTGGATGTTTTCTTCTGAGAAAAGTGAAAATATGAATAATGCCATTGACTGCAAATGAATGTCTTCATAGTTTATAGTTCATAATAAAAATGTCAAGAAAAGTTGAAAGTGAAAAACTTTATCTTTTAAAATGTATTATCTTAGGTGTACTAGTCTGCCTCAAGCACAGAACTATGGTTTTTAGTCATTTCATCGTCTAACTTGTTCAAGCTGTGTTTTATAAAAAGATAACCTTTGAAAAGTGATTATCCTGTCCACTTTTGTATATGGCTTAGTATGTTGTCAGAATTCATACATAAAATATTTTAATTTTCTTCTCACTCTTATTGTCAGACAACCTTGTATACCAAAAATGCTGTATTTCACCTAAGCTTCCATTCATGTCCTTCATAGAGAATTTACTGCATATTTATTCTGTGCCAATCTCAGTATTAAGGGTCACAGGTTCTCAATGAAGTAACATTCTCCTTTCCATCAGCGAGTTTGTTGTATATTTGGAGACAGACACTGAAAGTGGAAGATTACAATGTAGTGCATGACAAATGCTATGATAGAAATTCAGCACACTCTAGCAGCATGCAAACAAGAATTCGGGGCATCAGAGAAGAATTTTAAGGGTATCATGAAAAAGATGATGTGTCTGTTGCCTTGAGAATTGAATAGCAGTTAGATACTGTAGAGGCATGAGACAGAAGGAAGTCCAGAAGGATAGAACATTGAGTGGTTTTTACAGAGGCATAGACTAATGGCCAAATGATGAAACTATACTTAGTACGGTTAGTATGGTTTTGTTACCATACTAAGAACTTTGGACTTTACAAGGAAGCCACTCCTGAGCCTCTTGACCTGCCCTATTTTTTTTTCATGCATTCACATACCAGCATGATACATTCATCTACATTTACTCCCTATAATGTAAGCATCATAAGAACAGCTGTTTGAGGTATTTTACTTGCTGCTATACCCACAGTGTGATGAGCTTCTATCCGAGACTTAGTAGGTGCCCACTAAATATTTGTTGAACAAATAAAAGCCAATAGGAAGCCACTAAGGAATTTTAATGGAGGGAGTTGTCATAACCAGTTTTCACAGTCTTGAACGGATACTGTCCTTTTCCTTAGCTTTCTCCTTGAGTCTCTGCTCCAGTTATGATTCCACTATCAAAGCTGTGTTTTCATAAGCAAGCCATGAAAAGAGGCCATTTGATAATGATCTGGAAAGGACACAATATATGGACTCATTTATTTAGAATAGGCAAATGGCTGTCAGGTCATCAGGATTTAGAAAGAAAGGAGGCAGCAAGGCAAATTGGAAAAAGCATGGATTTTTGGAGCTGAACAATCTATGAACAAATCCCAGCTTCTAACATTCTCTAGCTGACAGAGTTAACCTGACTCAGAGTCCATTCTAATAAAATAGCAATAATAAATAACTTCTATGGTTCTTCAGAGAATTGAATATATAATACATGGAAAGCATTTAACCTTACAAATAACTCAGTAAATGTCTGTAGGAGAAAGGGAGTGGATACATTTTCATTTGGTGTAGGAATAGTTACACAGATCCAGTATTTTTGCCAGGGATCAGGTTTGTAGCTGAGGTTACAAAGAGAATTGCGCAATATCCCTGCCTTTGAGGAGCTTGTACACTGATGCTGATGACGGACATTTCAATAAAAATTGTCTATAGAATGTGACTGTGGGTAAAATTGCAATATTTCCAGAATCTCTTGCCTGGCCTTAGTGCATCTCCATATCAATAGGTAGTTACAAAGGGGAGCAAGAGAGGTTGGGCGGGATCCTTTTTTCTGCAGCTGGATCACAATAGACACAGGCAAGCAGAAGTGGACACCAATGGGCTGAGCTGCGGGCAGCATGGCTCATGATCACCAAGGAGCCCTCCCGTAGAGTTGCCTACACTGACAGCTGGGCTGTCTATCAGGGCTTGACTCTTTGGCTACCAACATGGTACCACGCCAACTGGATGGTTGGACACCTGCCCCTCTGGGGGCAAGAGTTGTGGCAAGACCTATGGGCCTCTGGTCAGACTAAGTTATCATATATCATGTGACTGGCTATTTGCCTTTGGCATCCCCCGGGAATGATGAAGCAGACACCTTGGCCCGGGTGCGATGGTTAGAAGGAAAGCCTGCCTCTGATGTAGACCAATGGTTACATCAGTGTTTGCTGCACATGGGACAAAAGACAATGTGGGCTGCAGCCCGTCGGTGGGGCTTGCCATTGACCGTTGAAGAAGTCAGCAGAGCCTTGTGTGCTCTAAGGACTTACACAGAAGTCCCGCAGCAACATGAGACAATAGTAAAGGGGCTGATAACCCCTGTCAGGTCGCAGATAGACTATATTGGGCCTCTGCCCATATCAGAAGGATATGCCATGACTTGTGTGGACACAGCTACTGGTCTGTTGGTTTGTTTTCCTGCACATCATGCAGATCAGCAAATGATCAAAAGGGCCTAGAGCATCTCTTTGCAGCCTATGGCCAACCACAGGTTGATTGCAAGTGATCAAGGAACCCACATTACTAGACATGTGTTACAAGAATGAGTGCAACAATTAGGAATAAAGTGGAAGTTTCATGTACCATATTACCCTACCAGGGCAGCATGATAGAGAGGTACAACGGACTGTTGAAATCTGGCCTGAAGTTGGACACCAGTAGCCTATAGGGCTGGTCAATTCATTTATGAACAGTGTTAAGGCATCTGAATGAGAAGCCCCCAAAAGGAGCCTTGAGCCCTGTGGACAGGCTAACACACCTTGCTGCCTCTCCTATACACCTGTATGTGCAAACCAAAGAGGAGTTATTGAAGCCAGGATATAGCCAGCAGAGCAACATCCTGCTGACAACCCCAACTGTGTTAAACCCTGAAGACACTGTTGAGTGGACATGGCCCTGGATATTTTGACACATGGACCAGCGATGGCTGGCCCTTCTGGCACCTTGGGGAAAAGGTCTGGAAGTGGCCTCCTGTGTATTCCTGAAGTAACAGCAGAGTGGTTCCCAAGATCACGGTAGTGTACCCCAAACATCTGGAGGTAAGTGCATCTTACAGGGAAGTTTTGTTTTATCTTTATGGTCAGTGCATGTACCTCCCATAGCCCTATATACTGATCCTCTGTAACTCCCACAGGGAGGTGGGTGAAAGTCTGATATACTAGACCAGGATGAGATCCCATTCCTGCCACTGTCCTATCACAGGACCACTCTGCTGCATGCATCCTACCTGATGGACAGGATTTATCTATGCTGACATCATTAAAACATGTATCTTATCACCCTAAAGGTTATTATCTCCTATAGTCCCTGTGGCCTGGATGTGCCCCCGCTGGCTGCAGCTGCCACGTGATGATTGATTTGAACTCCCTACCCGTTCAGCTACTGCCTGCCTGTGGAATGGGCAAGCTACGGACTCAATCTGCATCAGTCTTTGAACCTAGTTGAATCCTCCAGCTTGAGGATTATCATGATTTAATTGCTGTTGCTGTTGTATGTTATTAGTCTGGTTACAATGCTCCAGTTTTCTCAACACAGGGACCCTTGCGGAAGATGGGGAACAAGTTGATTGGAAGGCAAGATTTCTGGAGGGGTAGGCTGTGAGTAAAGTTGCAGTCTTTCCAGAACCTCTCCTGGCCTTAGTCCATCTCCATATCAATAGATGTTTCCAAGGGGTGGAGAGAAGTAGTCCATCTCCGTATCAATAGGTGATTACAAGAGAGAGGGAGGGCATATCTGGCCCATCCCCTTTTCCTGCAGCCAGGTCAAGAGACTCATGGGAGAACAGAAGTGGACAACTGCTTGTAGGCAATAAATGGGTTTCTCCTACTGTATTTCTCCCTTTGACTGATTTCAGTTTCAAAGGTATTTTGCCCTGGGATTCCCCCCCCACCGCCCCGTAGTTACAGTGACACATGCATACAAGGGTAAAAATTAAGGAACTACGGGCAACACAGTACTAAAGGAATTGAGTAATTTAGCTTAAAAATATATGGAATTAGTTTATTAGATGCAGACTGCATCCCTAAATTCTCAAGTGTCATACAAAACCTGTCTCTGACACAGCAGAGTGCTCTCTTCCAAAATGACCAGAGACCATGGCTGTTTTTATCTTTGAAAATGAATTTGAAAGGAGAGTAAATAAAAAATAGACCATTGGTTTTATTATTTAGATATATCCAAATACTGTTGGAAAAGTGCAGATGTTCACTAAAGAGATCACAAAAAAAGACTTTCAGGATATTTAAGTAATGGTAAAGACATGAGAAGTAAAATTAAATTCACTTGGCAGTGAACTTTGTATAAATATATCCATTCAGGAAAATTAATCATTGGATTCTTAATATACGCAAACATAATGCTAACACAAAAATGACTACCAGGAAAATGACAGCCCATAGAAACATGTAAGACACCATGGAGAGTAGAAAGCCATAAAATGAGAAATATTTCCAAAATGCTGACCTTGATTTGGTAATGAACTAGTAATGAAAGAATTTAATTTCTCAACGTTTTCTATAAATTGGCTCCTGGCAAGTAGTAGTGAACTTTAGATGGCACTAACCTACTGCTGAATAGAGGACAGGCATGCACACACTATTTTGTGATAAGATATTTGAGGACCGTGAGCCATTTACTTGTCATGTAACCTCATGTTGTAATGGAAGAGTGATTTCTGGCCTATATTCTTCCCAGATATGCTCAGTGAAGGCACAGGCATGTGCTCAGGATCCTAGGACATAGCACAATTCTGTGGCACAGAATGGGTGCTCAATAAGAAGTTGGAAAAAACTTGCAATGACTATTGACTATAATTGCTATTGACTGAAAGGGAATTTGGTAAGTTTCTAATTCAGTTGGTTAGCAATTACGGATGAAGGCATTTTTTTTCTTTGTCAGAAGGGCGTCTATTTTGAAATACTTCCTTTTGAAATTATTTTTGACTTTGAAAATGCTCCCCACCACTCTCCTCTGTTTCTTTGGGTACATGGCAACAATCATCTCACTCCTAAATTCCTACCTTATAAATCCAAGGTAATGGTGTACTAATCTTTTTTTAAGTTTCTGTATTTTCTGAAGTTTCAACATCTTAAAACACCTTTCTGGCAGGGGAGAGACTACCCCTCCCAGGCTAGCCAATTCTTGGATAGCAAAGGGCATGCTATTTGACAAGCAAACAAAACAGTCCGGAGCCCTACCTCTTCTATCTGGCCTGTCCACCGCAGGAGGCGATATTCCCCTGCCTTAATCATCACAGGGCCAGGTACCAGGCAACTAGAGGCCACCTCTGTAGCCCTGATGGGGTTCAGGACACACTACCTCAAAAGACGGCACCTTGACATGTTGAATACTTTACGCTGAAGGAGTTTGAGAAAATAGCAGAGGCAGGAAGTTAACTCTGACCTCCTCCCAACTTGTTTTCTTTGCTGGAATAAACCATAAAACCGTCATGTGAAAGGTTCTCTTTGTGTACGGGCACACCTCAGAGAGATTGTGGGTCTGGTTCCAGAGCACAGCAATAAAGCGATTCTGTCAATAAAGCAAGTCAACTGAGTTTATTGGTTTCCCAGTGCACGACAAGTCATGTCTCTGCTATACTGTAGTCTATTAAGTGTGCAATAGTGTTATGTATAAAAAGCAATTTATCTACCTCCGTCAAAAATGTATTAGTTAAAAAACTCTATTGCCAAAAAACTTAGTAAAAAAACTTAACTGCTAAAAAAAACGTGCTCATCATCACCTGCGCTTTCAGCCAGTCATGATCACCGAGCACAGGTCACCATAACAAATATAATACTGATGAAAGTTTGAAATATTGCAAAAGTTACCAGCATGTGACACAGAGACATGAAGTGAGTAAATGCTCTTGGAAAATGGTGCAAATAGACTTGCACCTACACACGGTTGCACAAGCCTCCAACTTGGAAAAAATGCAGCAACTGCAAAGCACAATAAAATGAGGTGTGACTGTACCTGGAGGAAATGAGCATCCTTATCTCCAAAGACGAAGGGACACCAGGAAGCATCCAAACCAACATGCCTTGCTGTTTCCCCTCGTTTACGACAATGACCTCCTGCTCCTTTGCATGTTCCTACCCTCTTCTGCTCTTCATCAAACCTAGCATAAAAAACACACAGATCTAACTGTGTCTGTGGGTCTTCATTTCGTATGTCATGTAAAACTTACATCAAATAAATGTGTATACTTTTCTCCTGTTAATCTGTCTTTGTCAGTTTAATTTTCAGACCTAGCCAAGGACTCTGGGCTGAGGAAAACTTTTTCTCTCTACAGCCCAAAGCCCTCTGAAATTATTCAGATGAACCAGTCCTAAATTGCTTAACCTGCCCTTCTTTGCCAATCCAAGGAAATGCGAGTAAAGGCTGCTGGTATAGGCTCTCTTGCTTCTGCTTCCTGACCAAACTCGGGAGTGATCCTCATATGCTGTTTCGCTGTCACTCAGTCACTATATGAGTTAAGACTTCAGCACAGAACAAATGGGAAAGCAGAAATGCTTTTCTCTTTGATAACACTTTGTTTCTCACTATGAGTTCTTCTGTAGCAAATTCAGAACTCTACCTGTTAGCTGAAATGAACAATATGTCCATTTTAAAGGGTCCTTTTTAGACTAATTAATTCTGAAAGGAGCATCTCTCACTGGAAGGTCATTTTTGGAAAGATCTTTTTGAATTACTATAGAGGAATGATAGTTTCCTGTGAACTTGACAAACAATGAAATCTTAACCAGGCCCATTATCTGTTTCACTTGCAAAACTGCCATGATTGCTTCAACACAGTCATTCTGCCCAAAATACTGACATTTCGATGACACTGAAATTTGACATGGAGTGGTCAAGAATGGCATGTGAAAACCCATTGATAAAACCCATCAATACAATTGAAAATCTGCATATTTCTCTTTTCTCAGCTTGCAATCAGAGAGAGGGCAACTTGGAGGTGGGGGAAAGTGGGCAGGAGAGAAGAAAACAAAAGAGAGAAGAACTAGAATTCTTTGCTTTCTCTGATTGCCTTGCGGACTCTAATTTGCACAGGATTGAAAAGAACCATCTGATGTAAGTACATTTAGCCTTCAACTCCCTTCAAGGCTGGGAGCTGCTGGGAGTGACCTGCGCGGATGTCACTGCCTCCTCCTCCCCTCGCCTCAGACATCTTTCAACTGGCAAAAAAAGATGAAGCCACCAAGGGGTGGTTCTGTTTGGTGTATGCCAAATCCACAGTCTGCTATGTACTCACAGGTTATGGTCCAAAGTCTAAGATCTTAAGGTAAACTCTATGAAGCATTAAGTTTCCTGTGAGGAAAAAGGAAAACATATCATTTGTTACACACTGCATTTCTTTATGTCTAAACTTTGTTTACTATTTGAATTGACATGGCTTGATTGCAAATTATCTTATATTTTTTAAGCTCTAATTTTTTAAAAATGGGGACACACAGTCTTTTCTATTATGTTGGTTTAAAATCTTTTTTATTTTTATAAAGACATTGCTGCTCATGGCAAAATAATAAGTTACATAGTGGAAAATGAGAAGTCCTCTTTCCTCCTGCCTCTACCCATGATAATTCTTAGTTAATTACCAGTGATAATACCAGTGATAGTTTCTTGTATGTAATTTCAAAAATGGTTAGGAGCGCTCTACTGACACGAGTTAGAGGAAGGCTTATCAGAGAAAGTAGGGAAGCAAAGGAAGGAAATTATTTGTTTGGATATAGCTTAAAGCCTAGTTAGATATTTGTGATTGTCCTTCACATTTTGATTTAACTTTAAGGCTAGTCTTTGGTTTGCTTATGTAGACCATCACAGTCACCATAGTCTAACGGCCTCCTTGCTTAATTAACTTAACAGCGTATTTAACAAAATGAGACTATGGTATCCATAATTGTCTATAACTTGCTCTTCCCACATGACAATATATTTTGGGTATCTAGCATATCAGTCCATTTTTTAGTGACCACATGTACCCTACTATACCACTATATGACAATTTTTTAAGAAAGTTCTAATTGGTGGACATTTCACTTTCTGGAGATTTTTCTCTATCAAAAATATTATAGTTAGCATCCATATATACATATCTTAGCACACTTTTGCCAGGATGAAATGGAATTGCTAATGCAAAGGGTATATGCATTTCAATTTGGGTAGGCATTGCAAAGTTATCTGTAAAAAATTGTTCCATTTATGGGTCTCACCAATAGTGAGTGAGAGGGCCAGTTTTCCTTACCAACACTGGGCACTACTAAATTCTTAATTATTGTTCATCCACAAGTGAAAATGACATCTTGTTTTAAGAACTTGAATATTATTTTTTCTTGACAATTTTTTTAAGAGTAAATCTTATTTTGTTTCTCATTTATGCCCAAATTCTTTTTAGAAGATCGTTGCAATTTCTGAGAATTAAGGGCTACCTTTTCAGATATCAACAGATTATAATACGAAACAGGAAAACAAAGACCAGGTTTAAAAATAACATTTTACTTCTTCTCATGTGGCATTCAGCTTTGATTATCGTTATATTTTTGAAGTACACCAGTCATGAGGAACTATAAATTCATATATGCACCGAATTTCATTGCTTTCATGGCAGCTGTAGAGCCTTATAAAGTTTTGACAAATAATTCTTTTATAAGAAATATCTTTTAAATAAAATTCTAGTAATTTATCATGAGAAGCCTAACCCTTGGTAGTAGGATATAGGGAAAGAACAACCCAATTCCAGGTTAGCCATTAGCAATGTTTGACTTTGGACTAGTTACTTGTCCTTCCGGAATTATTTCCTCAACTGTGGGAGGCCCATTGTTGAGACTAGACAAAATAAAGGCAGTAGACATAGCATTTGTCATATGAATGGTAGGCATGTGGACAGTGATCATTAGTTATCTGAAGACTTTATATACTTTCCAGAGTTTTCTCCCACTAGATGATTTACAGTTTACATTTGGAGTCTAAAACTGACTTTAAAATTTTGATTTTGAGGAATATAATATTAAGTAAAATGTATTTATAATTGTTATTTACTTAAAAGGAGTAAATATTTTTAATTTTATTGAAAGCCACAAATTATCTAATTCTGGCACAGTATGTTTTTATGCACAAATATTATCAGAAAAAATTAATACCTCTAGGGGTATTCTTATGTTTAATGTGTCATTCTTAATTAGACCCCCTAAAATTTTAACACATTGTGTCAATACAACTTTTTGTTCACTTGCTTGGTTCCCAATCATTTCATTACAGTACAAATTTAATAAACTTCAGAGTAGGAACTACACATACAGTTTCTATTGAAATATATTCCTTCTCCCACACCAACTTGCAAATCCTAAATAATAGATATAGGGACAAGGATGGAGTTGCATTAATATACAATTATGTAATTTTTCAAGAATAAATCATTATGAATGGTTTTATTTTTCCAATAGGTTTTAATTAAAAGTCAATGGTAAAAGATTCCTGGGTTAACCATTTTATAAAAGTAGAAAAATATTTAGATTGTAATATGTAATATACAAATATTTTTGAGAGTTGAGCAGACAAAAGTATACTTTTTGTATCCTCAAGAAAACTTTAATCCTCGAATGGTGAGAGTTGATTTCAGTGACTAATAACTTCACTGTTTCCTTGTCCCATTTGATGTTGGGAACTAACCTTGCTGAAATTAGCAATCTTACTTTATAAGTCTTCATTAATAAGAAGAGCTTCCATTTTTTATTCAATACTTAATTATGTGCTTTACATACAGCATCTCATTTAATTTTTTTTTTTTAATGAGGAAACCAGCTCACTTCAGTAGATTATGTGACTCACCCATGGTCACACAGGTAGAGCTGGAAAGAAGACCCAGGTGGCTTTGACTTCCAAGCATATGCATTCCATCATTACATAATACTACCCTCACTTAAGGTCATGAGGTGAAAAAATATTATGGCACATAGAACTCAAGACTAGTTCCTATTTCTTCATTTTACTCCACAACAGCAGGTGACCATAGTGTCCACCAGCTACTGAGAATTTTTTGAGAGATAGACAATAGGGCACAGGTGATCAAGGGACATGCAATTTTCTATATACTTTCCATATGTATCTTTTATGGATTGATGGAGAAACTGGCATTCAAAGAAAGAAGAAGCTTGGATACGCTGCTAGAAGTTTTAATCATCTTGACATTCCCTGGACCTTATTCAAGATACACAATGATAAACTTTCCATCTACAGCACGTGGGTGGTGGGGGGGCGGATTGTGGAATAACGGTGTCACCCCCAACCCCGGCCCCGGGCTTCTTTGACATTCACGTCTCTAGGTTCTTGAAGCCTTTCGGTTTCAGCAAGTGGAAATGATAACTAGTCACATGCTAGTCCATTATGACATTATGAGAAAATCAGTCAGCTTTTCTTTCAGATAAAAAATTTGGTATTGAGATGTTAAAAACGGAATATATAAATAACATTGCTGATTTGTGATTGTTTTGGAAGTTCTATGTCTTTGTGTGATGACTTTGAAAATTTTTCTTACCTATAAAATTGATTTAAGTGACTGTTTTTTCCTTCAAGTAACAGAGTTCTTTTTGTGGGTATTTTGACAGTGAGGGAGATGGCGGGTGGGAAAGTAAGTGATCATATCTTCCTTGTGATTGTTGTATGTACTCTTAGTAGACGAGCTTAATAAATTTTTAAAACGTGGACTATAATGTACTAGTTGTGAAACAGCATGGTGTGTGTGTGAGAGAAAAGAGAAAGAAATATAGAGATGAAAAGAGAGAGAGAGAGAGACACAGAGAGCTGGAGAGCATTTGGGGATTGCTGAAGTGTGAGAAGGGTGGGACTTGGTAGGAGGGGAGCTGAGCTGGAAAGGTAGGCAGGAATCAGATATGAAGCTTCTGGGCTATGCTAATCAAGCCATAGCTAATCCTTTAGGCAGGATTGAAATGGTCTGAATTTGTATTTACCTGTGAAGATGGGTTCAGGAGACAGTGTGTTTGGGGCCTGGAAGCAGGGCAACCAGGTAGAAGTCTATTGCTATTATTGAGAGCAGAGATGATGAAGTCTTGAATGAGGGAAGTATTAGGGATGGTGAGAAGAGGATATAATGAGAAATCAATAAATTGCTTGGATGTGGGAGGGTCATGGGAAAGCAGGGAACCTAATTTGACACCAGGTTTCTCACTCAGGTGATGTCATCCACTCCTGAGAAAGGAATGTAGGTGGAGGGCAGGGTTGGGGGACTACTTAGAGCTTACTGTGTCATGGGGTATTCAGACAGTTTTTGCTTTTTTTTAAGCCATATGATTTGGAAGCTCAAGGGAGAGAAGAGTAGGGTGATGCCATTAACAATGAATAATAATAAAGATATAGCATATGCCTAATAGTTTGAAAAGATGGTGTTTGGAGCCAGACTACCTGAGTTTGAGTCCTAGGTCCAACATTTGCTGACTGGTTGAGCTTGGGCAAGTTACATAACTTCTCTATGCCTTAGTTTCCTCATCTGTTGGGAGAATTAAATGAGTTGATATATGCAAAGCTTTTAGATCTTTACTTGGTAAGTACCATATGCTGGTTTGTTGTATCTTTACTTTCATTTTAGCTTTCATTTATTGGATACCTGCCCTGCACCAAGCCTGTGCTAAGAGCTTATAGGCAACTTCAAACTGAATCTCCACAGCACCCTATGCCGGTGATACTGTTATTTATCTAAAGAATCCAGACCTCAGCGAGGCTGAGCAATGTTCCCAAAGTAACCCACAGAGAAATAAAGGGCAAGGCCAGGATGCTAACTCAAGTCGGACAGACATTTAGATGACATGTGAAGCCATGAGAATGAATGACATTACCTGGAGGAAGAGGTGCCAGGGAGCATCACTGTTCCCCACTGGGTGAGGATGAGCACAGAGAAAGCGTCCAAAAATCGCAGTGCAAAGGCAGGAGGGGAACAGACCAGCCAAGTCAATTGCAGCTGAGACCCAATAAGGTAAAGGTTTCCTTTTCAGTCTGCGGCTGAAGCCCTTTTCTTCTACTACTCCTGATATTGGGAACTTACATTTTATACATCCCTGCATGAAACAAAATAACCAAATAAATACATGAATCTTGACTTCTGCACTAGAGGCATCACAGTATCCAATGATGATGAGAGTACTTAAAACTTTGAGCCTGAGAGTTGCTGATCTGTTAGGTCCTAAGATCTTTTTCCTTTCCCTAGGCAGAGGCCATACTTATGAATAATCATATCTGCTTCTGTGTTTCTTCAGGGGCCCCCACCTTGGATTCACCATCTTTGCACGGAGCTTCCTGGGTTCCATTCTGCATATCTGTATTATTTTGCAAAGGCAGCCATACACAGTACCGTAGACTGGGTATCTTAAACAACAGAAACTTATTTTCTCATAGCTCTGAAGGCTAGAAATCCGGGGTCAAGGTGTGGGCAGGGTTAGTTCTTTCTGAGTCATGAGGAAAAGATGTGTTCCACGCCTCTATCCTTGACTTGCAGATGACTGTCTTCTCCAAGGCTTCTGTCTGTCCGTATCTATGTCCAAATTTCCTCCTCTTATAAGGACACCAAATTTCCTCATCTTGGTTTACAGCCCACTCAAATGACCTCATTTTAACTTAATTACCTCTGTAAAGATCCTGTTTCCAAATAAGTCACATTCTGAGGTGCTGTGGGTGGCACTTTAACATATGTATTTTGAGGGGACACAATTTGGCTGTTATACACTACCCTAATGATTTTCGCTTCCATGGTTAAGGACTTTGACATTGAGGAATCCAGTAAAGAAATACAGTACAAGTAAAGAAACATTCTCCCCCATCATTTTGTAGTATCAACTAAAGGAAATGAATTTTCATTTTACATCCTGCCTGTCAGATCTTCCTCTCCAATTCATAAGATACTTAATAAAAAGGGTTTTTTTTCCTTGATAAGGAATAAAGATCTACACTCAATTTTAAAGTTAAAATCTGTACCTGTTCCTTCAGCCCACTTTGCCTCTGGTGGTCAACAAACTTTAGGGAATGGGAAAACCATCACTACTGACCAGCATCCCTGAGTATTAAGTGCAGGCCCCTCTCCTGAGGCGGTGTGGGGAGGAGACAGGGTACAGAGATGGTCCCAACCTGAAAATATTTGTAACTTCATGCTATTGTCCTTAAACTTTTTGGTATCATGGAGGCTTGGGAATCTGGGGAGAGCTAGAGCTTCTGTTCCTGGAGATATTTATGTAAGATTACAGAGTTACATGTATAATTTATTTTGTTGCATTCAAACAAAATACTTTTTATAGGGAATTGTGCCTTTTCCATCCTTTTTACATGCACAATCAATTTCAGGGAATAGTCTTAAAAATAAGAAGGAAAGAAAGAAATCCAAAGTGTGCAAATAAAGTCCAAAAATAACCTTTGTTTTGCTAAAAAAAAAAACATTTCAATGAGAAGGCATCTTTCCCTTGGCTTGAATGAGAAGCTGAAATTATCCAGTGGTCTTTGGTATGGCGGCACATACTTTGCCGTAGACTTTCTGTTTTCCTGGTGACACACACTGAAAAGCTGGACTCACTAGCATGTTGTAGCAGCCAGTTTGTGTTCATAGATGTCACAATGAGCTTATGACAAGGGAACCCAAGATATTCCAAGATTATCAGAGTTAGATGTATGTCCTTTAATTTCCACTGGCTTCAACATCACTGAACTTCATCTTCAGCAAGAGGATACTGTTGATATCAGCAAAGGGATGATTAAGAACCTATGGTTCAATTTTCAGGTTGTCTGAGCAGAAGTGCTTCAAAGAGTTATGCAGAGTCTCCACTTGTCTGCATTTTTCCGTATCATAGATTTGTTTTAAAAAAAGTTCATATTCTGCTTTCATTACATGAGAAAACGTTTTGAAAAGGCAGTGATTCAAGGCTGCAAGTTGACACCTTGCTGTAGACCAGCAGGACCATAGAAGGCAATGGGTCTATTGCTTCCAGCATGAAGACACGTCCTCTAAGCTGTGTGCCAAGTACCACAGGTGCTCTATATATTCACAAAGTGCCCAATGAGTTTTATGCACAGAAGAAACATTTCAGCATTTCAAAGATGTTGATGAACCTGAAATTTCAAAAAAAGACATGCTAAATAGGAATTCACTTTTGAAATTTTCAGTGGCCACATAAAGTCTCCAATCCTTCCATCACGTGCCTCAAAATATTACTTTTAAAAAGTCAGCCATCATGGAATAAATTTCTGGAGGCACTACTTTAATCCTCTTCTGCCTCAAACCACACATTAACTTGAGCATTTCTGGGGTACACAGCTTCTATCAGTTACCTTGTTGCTATTTTAAGACTAGGCTGCTGTGTCAGGGCTGACCCTGACCAGATTTTGGTAAAGGCTTGCCTTTTCAACTCCAGCTTTCTTTTCTTGAAAAAGATCCACACTGGTATATTTTTGGAACAAAAAATCTGAGATGCTACTTCAGCATTTGGGGTCCTAGTCTCCTTTCACTGGCAAGAATGTTGTCATGCAAAAGTCCTGGGGCTGCCGTGTTCTCTCACACACAGTGGGAAGCAAAGCCAAAGGATATTTGATATGTTTTATTGATTATTTTCTTTGACAATTTCTAACTTAAGCCAATCCTGAGTAAACAGTTTGTTCATCATTATAATGGAGGGCACATATTTTTTAATTCCTACCAGTGGAAAGCTCTTCTGACACATCATGACAATACTGCTGAGTATAACGTGCATGTCTATAGGGGCAGCCATAATAGACATAAAAATTATGTGTTCACTAAGATGATTTGGAAAAATCATGTAAAAAATGACTGCTTTCTGTGTGTGTGTGTGTCCCTATGTATGCATACCCATATGCCTGATTCCCAGACCTACCTCAGATACTCTTCCATGGACATCAAGTTAAGAGCTCCGGTGTAAAGGAGTGGATGCTAACTTTGGGAACTTGCCTTGGTCCAAATAGGATTTCTTTAACTCTTCTTGCCATACCAAGTGCAAGAGCACCCTATAAATATGGAGACAGCCATCCCCCCCTTTGTTTGGCATAAATAACAGGGATGATAATAATAGTAATAATTCTAGCAGAAGGAATGTAATGAGCCTCTACTCTGTGCCAAGTCGTGTAGTAAGTGTTTTGCACCTATCATCACATTTGGCTTCAGAGTATCTGAGACAGAAGCCGTCACTGCGTCCATGATGAGGAAACCATGGCTTTGGTTAAGAGACAGAGCCACGATTTCTCAGAGAGCAGCCATAGAAGCCAGCACTTAAGCCAGGCTCTTTACCCATCTTGTTCTCAATTCCTCTGTTAGCTAGCATTCTTCACTTCTATCCACTGATCTCCTTGGCCTCACAGACTGATGCTTCCCCTGGATGGGCTGCTCACATTTGCCTGTCTTCTTACTGTAAGACTGTTTCTCAGCTCCTCCTCCTGCCTGCACACACCTAAGTCTGTGTGCAAGTGACACATGTCATGACTTGACCTGGATTTGAGGGACACTGTGCTCCCACTAGGGCACAGGGCTATAGGCTCTGTTTGGGAGGGGGAATTTGATGTGAGTTAGTGAGCTATTGTCAGACCCAAGTAAAATACTTACTCCTGGAATATCTTAGAAATGAGTGCCTCTTTGATCTCTGACTGACAGGAAATTGTGTTAAGAGCTGTGACTGTCCTGAGTCTTACTTGTAAGTTCAGGAAACTGAGCAGAGAGAAAAAGAAAGAGAGAAAGGAAAAGGAATACCAAAAAATAAAACATATTTTTTTTACAAGATGATCATGGAGTGGAGGCGAGGTGCATCTCTGCTATCTAGAAAAACATGTGCTGGGTTTCTTTTCATTCCTTCTGAGGAATTTCATCAAGTTACAATCCATGGAGGAGCCTGTTCTGCCTGAGGGAAATGGCTCCAGCTGGATCGCGCTTGATTTAACTGTTTACATTTCTGAATTTCCTCCCTCGTATATTTCTTTGTCAAATTATCTTAACCATCCAGCTGAACTATTATGGGAAGAAAGGGTCTTTGTTTTAGTCTGTTTGGGCTGGTGTAACAAAATACCACAGACTGGGCCCTTAGAAGCAACAGAAATTTATTGCCCACATCACTGGAGCTGAGAAGCCAAGATCAATGCACAGCACGGTCTGGTTGGGTGAAGGTCTCTTCCTAACCCTAGCTGGTGCTTTCTCACTGTGCCCTCCCTTGGTGGAAGGGGCTAAGCTATCTCTCCGGAGCCTCCTCTATAAAAATACTAATTCTGCTCTCATGACCTGAGCACGTCCTAAAAGTCCCACCTCCTAATACCATCATCTACAGGAATAAGAATTTCAACGTATGATTTTGGAGGGGACACAAATATTCAAACCAGTGCAGTTTATTTCTGCCATTTTTATTTATTTAGGTTGTTTCTGTGAAGCAAAGGCTCTGGATTAGTTAATTTGCATTTTCTTGTCCTTTGCTATCTGCATGCTATGTAAGAATTAGCTAGCCCAGGAAGAGCCGTCTCTTCTCAGCCAGAAAGGTGTTATAAGCTGTCAAAACTTCATAATAAACAGAAAATTAAAAACACCACTAATACATCATTACCTTAGATTTATCACGCAGGAATTCGCTTAGTATTTATGGCAACAATTTCTTCTCTAACATGAGGATGTTAATAAATATCTAACACATATGATTATTATGAGAATGAGATAGGGTAATAGATAACAGATGAGAAAATACTTTAAAGGTCACTTTTTGCCATAAGATTTCAAGGTGTCCCAGTGAGTCCCCAACTCCACTGTCATCAGGAGACCCTGCCCAAGATAAACGAGCCCTTCAGAAGTCATCACACGTGACACCTGGCGAGGGGACCTCCCTGAGCCAAATTAACACTGTCTATCTTAGGATCTGGTTATGGCCACTCACAAGTCCATCGAACGAAGATATATAACAAGATGGAGGAAACATGAAGAAAATTCATGTCTAATTCTTAATAGTTAAATTTATTCTTGCACATAACTAGCCAGCATGGATTGTGGAACTGGCCAATGTGGATTCAAGATGCAGATGCACATGTCTGAGCTGTAGACCTTGGATCAACGTCAGCTCCTCACTAAGCCTCCTTCACTGGTAAAATCAGGAAATTGTGATGAGGATCACATGAAATAAAGCAGAAAAGAACTTTGTGCCTGGCACAGAGGAAGTGTCTCTTGATGATAATAATAATAGTAAATAACTAATTAGCTAACTTATTATTATTACTAAGGTTTTTCGTTTAGTTTACTTATAACTTCTGCTATTTCAGTGCTAATAGTTTCCTCAAATCATCTTCCTTGGATGTAGATTGTTACTCCTTTTTAATAAACTTCAAGTACTTTAGAATTAAAGAAATGTGTATTTTTCAGATCATTGGGAGACCTGGAAGTTACCACTGATTATGATAAGGGCAAGATTACTCATTCTCCCTGGCCTCAATTCCCAAAGGGTCGAAAAGTGGCCACTCATCCTCTAAATGTTGATGGGCATGTCATCCACATTATGAGTTTGCTCAACTACATTCCAGTCTCAGAAAATTATTCCTCTGGAAGTATGTTCTCAGTAGTGGATTTGTTTTTATTCCAGAGATCATTTCCAACTTGATGGCTTATTAGCCGGTCCCTCTAGTGGTCTGACAGCAGTAAGACACTGTACAAAATAGGTTCTGTGTGATTGTCCCACAGCCCATTTTCATACCACTGGGGGCCCTCTGAGATGTAACATTTGAGCAAGGACTGCCTTCATTGTTGGCCCATGTACTTCTATTATGAAGCTTTATGTTTTTGCTTTCATTTTCCTATCAGACTCAAAAAGGATGTATTAATATGTATCCCCTAGAAAGAGGAAATTAAAAAAGTAAGCTCTATAGTCTGTGAAACATCTGAACTACTAAATTTTTCATTTTATGGTCACAGCAGACCACAGAATACAATTCCCACTGAAAACCTTAATATTAGAAAACTAAGCAGGAAAAACCAATTCTGAAGAAAACTTGCAATTCATCAAGTTGCCCAGGATCAGTTTATGTTATAGAAGCAAGATAAATAAAAAAGTAAGGATGCAAATTTTATAAAATTTAAAAGACTACCTGATGAACAAAGTAATGGGAATGACTTAAAAAATAAAACAAATTTAATCTAGAATAAAATTAGTATACTAATAAATGTCCTCCTTAATCAGAAATATATAGACTTGTGTTAGGCAATTGTTTTAGCTGAAATTCAATGATTCATTTAGATCACCTTCAGCTTGCAATTCTATTGGTTCATAATCAATTCTGCAATTCATGACTATTATTAAAATGTATTATTTCCCTTCTATAATAATTGTCTTCTTGAAGTATAGCATACATACCCAAAAGTGTACAGATCACACATCTATTGTTCAAAGCATTTTCACATTGAAACACCTTTGTGTTTTTTCCCAGTCAGTGTCTTCTGCATCAAAGTTATTTACTGTTGAATTAATTACTGGCTTTTATCATCACAGGTTTATTTTTCTGTTTTATAATTTTATATAAATAAAAACATACAGTATGTACTCTTTTGTGCCTGCCTTTTTCTCCCCCAACATTATTTTTGTGAGCTTCATACTGTTGTATATTAGTTTGATCATTTTCAGTGCTGTGTAACAGTCTATGGTAGGATTATATATAATTTTTAGATTATACTACTTCTAGATTATACTCAGGAGAAACATATAAACTAAGCACCAAAGGACAGGTTCACAATGCATATTGCTACCTAAATGTCCATCAGCATATTTTCTTCCAATCTGGTAGCTCGCCCTTGTCCTCTCTAAATGGTTTCTTTTGGAGAACAGAAGTCCTTAATTTTAATGCAGGCTGACCTACCAGTCTTTCTCTAAGGATCATGCTTTTTGTGTCCTGCTTAAGAAATCTTTGCCTAGATCAAGGCCTTTATTGGACTGTTTATGATGCTCTAGAAGCTTATTGTTTTACCTCTCATGTCTAGACCTGTGATTTACTTAGAATTTATTTTTTCTGTGGGGAAAGGTAGGGTCAAGATTTGTTCTTTCCTGTATGGATATCCAATTTAAGCAGCACCATTTATTGATAAGACATTGCTCTTCTGTGTTACCTCATCCTACTGGTTTAAAATAGCGCTAACCAAAAGAAGTCAAACCTGAGAAAAATACTTTTTTCTCCCATTCCCTACACATTTTGTTTATGTGAATATGTGGAATCTCTGATAAAAAATTCCTCAAGGTTTTTTTTTTCTTTTTTGCTAAGGCTTTTTTTTGAAGATGACATTTTAATGATGCTTAAACCAAGACCACCGCAAGATTTGATCACGGTCTTGGATTTTTGACATGGTCTTGAGAAAGCAACTTAAATTGGTTTTTGTTTCTTTTTAAACAAGCATCAGGAAATGATAGGGATAATTCTCAAAGCCAGACTTCCTTCCCAAGATACAATACGTTTTTGCTGAAAACGTCTGTACTTTCATAAAAAGAAAAAAACAGCAGACTTGTCACTAAAATGGAGCCATCATCATGTAACTGGAAGATCCTTAAGTTTCTTAGATTATTTTTTTTAATGTAAATTTTTTCTTAAGAAGTCTGGACTTTCAAGGTGAAAGGAAATGGCACACTTTGCTTGGGTGTCAAGAAAGGTAGCCTGGGGGTGTGATAGAATTGAGAGAGCCTTGGACTCCTAGCTCAGTTCCTGGGTTCCCATTCCTGCTCTGACACTAAATGCTTTTTCAACTCTTCATATTCTTTTTTCGTACAACTAAACGCTCCAGGTCAGTGCTTTTTTCTTTTTTTTTCCCCCTGCTGTGACAGTGTCACATGTGTTTTCTGTGCATGCCTGGGTCACAGTCTGGCCTTGGTTATTAGTTTCATTTCTAGCATTAACTCCTATTTAGAAGTTTCCTGAAGGCAAGAAAATAAAAAGCTCCTACACAGCAGTAAACTTCCATTCTCTGTTAATTTATTAAATGTAATTTTCAAACTATTATTACTAAAAACTTGCTTGTGACCACATTAAGCTGAGAACTTGGGATAGCTTAGAATTCTCATGAACCCCCCCTCTCATTTCTTTTTTCTCGTTTTTTGCTACCCCAAATCCTAGACCTTAATTGGCTTTTCTTGAAATACACAGAGTATTGATTTTTCCAGTAGTCTTAAGGAAATGTGTAGTTCCTGTAACATGTTCTCAGCTAATTGTACCTGTGACTGGAAGCACGCATGTTTTTGCCAAGAGCTTAAAGGTAAAAGATAAGTTCATGACTATAAAAACACAGTGACATAATTCACAACCTGTAACACCATATTTCATTGAATCTAACACACCATCAGTTGTAAGATGCACCATCATTTTAAGCTCCACTAAAAAAGAAAAAAGAAAGTGTTCTCAATTATCATGAAATATCATCAGTGGTAAGATACATCCCAAGTAAAAAAATATTAAAATGCATAAAAATGTCTTGGAATCTATGAAATGCAAAAATCATGTTAGTTCTCTAACTGAATGATTTGTTCCATCATATGCAAGAAAACTAAATATAGGTATTAGCATGGTAGCCCCCGAACTCAGCTTTTTACCAGAACTACCTAGGGATCTCTGGATCTCTTCCCTTGCCTGCCAAATCAGGTACTGGGGATGGGTCTGAGGTATGGATATTAACACGAACCAGCCAATAAGATAAAAAGCAGCCCTCACTTGGTTCTGCTGATCATTCATATTTGGGAACTACTGGAACAGAGGAAGCCTATTTCTGATACTTGGCTTGTCATTTCTGTTGCAGTTGCCTAATCTGTAGAACCAGGAAAAAGGGGATGTCAGGGGAGGAACTATCTGGTATGTTGCTGGTTTCATTCTCTTCTTTAGGAACAAAATGGATCGATGGACTAATGCGGTTCATAATCTCAAAACATGGGGGTGTGAATTCTATTAAATACTGAGATTAATTCTTGGCAAACGGTTTAAATTAAGTGTTAAGCAGATAATTTGACATTTTAGAAAGGACTAAGTTGATCACAGGAACCATAAGATAGATTCAGTAGAAAATTAACCTGTTTTTTCTTCTTTTTCTTTTTCAAGTAATATTACTAGGTTATCAAAGCATGATACAAACATACTGTGTTTTAAGTGCAGCAAGACATTTGACAAACCTCCTGTGATGTCCTTGAGAACTTGATGATGAAATATATACCAGATAATATTAAATAAACTCATTTCAAGGAGGGCCAAATAAATAAAGCAAAGGTCTAACCTTGACCCTATCATACTTATCTTTTCTACAAATAATTTGACTGAAAACATAGTAACACGTATTTGTCCAACCTGAGTGTGACCAAAGCTGGACAGGCTCACTGACACCATAATCAATCAAACTAAGACTGGCTATATGATCTTGACATCCTACATCATCAGGGGAAAAAAACTAAAAAAACTGTGAGCTCTCATATTTTGGTTAAAAACTAGAATTCAAACAGGTATGTTATATTTGAGATGTCTGAAAAGGTCTTGAGGGTTTTAGTTGATCTGTCATCATAATTATAAGGCATAATTTTAGTTGCTCTCAAGTCTATATAATTATAAAGTATAATGTAATTGTTCAAGAGCTAAAAGTATTAGCATGCTACAAGAACACTCAGCAGCTTCTTTAATAGAATAATTTTCTAATTATCCATGCTTGGCAGTGGGCAGAGTCTCCAGATAGGGAGGGGAGGCTGGACCTTATAGCTGGAGCTCTTCTCTTCTCCTTTAAGAGATTCCATTGGCGCAGCAAACTGTACCCTATACATCTTTACCCAAACATAAACCATAATTTAGCTAAAGGCTCCAGGAAATGGGAGGGAATTTCCACACAGACTACCATACACAGTGGGCTTCTAGGAATGGCTCTTCTCAGAATACAGACCCCTGGCTCTCGTCAGGCCCCACTGTGGGCGTGACCCTCTGCCCAGCCATAGTAGTACACCTCCTTGCTAATCACTCTGTTTGTCTCCCCATGCAGTGGCTAATTCCCTGCCAACCAAGAGCCCTGTAAACACTCCAGAGCGGAGTGAAGAAGCTGATCCATTTCCTTCCCATTGAAAACCCCCCTTCCAAGTGGTAATTCTATTCCAGGATGTCTCTTTTCCATGGATAACCAACACTGGGAGTGACTACTTATTACAATGAGACCCTGATTTCTGCTCATGTGATTAGCATTACAGTACACTTTGGCCTCAATAGGACAACCATGTCATAACGTAATAGTCCCACATTAGCATTACAGTACACTTTGGCCTCAAAAGGACAACCATGTCATAATGTAATAGTCCCACATCAGTACAAGATACACACTCATGGGCAGGGTAGGATGTCCTTTCCATCAAACCATATTAGCACCTGCATTAAAAAATAATGGCTCTGATTTTGTAGCATACCAAATATTGAACATTCAATTCAATTCTTCACATCAAAACTGAAAAGAAATCTTGACAAATTGTTGTGTTTCCCAAAGGAAACCAGGTTGGAGAAATTGGGCAAGTAAAGCTTAGAGATTAAAACAGGGAGATATGAAAGCTCTCTTCAAATTCCACTTAGGTAAGGAAGCATTTGGAGAATGTCTGAATAAGGTAATTTTTAAGATTCTTTCCCATTCAAAGATTTCTGATTCTCTGTTCCCTGCTGTTCTAAATGGAAGTGCTAAGACCACTGGGTACAAGAAAACAGAGAAGGCGACTTTAGTTCATTGTGATTCAGAACAAAAACTCTCAAATACCTAGAACTGCCCCCATAAAAAAGACTGCCTTATGATGGGTGCTGTCTATTGTTTAAACCGTCTGAAGAATTCCCCTAGAATGAGTAAATAGCCCGAGTCTGCAGCTGGACTGCAGATCACATCCTAGATCCACCAATCTTGAACATGTAATTCAAACTTTCTGTTTCTCAATTTCTTTTGCTGTATAATGGAGAAAACAGTAAGATTGTTAGGGGGAATAAAATAAAATGAATTGTAATTGAAAAACTCTTAGAACAATGAACAGCAAATATTAAACATAATAAATGCTGGGTGTTATTAATTCCTTCCAAATACGAATATTCTGTGATTCTAATCTTAGCTGTTTTCAATATTCTTGGCATTCTTTATACATAAGAAAGAGTTCATTAATATAATACCCAGTAAGGCAAATCCATGATCGATGGGCTTCTTTGGCTATATGCTATGGTGTAAAGGCCAATTTAGTAGAAGTATGAAACAGATATTAAAATATGTAAGTTTGTGCTGTCATACAAACAAATTATAATTTGGTGCTTCTTAGGTGACTTTGAATTAAATTTGGCTTAGTATTAATAAAAATAAATAAATACAAGAATAGTAAAGCTGAAGAATATGTAAGTAATGTCAAATTACATAAGTAAATAAAAAATTATTCTGGACTAGTTTTTAAACATATAAATAAACATACATAATCTTACATAGTTTACCAAAATATGCAATCATAGTCACACATCAATTTGAAACTTCCTTTTTTTTAAAATTAAAGCTTAGTTTTTTAAGAGCAGTTTTAGGTTCACAGTAAAATTGAAGAGAAGGTACAGAGATTTCCCATTTACCTGGTATGACAACACATGCAAGCCTCTTTCATTATCAACATCCCCTACCAGAGGGGCGCAGAAAAGGATGGTCTCAGAAGACCAGTTCTTCAAACTCTGAGCCTATTACAATCAGTTGGGATATTAGCTGCTTGGTGCTAAGCATAAAAGATGCCTTGCCTTTTTAAATAAAAGTAAAGAGGCACTGATTTGGAATATTCATTAAAAAGACCACATGATGAAGGGGAAACCACACCTATGTATGGAGTAATGGAAAGTTTCCTACATGTAAACAAAAAGCAAAAGTTGTGACCCTTTGAAGGCATTTCTCATTTTTCATTCACATTGATGATTTGAGCTGCTTTTTCCACTGTCTGCTTGATTGCTATTATGAAAGGATTTTTTTCTATTGCTCTGAGAACAGGAAAGAAGCAAAATTAGTTTATCATATTCCCAATAGGTTTAAAATTACAGAAAAGTAGCTGTTTAAGCCAATTCTTTTTCCACTCCAGGGTTCCTTTGAATAATGAGTTTCTTGAGCATTTAAAATATGATAGGGTTGACTGTAAGTCAATTTAAACATGTCAGGCCTAGAGCAATCCATTTCACAAAACAAGAATAATTGTTTATGTCAAATTTCTTAAAAGAAATAAGTATTCGCATGTGGAAGAGAATCCAAAAGTTTTTTAAAAAGGTAATACATATGTACAATAACAGAAGTTATATATATATATAATTTTCTAGTTTCTAGACCATATAAAGATATTATTCATATATTAGATTTCTACTTCCTATTAATTTTTTCACTGGTTTAATTGAGTTAGTTGATAACACTGAATAACTGATGTGGCCTCTGGAGAAATGAAGTGATAGCTTAAACTTAATTCTGAAAATGTGCTGTATGAAGACATTGATTTCTACCCAGACATCTCTCACTGAATCAGAAACATAAATGGAAAAGTATCTTGTTAGTTCTATGCCAATCATTATGGAAACTGGAATTAGACCCTGACAGTCCCTTGCAGGGTTATTCCTTGTTGCCTAGACATGCATCAAGGAGTCAACACCAGCTCGTTTCTCACTCACTCAAATCCAGCTCTTTCCATTGCCTGACATATGGACTCACATAAGACACTAAGATAATATCTTGTATACATTGCTATTTCCCTCTGCTTTTTGCTCAGGGTTTTGTTAAATGATTGCAGGATATAACTCTTCTATAAGAAGGCATTTTGTAATCTGTCATTTTTAATTCTTCTCTCAGCATGTATTTACTGAATTCCAACAATGCCCAGGCATTGCACGAGACAGTGGGGATGAATCTTTGAAGAAGAGAGACAGAGATTCTTTCTTGTGGAGATTCTAATGGAGAGAAAAACAACAAACTATAATACCTTAACAAAATAAATAGGATGTTGGAAAGTAATAAATGCTTTGGAAAACAGGAAAATGGACTCTGGTAAAGGAGATCAGGGGTTCCTGGAGGAGGCATGGGCAGTTTACAATGGTAAATGTGGTGGTCAGGGTGGCCTCACTGAGAAGTGATATTTGAGTAGACCTGAGTGTGGTGAAGGAGTTTTTATTTAACAGCAGCAACACATTTTTTATTAAAATGGAACTTTTAAAAAATATTAACAGTGCATCACACATTTCCCTGCACCCAACCTGTTTTTATATCAACCCTTGATCTATGGGTTAGCTGCCTTTACATTTCTGTTCTTCTTCACCTGCATTTATGTTGCTTAAGTATGAAAATGAGTTTATTATTATGTAATTGTTTTTGGAATTTTTTAAAGATTTTGTACTAACTGAAGGCAAAAGGAAATGTTGCAGAAATGTTGAAGAAATGCTGTATTTTAAGTTAAGAAAGATAAGTTAGATAACCCTTTTCATCTGGATTTAAAAAATGTTGCTGGTATGCTAGCTTTTTTTCATCTTCATTAAGAGAATGTAGCATGTAAACCTATAAATAACACTCACAGCAATATAGCGAATATTTATTTCGTGTCTATCATATACTAGCAAGATCTTGGGCTTAGTATTTACCATACCTTATTATCCTAACAAAATCTTTAGAAAAGTCCTATGTTAAAAAGAAACCCACAGGCCCAAAATGGAGTCACTTCTGCTAGGCCATGTCACTAAATTGTTACTAATTAATACTTAACCTAACTTCAGTTCTAATGCCCCTCAGAGCTGTAGTCTTAACTGGTCAGACAGGAATTTTCTGGCCAGCACCAATAAGGTGATCTGTCACACAGGCTCTCTCCATCCTGCGAAGGAAGATGAGGTCATCCACCTAAGAAAAGACCCTTTTGTCCCCAAAGGAATGTGACCTCACCCCAAATAATCCTTTTTTTTCTGTTTATGACTTCCCTGACCTGCCTTTAAAAACCCTTCCCTTTCTGTAACCCTTCTGAGCTCCCCTCTACCTGCTAGATGGGATGATGCCTGATTTATGAACTGATTAATAAGGCCAATAGATCTTTAAAATTTACTTGGTGGAATTTTTGTCATTTAACACCCGTGAGGAAGTTCTTGTTATCCCTGTGTCATAGGTAAGGAAGCCCAGACCACACAAGTTCGTAAATGGCAGGGTTGGGCTTCTCACCTACATTTGACTTCAGTCCAAAATGTTACTCTTTAACTTGCCACTGTTCCCATGTTCGTAGAGCAGGGCTGTAAAATGCAACGTCATTTGGGCATGAACATTTTTTATCTTAAGAACTATGTATTTACTTTAGAGCATGAAAGTGACATTCCGGGAAAAACTGACATGACTGGAGCCATTTTAAAATGGAGCCAGAGGGGCCGCTGGAGAGAAAATGCCTTACTTGCCTTTGCTCGAACTGGGCCAAAACCTTTGGACTGGGGAAAGCGGCACTTGTTTTAAACGACTGTTGGGAAGTCTGCAGGGGAACGGACATCCTGAGCACAGGCTAATGGTTGTGGACTTTCTGAAGGTAGAATCAGTAATAAAGCAATGTAACACATAACAGCTTAGCTTGTTAAAACACCCATAGAAAACTTTTTTCTCCTCTTCTTCACTCGTATCATTGCCATCCCCTTCCTTTTCCTCGTAAAAGCCTCTTGCTTTTGCCTACAAGCAGAGCACTATTTGGGTATCTACCTGAACCTGTGCTCCACAGATTGCAATTCTTTGATCCCAAATAAGCACTCATTTGCCTCTCACTGCCCCTCTTTATTTTCTATAGTTCTCACTTGGTCTCATGAGACAGGGGGACACTGACTGGGAAAGAAAGGATCCTGACATTTGGAAGAATGGTGACATCTGGGAATATCAGGACAAAGCTAAACCTCAAACCTGCCCAGAATCACTCACCTTTTCTCTTCCGTATCTTGGGGAAGAGCTCCCAACCCCCACTCTGCTGGAAACAGTTAAATATTTCACTTATGAAAACGTTCTCTTTCAATTAGTTATAAGAATGTGAATTTACCAGGCAACAGGGATAAAATGCAGATTTAGATTATGAAAAAGAAAAGTGACAACCAGAATGGACTAAGTTATAGTTTTAAAAATCTTAGCTGTTTCATTTACTCATTCAGTGCAATAACGATTCATCAGAAGCTGCTGTGGTGAGGGACCATGTCAGATCCTGATCTCTTGACTTCAAGAAGAAGATGGAATAGCAGGGCAGTCAGAAAATAATTTGAGAATTTCCTAGCCAATATCAAATGGCCACTGTGACATGTATTTCCAAGAAATGGCCTGCTGGTCCATGAATAGCTATAATAGGAGGTTTGACTTATTCAGGGGGAAAGTTTCCGTGATGGGCTGGAGTTAACTAGGTAAAGAGGCAGAGACAAGCATTTCGGGTAGACAAAATTGCATGTGCACACGTGCTGTGGTGGTAGGGAGACAAGGAGGGGCCTCAAGACGGCCAGCGTGCTAGAGATAGCGTGGGAGGGAGGGAGACACAGTATGAGACTAGCTTTGTTAAGGAGCTTTGCTTTTAGCAGTAAATCTTACTTCCTCTTCAAATTTCAATTAGCATTTTACTTGCCATGCTTTGTTTTAGTTGTATCTATTTTTAATGTTACCATTTTAGTATAAGCAATGCAAGTTTTCCTTTTACAGTAGTGATATTATTTTATTTTGCAATCAATTTATTTAAAAATAGAGTGACTATTTTTAAGATAACATGAGTGAGCTTTAATAATTTAATAATCAATATGATTACAAGTGTGCATAGATTTAATAAAAACCTGTGAAGATGGTAAAGACATGACTCAGGTTTAAGAGCCATCATACTAGGCCAGTGTTTGGCAAATTATGGCACTTGGGCCAAATCCAGCTTTCCACCTGCTTTAGTAAATAATATATTATTGGCACACAGTCACACCCATTCGTTTATTATTGCCCAGGGCTGCTTTCCCCTACACTAGTAGAGTTCAGTAGTTGAGACAAAGACTATATAACTTAAAAAGCTGAAAATATTTACTATCTAGCCTTTGACAGAAAAAATTCACTGACCGCTTTACCAAGCTCTGTTCTTAAAGCATTTTTAAAAATGAAACACTCAGTATAGTCATGACTTTGTAAGGCACAGATACATTTAACAGCCAAGCGTGTCCTTTCACTATATTGTCCCTTTTCTATATTCAAGACAGTTTAGTGCCTTTCTACAGATCAGGAGCATTCCAGGACACCTAAGGCTGGAGGCCCTGTGGAAACACTGGGCCATTATGAGAGTTTCTTTGTTTACTGTTTGACAGCAAAGATTTTTGTCCTCGCCTCAAATTCTGTTTGATCAGAAACACTGTAGCATAATCAAAGGAGCAGATGAATTATTGAAGCTCTGAGGCTCCACTAAAGATTAAGTAAAACTTGTACTTCAAAGGATCTTGTTAAAGGAGGGAAGGTCCATAGCTTTGAATTTTACATGGATATGATGCAAGGGGATTTGCGGTGAGGGAACTAGAAACCATCCTTCCTAAATGAAAATGCACAGCGCTTCATCTGCTGGCCAGGGTTCTGCCCTACTCTGGTATCACGGTCTTTTACCCCTTAACAAATGTATTTTGGCCAGGTCCCCCATAATCAGTATTCTTGCAGGGATTTCTCCTGATCACCTGCATGTGTCTGTGAGTGGGTGATTGGCTTATCTCTGCATTACAGCTAGTCAACATTATGAGCCCTTGCTGTGTCCCGAGTACTGTTTCCAGTTTGCCATCTATACCTCACTTTACCCTTACACTGACCCCCTGAGGTAAGTTCTATTATTATCCCTAGTTTGCACAGAAGGGCAGGGAGGCACAGAGATTTAGGAACCTGTTCAAATCACATCGCTGATACTTGGCAGTGCGGGGATTTGAACCCAGGCTTTGACTCCAGTGCCCGTTTAATCACTATCCTAATCTGCCTCTGTTCTGATCTGGTTTCATGTTGCTTTTTAGGGCCACCCTGCTGAAGGCACAGTGTAAAGTCACACTCTGGCTGTGGGGGTAATTTCCCTTTAAGGGGTAAATATGCTTCATGTCAATCCCTGAAGAAGAGACAGAGGTTTAGACCGAAAGCTGGGACTAGGAACCTTTGAACAGCTGAAGGAATTCCTGTCCCCACACTTGGACTTTTTCTCTCCAGAAGAGACTTTTGGAGGGGGCACAGACTTAGACCTTTGCTCTTGGATACCAGCTGCCCTGGTCAGCCTCTACATTTTAAATATCTCATCTTTCTAGTTGCTTCTTTACCATTTGCTACATGTAACCCAAATCCCTTCGTCTTACAAAGTCTTCAGGACCTTATCGTTTCTTCGAAAGGGCTGAAAGCTTCCTGCTCTGGTCACACCTGTGAGAGAACCCACTTCTGCTATTTTAAGGGCAAAGTTTATTGTGATTTATCGAAGCAGCCCTAGGACACTAATGCAGTCGTTATTATCCACCGGAGGATTCTCTTTTAGCCCGACTAAATGATAAGTGAGTCTAAATGGTTTCCAGAGCCAAACAGAGTTGAACATGAGTCTCTCTTGTGCTCCAGGCTTCAGGAAAATGCATTATGCAAAGGCAAGAACTTCTCAAATGAACAACAGATGGTGTAAGAGCAGTAACTGAAGCACACTTTTATATCCTAGAATAGACAACAGTTTGAGGCACTAGGCATGCTCTCATTAGTGCAGATCAGTGGTTTTCAACTGGGGAGGTTGCTGCCAGCTTCTACTAGACAAGAGACCAGGGATGTCGCTCAACATCCCGCAGTGCACTGGATGGCCTCCCACAGCCAAGTCTTATGTGGCCCAAAATGTCCAAAGTGCTAAGGTTAAGAAACCTGAGGGGAAACATAAACACAGCACTCCCCTCGTCCTGCCTCTCCCTTCACTCCTTCCTTTCAATTGGGACCTAGCATAATTTTTGTTTATATCAATATTCAGCATTTACATGATTATGACTGTTTATTGTTGAACCAAGGGATATGCAAGTATTATGTTTCCTTTTTTTTATAACTTTTGCTTTCATGAAAGTGATCATTGCCTCCTTTTTTTAAACATTTATTAATCTTTTAATTCACTTTTTAGAAAACTGAGATATAGTTGATATATAGCATTGGCTTCAGGTGTACAACACAGTGATTCAACAGTTATATCCACTACTAAATCCTCTCCATGAGAAGTGTAGTTACCATCCATCAAAATACAAAGATATGACAGTATTATTGACTATATTCCTGAGGCTGTACTTTTGGCATAATAGGTAATCATTGAGGGAAGAGGTAATCATTGCCTCTTTTTTTTTAATTTACCTACTTTTCTTTGTAACTACCATGAAATCCTTCTATATCCTCCATTAGCCTCTCAATATAATGTCTACATTGTCAAACTTACCAAATTAGCCCAAGGTTATTTTTCTCTTAAAAAAACTGCTTTCCTGAAACAATCTGTCTTTATGTTCCAAGTTAGAAAAGGTCGTTAAACAGGCTCAGAGAAGTTAAATGTGCAAAGGTCACACAACCAGTATATGACAGAGCTGGAACTCAAACGAGGCAGAGCAGTCTATTCTAATTGGTGTCTGTCTGTATTGTCTATTGCAAAAAGAATGCTGTGTAACAAATCACCCCAAAGTCCCGTGCCTCAAGAAACCATCATTTATTATATATCTCTTGTGTCTGGGGTTGTCTGGGTTGTCTGGGGCAGCTCATCAGAGGCAAATGGGCACCGTTTACCTGCAGGCCAGCCCAGGTATGTTCTCAGGGGGGAGCAAAAGTGCCGGGAAACAAATTCAGTTGTGCAAGTGCTTTTCCACCTTCAGTGATCACATGCTCCCAATGTGATCAAAGCAAGTCATATGACCAAGCCCAAATTATCACCTCCTTTTCTTTAAATGTTTATTAATCTTTTAATTCACTTTTCCTGAGTCAAGGATCAGGAAAGTTCTCTGTGTGTGTGTGTTTGTATGGGGGGTGGTGGGGGAGAAGAGGGAGTGAATATTAACAATATATAGTTGTATCTACCACACTGACTAACTTATAAGATATATGTGTGACATGCAACGCCATCAAAAAATCTAATGATTGATGTAGTGAAATCAACTTATCTTGAGATATCTCAATTAGTTTCATTTTGTTAAAGCATAAACAATTTCCTCAGTTCTAAGCATGAATTCTTTTTTTAAATATAATTTATTTTATTATCATTAATCTACAATTACATGTGCAATATTATGGTTATTAAACTACCCCTTCATCAGGTCCCCCCCACCAACCCCATTACAGTCACTGTCCATCAGCGTAGTGAGATAAGCATGAATTCTTATAGAAAATATGTATATATTAAAATCATATTTCAATGCAGTATTGAATATATCAAAATACTTCAGTTAGATTTTTTTATTGTTTCTCATTTTCTTTTGTTGTTTTGAATTTTGTGCCATATAAATGGCATAGCTATTAAAAAAATGAAACACAAAAATAAAATTTAATTTATTTTAATCTTAAAGCATAGCATTAAAGTATCTTGATCTTAGACATATCAGTGTTTGAATGATAAAATACACAGATCAGTTTTATCCCTAACTAATATTCTTAAAGTTAAAATATATCCATATTGTACAAATTTATACGTGGGCATATTTTAAAAATATGCTACTAAAACCTGCTAATATATCCATTCTTAGGACCCACTAAATAGTAAATACATTCAAAAAGAAAGCAAGGGCATTTTCAAAAACAAAAGACCTTCAAATTAAGCAAATTACTTTAGGATATGCTTGTCTGTTTAAAAATGCAAAACAGCCCAGATATATAAATCACTTAATATATCATGCAAGTAATCAAAAGAATCCGCGGAGTAATACAAGACAGTTATTAATAGATGTTTATTTGAATTTTATACGTATTTGTCATTTAGTAGGTAATATTTTAATAATAGATTATTATTTTTCTATGATGGTGTTTTGGTTTTAACATGGATGTCTTTTAACTTTGAGATAAACAGATAAAAAAGATGAGTAGAAAAATAAAGTGTTTATCTACAACCTTAAATCCAGTGGGCAATATTCTATTACTAAATCCTTCCTTCTTTCTTATTTGCACTTCTATAGCCTATGGCTAAATTAATTTTTCACTTTTTGTTTGGACAGTGTGGAAATAGGTCTGGTACCAGAACTCTCCCTGTTAGAACTCCCGTATAGGTGGGTCAATGGTGACATAGGTCGGTCTGCAACTGGCTCAGAGTCAGATTGTAAACATATTTTGCGGTAGAAAAATAGGGATCCACAGCAGGGTTTGCAGCCATCAGACCCAGAGCTTTCCTCAGCACATCTGTGCCCTCTGGGAAAAGTGTCCTGAACTCAGCTCTGGTATCCTAGTGCTTTCCTGCAAGCTGCAATTAGGAGGGATGTCTTACCTCTTGTGGGTAAATTTTAATATTTCCAGAATATCTCGCCTGGCTTTAATACATCTGCATACCAACAGGCGCTCCTCAGGGATGGAGACAAATTCATCTCCATATCAGTGGGTAATTACCTGGGTAACTGAGGGCTTATATGAACCTGAGAGGTTAGGGGGAGGTCCTTGCTTGCTTCTGCCTAAGCAGGAAAGAGATGGCCTCGGACTGCAGTTTGTAAGCAATAGACGGGTTTTAAACTTTATTTCTCCCTTTGACTGATTTCGGTTTTAGAGGTATTTTGCCCTGGGATTTCCTTTCCCCGGAGTTACACCTTTCCTTGCTAAAAATACACTAAAACTTTAAAACCTAGCTGGCAGCAGGTTGAGGCAGGATAATAGGAGGTGGGGAACAAACAGACTGTGTGCCTTACAGGGAAGTGCTGCTTCTGCTTATTTTCTGACCCCAGGTCCTGGAACTTGCCAGCACCAATCTTTAAATTCTGCTATTTACTCCTGGGAACAGATTAAAATCTCCAAGACTAGCATTGTACTTAGATTACTTCTCAAGCCACTTAATTTGCAATTGACAATAGTTGCTTTGTGCCTTACATTTGGTATGAAAATATTAGGATTGTTGTGCTAATTAAAATACCCTTTGACAGCTGTGCTTTCTGGGGAGAGGGCCAAGGAAAGGCCGCTGGGCACCCCAGTGTCCCACTAAGGAGGAGGTTTGGGACCTTGGGTGGCACAAGATTAGTCAGCTTCCATTCAGACACTTTGAGGTCCTTCTCCACTCTCACCTCACCCTGAACCACTACCCTACAAGATTGTCAGGCACCTCTGGTCTTTAAAAATCATACAATATATACAAAGTGCTTAAAGAGGAGGCAAGTTACCATCTCACAAGGTGAATGTTTATTCAATCAACAACAAGAAAAATCAATTATGCAAGTTGTTATATATAGAATAAAGTCATGGGGAGTGTTTACATGTGACAATTCTGTCAGTCTTGACACTACTATGTTTTAAGACAAAAACGTTGGACAAAAATATAAAGAAAGTCATGGGATATAATGTATAGAATGGTGGCTAGAGTTAATAAAACTTTATTGCATATTTGGAAGTTGCTAAGAGAATAGATCTTAAAGTCTTTATCACAAGAAAAAATATTATTTGTAATTGTGTCATGATGGATGTTAACTAGACAATATGGTGATCACTCTGCAATATATACAAATATTGAATCATTACATTGTACACCTGAAACTAATATAGCAATATTACTTCAATAAAAATTACATATATTGTCACATACTTAAAACTAAGACTAAAACTAAGAGTCTTGGTATCATGGACCCTCTTATTCCTCTTTTGTCATATCCAGTAGGCTCCCAGCACTTACTTTTCAAAGTAACTTTCTCTTATCCACTGCACCACAACCTTAACTCAGACTCTCAGCATTTCTCACCTAGATTATCACAGACACTTCCTGGTTTCTCTGTCATTTACTATTCTCCCCCTGCAAATCTGAGTGATTTTTCTAAAATCCATATTTGCTTAGGGATGGTTCACTCTCCTCTTTCAGTTAACACCCAATAGCCACAGGATAAATCCAACCTTGGCACAGAATGCACATGCCTTCATAGCCTGACCCTTATCCCAGTCTCACCTTTCAGCCACTCTTAATCTTGATTTCCTATCTTTCTGCCCCTGACTGGAATGTTCTTTCTGCTTCCATCCCATCCCAGTTAAATGTCTATGGGTTCTTGATTAAAGACAGAATTTGTTCGTGAAGGATATAGTTACCTATTCCCTTGAGAGAGGGTACTTAATACCTATTCTCGTCAATGAACTTGGAAGTATGGCATAATTCCAATCAGACTTTAAAGGAAGTTTTGTGGAATTTTAAGATAACATGCTTAAAAGTTTCTGTTAAGAAGTGCCTCCAGATATTTCAATGAAGTTAGATGTGTCCCATGGGTGGAAAGGGGTATAGGGTAGAAAAAGGGACATGCAGTTTCATACACAATGAAGGAAATGCTCAAGAAAGGCTAATGCCATTGGTTAGTGTAATTTATGAGATAATTTTTCATTCCTGATAAATCATAGCTAATTTTCTCTCAAATTTGAAGCCAATTTTTAATGGGAAGTGAATTGAAGAGTCAATTTACACTTTTCTATTCAATTTTAAATTTACCTACTCAATCTCTGTGTGAAAGTCATAAATCATCTTTTTTTGTTCAATAAGGGAAGAATTCAAGGAGGGCTAAACACAAAAAGATAAGATTAATTTAAATATGAATTTATCTGGAGGCCAACAGGGACAATCCCATAGGAGCGGGTCATCATGAGTCAAATAATTACTGATCACTGTGGGGCCCAAGTGTTTTGCAGCACACGTCGGGAGTGAATTCCACAGAAAACACCTAAGCTAGAGCAGGGAGAATAGAAGGCAGCCAACACCAGAAAAAACTTCTAAAAAGAAAGCTCCTAAAATGAGATCATGGGACTTTAAAAAGCCTCATTTGATGCAAGGAAGGTGCATCCTATTATCTCTGAACACTGACAGGCTTTTTTTTACACCTTCTCTTTCATTTCTATGCCACATACCCACTGATATGTGAAACTTGTATTTAACTCATTTCCTTCAAAAGCACAAATTCTTATATTTGACTTTCAAAATTTGGTCTTCTAAAAGCTTTAAGCTGATACAGAGGACTCTGTTTTAATTTCAGACTTATACAGTCAGTTTCTTTTTTGCATTCTTTTATTCTCCATTCTCCCAATTTCCTCCCAGTCTTATAAAAAGAATAAGAAATACAGGGATGTTAAGAAGAATGTTCTATAGTGCTAAGCTAAGGTCAGACTGCAGATGAATCTCCAGCTGATACCATTTTAATGTTTTGTTTGAAAGTTTTTAGATAAAACCACAGCTTGAGGAACCAAACTCTTCCACAAAACAGACTATATCAAAACTGTGAAAACTGCAGAACTGTGTTTCTGAATCTTACACGACATACTCCCACCAAAGAGAAAAAAGTTATCATACACATCATTGTTATTACTAAGTTGATTAAATGATGAACAAAAAATGGGATGAAACCTTCTGTTTATGGCTCATACACAACTACAGAACTGAAACAAATCTATGCATTAACATAGAGCAAACCATAAAGCAATGATATAAAAAAACCCTGTTTATTTAATATGATGGATGATGTTGTTTTGCTTCAAGTGAATTATAAGTATTAGATATAGATTAGGAAGATGTAGCTACTGATAGGATCTGTTTGGATCCTTGTAACTCTGGGAGAAAATATGTTCCCAGCCCAGGGAAAATAACCTTTGAAGCCGAAATCAGTCAAAGGGAGAAATAAAGCGGGAGAAAGCAGTTTACTGCTCACAAGGAGTTGTCTACTTCTGCTTACCCATGTCTCTCGACCTGGTTGCAAAAGAACCCCACCAAACCTCTCTAGTCCAGGTGTGCCCTCACTCCCCACCGCCTTTGAAATCACCTATTGATATGGAGATGGCTACTTCTCTCTACCCCTTGGAAACAGCTTTTGATATGGAGATGCACTAAGGCTAGGCAAAAGATTCCAGAAATATTGCAATTTTACCCACAATCCACCTTTTCATTTAAATGTTGTATTTCCATAATTCACTAGTATCAATGCCTTTGAGAATCTTTTATGCTTGTTGCCTCAGAATAACCAAATCTATGGAGTAATCACAAAAGCCAATTCTAATGAGGTGGTACTAGATAATACTACATTCTTTTCTTCCCTTGAAGACACATTTAGTATTTAGTGTTAATTAAATCTATTTTGATTGGTTATTTAGTTCAGTTATTACTGCACTTGGGAATAGGAAAGTATTTTTGGTGCTAACGAAGAGAATGATTTGGCAATTCATTTTGTAGGATGACTATGGTATGATTCATCTATGTACAGATTCCTTGTATTACCATGTACATTGTGATAAATCCATTCCTCTGTCAGTTTTCTTCATGAAAATGACTGTGAAACTTTAATTCATTTATTGTACTTTACAGTTACTGGCCTTTTACTTGGCATAGACACAATAGTAACCATAATAGTTACTGGCACTATAAACAAGGGTAATGATATACAACACAGGACTGTAAGTATAAGGCGCAGGACTTAATTATATCATTAAAATGAAAGGGCAAAAATACATAAAAAATTATTTTAGAACCTAATGAATCCCCAAGAATATGTTTACATATTGGAGGTGAGAAACACCATTGAAGAGAAATAGAAACGCTGCTAAGGGAGGTTCTTGTGATGTATTCACTTATGCATTATTTAAGATTATATGGTTCAATATTTATCTGATAAGAGGTAAGCAGAATGTAAGTGTGCCCTGAAAAAATATATTCTTATCATGGAAAAACAACTATATGGCAAGCTGATCTTTCTTTTTGTGGAGAAGCGAAAAAGAACTCTGTAGACATGGCAACTACTATGGATGGAATGTTTGCATCACCCTCAATTCCTTTGTGGAAGCCCTAATTGCCAGTGGGATAGTATTTGGAAGAGGGGCTGTGGGAGAGAATTGGGTTTAGATAAGGTCATGAGAGTGGCGTGCCCATGACCTCATAAGAAGAGGAACAGAAACACAGCCCCCCTGTCTCTGCCATGTGAGGACACAGCCAGGAGGCAGCCACCTGCCAGCCAGGAGGAGGGCTCCCAGCAGAACCCAGACCATGCTGGCACCCTGAGCTCAGACTTCCAGTCTCCAGAGCTGTGAAAAATATCTGTTGTTTAAGCCACCCAATGAAAATATTCTGCTATAGCAGCCCAGGCTGACTAAGAGAACAGCTAAAATCCTTTGGAGAATTATTTAAGGAGGGCAGTTAGAGAAATGAATCCAACTTTAGCGGACTGTCACATAACGCCAGCTTCAGAGGAGCCCTGCGGTTTAAAGGAGAAAGTGACGTGACGAGAAATGGCTTGTCCGCTGTTTTAGATGGTAACCACTGACAGTCTTGGGAAAGAAAAGTCTAACATAGACAGAGAAACCTATTTGGAGAAAGCAAGGGTTAGTAAAGCAATAATTGATCATCTTAGGTATTCAATGAACAGTCAGTTAATAGTAGCTAGCTAAATTTTTCCAGGAGATGAAGTTTACTAAACAGTTGTTTAAATTTCTCCTTCAATGTGATGACATTGGTGTTTAACGAAGATTAGTTTAGAATAATTAGACTGTATAGCAATTGGGGTTAGAAATAAAATACGAGATTGTTACATTTGATTTCTATTTCTCCTGGAGGCCAAGGGAATGGAAAAATATGAATATAAATAATAATTTTACAGGAGTCGTGTTCAGACTTGACTATCAACTGCATAAAAGGTACGCTAGAAGGAAGAAACCACATTTCTCTCAAATTTGAATAAATCCTTGGCTTTCATTGTATAGTTACCAATAGCAGGAAGATTACAGTGACTCACCAGATAAGCTGAGTGTAAGTTGACACATTTAGGGCAACTTAGGTTTTCCCAAGTGTATTCTGTGAGAGGCCAAAACACAGAGCAAGCAAATGCAATTCAAGAATTCTGTCCTGTCCTGCAAGAATTTGGGAAATCCTGAAAAACTGTTACAAAGCTCTTGGAAGCTCGGCACAAGTATTAGCTAATAAAATCTCTGACAAGTTTTCCAGTAAAGAAACTGTTTGACGTTGTTTCAATCCGAGTCTCTCAAACTTATTTGAAAATGAAGCTGTTTTTTTCTCAAGTGCCAAGTGAGGGAAAAAGAAGAAACACGGTCAGGATACTCCAAGGAACTCAAGAGAAGAGGAATTAGACACATTCGTTCTCAACTTAAAAGGTTTTGAAGGTTAAAAACAATCTTACATGCTTTTTTTGTCTTGGTTCTTAGATATTAAAACCTTTGGAATTATTTTTAGTTTTTTGAATTAAATTTTTATTTTGTTTCAGCTGAACTCAGTTGAACTGAAATCTAACACTGGAAAAGAAAGTGGTTTTTGTAGGAAGGCCACTTCAAAAAGCTTGAGTCACTGACCTTTTCCATCTGAGTTTTTATTGACCTTGTTGAACTGTTTGGGGGCAGCAAGTTGACCTTTACCAGAATTTCTGACCATGAGGATAAACACAGAACCCTGAAGACATCATTTGTGTGGTGAAGTTTGGAAGTCTGGAATCTGGTTATCCTCTTCAAGTCCGCCTAGCTGGCCCAACATGAAGTTTTCACTCAGATTGTTTTTAGTATTTTTGTAAGGCCGATGATTTCTAACACCAGAGGTGGTACAAGGAACGTATCCCTGTATTATATTGTGCTTTAACTGAAGTAGGAGCACGCTGAACATTTAAATACAAACAGTAGTTCCTTAGGAGGCTACCCTTTCCTTCTGATACTGTATCTAAATTACCCAGTTGGCATACAACTAAATACCTTGTTACATATGTTTTAAATCTTATGCCACTACAAGCAAACCATCACATTGATGAGCATATCTGGAACTACCTATAGATCATTTAGAAATAATATAAGGAATTCATGTTTTTGGACTGGAAATAAACACCCTGTCAACTTAAGGGAATGTGGTTACCTGATAATAGTTAATAATAGATTGAAAATTGATTTTGTATTCTTGAATACCACCAGGTGAAATAGTTTAAACTTTAATTTCAAAATGTATTCTGTGAAATTAAGTGAGCTGGCTTGTCGCGTCCAGTCCAGCTGACCGCGAAGTCGAGCAGGGTTCCCGAGCCAGGGGTGAGGATGAATGGACACAACAATAGGTGCCTGGGAGGGTCGAAGCTCCAAGCTGTCTTCGACCCCGAGTTTATTTTAGCTGCTAATTTTATACATTAACAAGAAACTAAGGTGCGTATGGAAAGAATCACAACTACGCACAACTATAAAGATTAACCAGATATAGAACTACGCACAACTACGTAGAATAAAGATTTAACAGATATAAAAAGTGTTTTTATAACAATGAGAGGTTGCTTAACAAGACTCGTGACTCGGCCAGCATGTTCCAAAGGGCACATGCTACGGGACAGAGGACTTGTACAACAACTGAGTCATCTGGCTGGAGCCCCAGGGCAAAGGGCGCCTTCCCCACTCCACATTCTCTAGAAGCTGAGGCTCTCCACACTGGCTCTGAGTATAGTTGGCCTCTAAAGCCTCTGTTTTAGCTCCCAGAAAGTGCTGGAGACACAGTGTCTGCAACCAGATGTTTTCCGGAGAGCTGATTTTCTGAAGGAGAAGTAGACAGACTCTAGAGAAAAAATAAAAATGCAGAGGGGTTCACTTAGAAATCTGTGTACAAATACTAAGAAAGGTTAAAACAAGGCATGGACACAATAGAACTCATCCCTAGAGAAAATAAAAACCAATGATGATTAGATTATGTAACATTAGATGGATAAAATTAAGAGGATGCTGCTTTCAACCCTTAATTTCCCTTATTCACGGTAAAGATAATATTTTTCCTAAATGGGAAAGTTTGGTCCATTGAGATTTTTGGATTCTAATAGAATTATGGAGAGGTAAGATGAAAATCAAAACTTTCTGTACGTCAAAGACCACTCTCTCTCTCCAGCATCTGTCTGGTACTTTATTTGACCATTTCTGCACCAAGAATTTCAAAATTAAGGGAGAAGTTTCTATATTCTCTTTATATTTTCTTTATATATTATAATTATTATATTCTCTATATATACTAAGAAAAATTTCCTTTAGACATATCACAGGTTAATTTGTAACTTTGGCTGCTAGTAACTAGAAGCAATTGCCTGCGTTTTAGCTTCATGACTCAATGTCAAGAATTAGAATGACGCCAGTTCTAGCACACAGAGGCCCCCACAAACACACAAAGAATTGCTGTTTTTGTAGGTTTCTCCCATACCAAGTCTAAGAATAGAAACAAATAGAAACTGGCAACACAACAGAGCCATCTTTTACTGCCATCTTCCCCCTTCAGCATCAACTGAGGCATGTGTTTTGATGGAGGGAGGTGAAGAGTTTTTCCTCTTTTCCTCAGTAAGGAGCTTAGTTCCATCAAGCAATGATGGAAAATACATTGGAGACAGTATATTTTAAATTAATTTAAAAAGTAAAGCATTTTAGTGCCTTTTAATATAAGCAAAATGGACTTTATTAAAATACTTTCAGATATTACAATATAATGATTTATTTATCTAAGTCTGTATCATGAGTAGAACTTCCTTTCCAAGTATATTGATTTTTGTAATGTATTTTGGAAGGGGAAAAGAATCAAAGCACTCTACCAAAATCCTTTTTTCCCACCCTTCTTCAAAAGAACCAGGTCCACTGTGTCAACAGACACTATTTCAAAACAGTAGACCTGTTTTTTGTCTTCTGTTTTTCCAGAGGAGTAGGATCAGCCAATTAGAAGTGTTTCTGAAGCAACAAAGGATGGGTCATATTTTTCTAAGCTGTATTTTGCTGAGTTGAAACATGAATGTCAAATATCTATATTAAAGTATTCAAAGTTAAGTATATTGAGTCATTGAAATATCTGAAATATTTAAATGGTTTATCAACTTCATGGAGTCTTTGCATAACATAGGAACTTCTATATTCATTGTTAATGTGAATAACTTATAAGGCCTGTTTCTCTTTAGATTCAGAGCACATATTGGATTGACTTACACTTTAAAGCACTTCTAGTAAAAAATGTCAGTGTTGTACAAGGTAAACATGGAGTGAAAACCGTATTTGTTACTTTTTCCCCCATGTTTTTCTAATAAGAACTTTCTTCGACCCTAAGGTGTTTAATCAAACTCAGAATAAATGTCTCTGCAAATTATTTAATTGTAAATTTGGGGCTGCTTAGCTATGAAAATAAGGCTCATTCTGAGTGCTATATTGAATGTGTAGCAATAGTGATAGACATTTTCCCCAGCTTGTGATATGAGTATCTTTCATTTCAGTGCATTATTGTTATATTTAAGATTATTTGACTTTAAATAAGGAACTCTATTTTAGAACACTGCATGAATATAAAGACTATCATCTGTGCATTGGAACTAGGCTGACTGTCAGTTATGCATTCTGATATTAGCTCCCTTGTTGTTCTCCATAGAATCAAAAGGCAACATAAAGAGTGGTTTTGGTTTTACCATCTGGCTTTTAGACACCTACCTTTGCATCTGTGATAGTGGAAGGAAAGATCGATACAGATTGTAAAATGAAATCTATAGAAGATCCAAAATCACTGTGGTCAATAGATAGAGGCACTACAGCATTTCTGTTAAGAACAGACCCTGGAGTCATGTACTTGGAGTCAAGTAAATACTCAATAGCTGAATGACTTGGACAGCTATTTAATCTCTTCGGGCTTCAGTTTCATAGTTCTCATCTGTAAAAGGATTGTTAGAGTTTTAAGCAGATGTGTATGCACTGAAGTCATCTGTATCATATATGATATGTATTACTTTAAGATACATATGAATATATATTTACTTAAGATTATTTATGTCTACTTAAGATATACATGACATCTATATTTATCTAAGATTCATACGGATATATATATATATTTATTTAAGATTTTATGTATATATAACATACATACATACAATAAGGCAGTTCCTGGCAGGTGGTAAGCACTACCTAAATATTAACTATTATTATATTGCCTTTTCTTTATCTGAACTACTAATGAGTAACAAAATTGATTGATCTAATGGCTCCTTCCTTTCCCTGCTTTTACTTTTAAGGGTTTAAAGCAGCAAAATGATACTCTTAAGAAGTTAAATAAACACAAAATGAGAGGCCCTAAAGCCAGGTGCTGAGTTAATAGACAAGATAATCACTTCCTGAATACACAGGAAGGAGCTTCTTGTAGAACTAGCAAAGGGACTGTTAGTGGGCTTTGTTTCAGAGATGATGGATTGATAGTCCAGGGACAAGCCTGACAGAGCGCTCCTAATAACTGCCTCTCATAGCCCATTACTTAAACAGTAGCCTGGCACATAAATATAATCTCACATAAACCAAAATGCGAATATGTGAGATTCATAAGGACAGCGATTCTGTGTTGGGTCACTGCTGTTTCTAGAGTCCAGGCAAAAGCCTGGCAAATAGTGAGTACACAATAACTACTTCTTGAATGAACTGAATGAATGAAAACCTTGACCTTTCCTTTAAAGTAGGATTAACATGAAAAGCAAAACAAATCGCAGGCTCCCCTACTTCCTGACAGATTTCTGACCCTGAGAATGCTGAAGGAGCATGTGAAGAGCTTAAGGGGTAAATATGTGCATTTAGCAAGTATTCTATTCCAGAAGTCATGGATTTGGTTAAGCATTCACCTTAATGCGTAGTGTGGCATGGTGTCACATTTAAGTCAGATCCTTGTTCCCGTGCCACATTTGAATTACAAATATTTTGTTCAACACATAATTTTGGTGTCTATACTTACACTTTTTTCTCCCCAAGGTTTTCAGAAATCTTTTACTTGTGACCAAGTGTCATAAAATGTCACTTTAACACTTAGCTTACTTTTAACAGTATCTAGTGAGCTTTGACTGGCTAAAATAAGCAGTTTGACATGATCCATTTCACAGGTGGGGTTGATTATATAGTATTACTTATAATTTAACTCACAACCTCAGAAAGTGGATTAAAATAATGTAACATTCTCAGAATTATGCCTGACAATACAATCTACCTACATATTTGTTTTTACTGCCATAGCAAACATTTTTTGAAAACAGAAAGAAGTTCTCCTTTCATAGCAGTCAAGCTAATAATTTGAGCAGGGAAGTATTCATTTGTATACACTGTAAGCTTTCCTAATTATCTTTGTAATGAAAACTGAGAAGATATTAGTCATCCTTGGGTGAGCCATCCTCAAATCTACTTGTCTTTTCTAAATATAGCAAAAACAGCAAACAACCTTAAAGTACATTATTAATTGATTAGACATGATTTCTTAAAATGGTTTACATCTCCTCATGTAACTTTGGAGCTTCTAGACATTAGTAATGAGTCACCAAAAAAGCTATCATTGATTTATAATGCACGTTACCACATCAGGCTTGGCCTAAGAATTCTGTGTGGCCAAAAGGAAAATGAAAAATATAAGTGAGCCATGGCAGAAATACACTGAAAACACATATCTGTATTCACAGAAAACAATTAGGACGAATGCATTTAGGGTGAGCATTCAGATTCATTTTATTTCATGGAACCTCTTCTACTGCTGAAGCTCTGTGCAGACTGGGTCCTTAGGGTTAGAGAACTATGGAGGGTGATAGTTTTCACTTGGCCCTTGAACAAGTAAGGTAAGCATTTTACATTATTGCGCAGCAACAAAAATTTACAGCCATAGGTGACACAGGATCTGATCAACATTAATACACTTGGCGTTTAAGGCTAACCCACATTGGAAAGCAGTCGTTTCCAGGATGGAGATCAAATATCTTAACACTGTCACTTGTCTGAGTTGCTAGAAAGATTTCGTATTTAAAAATCAATTCATAGGATTGTTTTCACATTTGTCAGTTTCTTATCACTTGTGTGCTAGACAGAGGCACTTTAAGAATTAACTGTAGTTTGGGGAGTACAAGACACTGAGTTTCAGCAGTTACTGATAACTATGGCAAAGATATTAAAATGAAAAATTGGATTAAAAAGGAAATAATCAGAAAATTTTGCCAAATCCTGTAAAAATTACTAATCTCTGATTTGAAATACTTCCTTGGTTATTTCAAAAAATTGGTAGTTATCATCCACCTAAACCCAAATAAGTGAATACTACAGATTCTGATGTTAAGGTGTAATGGTTTTGCTGTTTGGGTGCATTAAGTGTTTTAAAATATTGACAAGTTAAAGTACTTTGAGTTACGGTTCCAGTAATATTTCAAAGTAGTGTACTATGCATAGATTCCAAATTGTTAGAAAAACTAAAAGGTTTAATAAAACATGTTGGAAGAGTTTAGTAAAACGTATAAAAACTAAAAGGCTAAAAAAAAACACCCCACTCCGTTTTAAACTTGTAAAACTTAATCCCATTCATTCGTGGAAATCCAGTGACTTTCTTTTCTTTCTTTCTTCTTCTTTTCTTGGGTCTTAGTTAGCTGGTACGTACTGCACCCGCCACAACATGTTGGAAAGTAGGTCCTGGTATAGACTGAGGAATATCCAACCAGGCAAATACATCAGGGTGATGAGCCCCATGAAATTGAGCGGGTAGTGGGAATAGTCCCAGGAACAGGCCCCGCACGTGCGGAGTCCCAGACCCCAGGACAGCTCCCACGCGTAGACGAAGATCACGTAGATAGGCACCCGCTTCCAGGTGCCCCAGCCATGACTGTAGTGCAGGTGGAAGTAGAGCTTTTCCACCACGAAACTGCAGCTGCCGTACATAAAAAAGGACCAGAGAGACGTGTGGCCACTGGTTGCCCCCTCCCCCCGCCCCAGTACGTTAAAAAAGAAGGTGAAGAAGATCTCATCCAAAAAGCCGTGCATTCCGAAGAAAAGAAAGCGGAGCAGGTCCGGCAGTCCCTGGGCTGGGGCGCCCCCAACGCCCCTGGTGCCACGGGGCCGTCGTCGCCGGCCACCTGCAGCCGCGGGGGCCCGGGCGCCGGGAAGGGCGGGGTGCGCGCCCGGCCGCTGCCCGTGCGGCTGGTACCGCAAGCGCAGGAAGCGCTTCAGGAACACTTGGCCGTGGTAGAGCGCCAGCACGTACTGCAGCGCCAGGTCCAGCGTCCCCGGCGCCGCCGCGCCCCCCGACGCGCCCAGGCCGAGCAGCAGAGCCTGGCCCGCCAGGGTCTGCAGCCCCACCTGCGCCGAGGGGTAGAGGAGGAAATTGAAGACGAAGGCGCTGGGGCAGCGCCGCTGCTGCAGGTAGACCTTCTCCAGGGCGAAGTGTGTGAGCGAGTGCAGGAGACAGCGGTAGGGCGAGGAGAAGCCCAGCATCCGGAGGTCCGGGCTGTGAGCGAAGCGCCGCGCCGAGGACACGAGCACGTCCAGGGTGATCCCGTGCATCCCGTAGAAGTAGAGGCGCATCCAGGCGGGCAGCGCCGCCGGCGCTTCAGCAGTGGACAGCGGCTCGGGGCTGCTGGCCGCAGCCTCTCCTCCCCGCCCGCCGGGGGCCCCGGGACGCCGCGCCGCGCCGCCCCTCCGCGCCAGACCCTCGCCGTCCGCCTCGCTGCCCGCCATGGGCTCCGAGGCTGCCCCGGCGCCGGAGCCCGCGTGGCCGCCGCCGGGTGCGCGGAGCTGCGGGACCGAGGGGCCGAGCCCCACGCCGCCTCCCGGCCGCTGTCGGCCCCCGGGGGGCGCGCAGGGAACTCCGATCCGGCCGGGGCCCGGGGGCTGCCAGACCTGGTGCGCTCGGGGGAGGCGCGGACCGCCCGGCTGGCGGAGTCCCCCCGCCGCCGCCCCGCCGCGCTCGCCCCTCCAGTCCGGGGCGAGGTGCTGCCGGCCCGCGCCGGCGCTCACCCTGCGCGGCCTATCGGGCGGCGTGGCCCGGCGAGGGGCAGTGGCGCCGGGGCTGCGAGGAGAAATGCAGAAGCTGCTGCAAACCCCATCTCCGCGACTCAGCCCCGCCGCCTCTGCTGCAGTCTCTGGAAGCGTAACGGGAGCAGCGACGCCCCTTCCCCCGGCTCTCCCCATGCCCCGCTCCGCCTGCCTCGACCTCTGGCTTCTTCGCAGCCCCTCTCCCCCCGCACCAGCCCTCCGCGCTGACTCCCACGGGGGTCGGGGGAGGAGGCCCGGCCGTGCTTCCCCGCCCCCTTCACCGGCTCGGCGCCCAGTCCCCGGCCGAGCGGGAGGCGTTTGAAGGGGCGGAGGCACCGAGTGCAGGAACACCTAACAGGTGTGACCGCGAGCCGAAGGGCATTCCCTGCATCGCGGAAAACAGGGCCGGGGCCTGGCTGGCGGGGACGCCCGGCTGGGAGCCACGACCAGGGGCCGGGCCGAGTCCAAACTATGGTGCTGCTGTATATTTAATGTTCTTATTCAGAACCAGCTGTGTCCCAATCACAGAGAATAAACACGAGACTTCACGCCTGCCAGCCCCAGCGTTCCCTTGCATCTGAAATGTGGCCGCGGGGCCTGGGCCGCATTTTCAATCTCTCTTCTTGGCCAGTCTGCTTTCCTGGGTTGATTAACTCAGGTCCAAGGATGGATATCCTGAAGTCCCTTAGAATTATGAAATGATTTGAGGCCATGTAGGTCAAACCTTGCTCTGGCTGCGGTGAAGTCTCATGTCAAGAATAGTACTTTTGCTCATACTGCACCCCCAGTACTGCTTTTTCTCCTTGCAGAACTAGGTTACCCAGAAATGGACAGTGAAATAGAGGATGAAGGGTTTGGTTTTTTTTTAATTGTTTATTTTGGGTGGAGAGAGTTGGGGCAATCCAGAATTTTGGTGTATTGGGCTTTACCTTTTATTTTTTTCTTCCAGTTTTGAATCAGGCTTAGCATTGGAAAGAACCTTAGAGGTAAACTATACTGATAACCTTCCCTCCTTTCCCCCGGTGTCTAGGTGGAAACTAGATAACAGTTCCAATCTGTAAGATAAGGTGTTCCTGGGATGTAAGGCTTACTGGAGAATTTTTTTTTTCCTTTTGGAGAATAAATATTCTGAGACAGTTTCTCCATTTCTGAAGCAACCCCCTCCCCACTCTCTTGCTTTACTTATTTCAATTCCTGATGTTACAATTTGTGGTTGCTAAATTGTAAATTAGGTAAGGGAAAGAAGAGTGTGGGGAGAAGAAAAACTAAGGTGATAGTATCACTTGTAGAAGGTCAAAGTATTGATTTACTTATTGTAATTTTGTCTTTTTTAAGCTTTGCTTGCATGTTTATTTGCCAACTTCCTTTGGCTCTGGTCAGAAGTCAGAAGTTTCATGCCAGAGACAGAAGCCTTGGGTAGCAGGCTCATCAGATAAGTTGCAAAACAAAGACAGGGTTAGTTGCCCGAGTGCCTGAGCCAGTACAATGAAGAGCAATAGTAATGTTAAAAATGTCAACTGAGTAAATCTGAAGATCTAATTGGCCTTATCCAGGGATTCATGAATGGGGCACTATAACATCTAACAAGATGAAATACACAATGAAAACTTTTACAGGCAGAACAGGGTTGGGACAAGGAATTTATCAGTAAAAGAAAAAAAAGATCCTTTCAAGCAAGGTTACTTTCCTCTGGGGGAAGGACAGAATCCTATCATGCAGATTATCTCACTGCTGCCTTCAAGAAATTCTAGACTGATGAAAGGTCACATTCCTGCAATTGAGTCTTAGCTTGCTGTTGTTGGAGGAAAGTGACTCCATTTTGGACTTGTTTCTTTCTTTTTTTTTTTTAAACAGTGTAAACATTTTCATGAGCAACTACTATATAAAAGATGCTATATACACTGGGAAAATAAAGGGTTTTAAGATGTATTCAGATGTATATAATCTAGTTGATATGATAATCTGTCATACCTATGTAAAGCCTACCCATTTACTATTATTAATAACTAATTATAATCAGCTATTAGTACAATAGTTTCCCCGCTTATGGGTGTTTTTGCTTGCTGCGGTTTCAGTTACCAATGGTCAGCTGAGGTACAGAACCATCTCTGACGTGTAATTACAAGGTCAATAGTAGCCTAACTCTACATCACAATGCCTCATTCGCCTCACTTCATCTCATCACATAGGCATTTTGTCATCATATCATCACCAGAAGAAGGATGAATACGGAACAGTAAGTTGTTTTGGGAGAGAAACCACATTCACATAACTTTTATTGCAGTATAGTTACAATTTTTCTATTTTATTATTAGTTATTATTAATCTCTTACTGTGCCTAATGTATAAATTATACTTTATCATAGGAATGCATGTATAGGAAAAAACAGCATATACAGAGTTCAATACTATCTGCAGTTTAAGGCATTCCCCTGGGGGTCTTGGAACATACCCCGCTGGATAAGGGGCGGCTACTGTATATACCAAGTAAAATGTTTCTTTGAGTTACTATTTTACTGAACAAACTCAATCCTGGGCCCAATTTATCAGATATTTTAAAAAATGCATTCTTTCTCCATAATCGCTATTCAGGCAAGGGAAAATACTTTGTCATAATAGCATAAATATAGCCACTCAAACATGCATACATTGATTTGACAGATTAAACTTGAATTGTTTTCAAGTTTTCAAGTAGTAAATTAAACTTCAAGGGCCCGAGTCTTCTGTTTATGCTAACTTTTCTTAAAGATGCAAGGAAAACCTTGAAAGGTCTAATTGTATAGGTCAGTCTAGTTCATCCCAGGGTGGTAGAAAAATCTTTTGGATTAAACAAACAAACAAAATGACAGCTTCTATTTCTTTATTTTTAATCTCGGCACTTGAGTATCACATATTTTGTAAGTTATATCAGTATAAAATGATGTGTGTGAAGTTTACACATATATACAGCACACACATACATAAAACAAGCTACATTTTTGAATGAAGGGATTTATAATAAAAAGTTTGGCTCTCATTACTGTTGCCAATGTAGTGTTCTGCCAAGTGGGTTAGACTACGAAAAATTTTATTTTTCTGATTCCCTTTTGAATCTGTTTCCCATTTATTTTAGAAGTGATGCGAAATATAAATTGTTAAAGAACCAAGGTAGAAAATGCAGCTATTACTTGTTATTCTCTCCATGTTTCTTTTGTATTTTCATAGTGGCCTCTCCTTAGTTACACCACTTCAGAATGTGAGAGACACTAACTTACAACAAAAGTGGGAAAAAAAGGTAAAAAGAAAAGTTAAAAAAGAAAGGCAAGAGACAACGTGTAAGGAAAATATTCATTCTCTAAACTGCCTTTAAGTCTTTTCACTCATTGCCTTATTTTAAAAATTCAGTATCTTTTACCATTCTGAAAATCAGCCTCACAAGGATACAAATCTTTGTTTCTGCTTTGTCTTCACATTGTTCTTTTTGTTTTAAATGCTTTATTTCTGTATATCCAGGCTCTTCTTGCTTTTAAAACTGCAGAATGCCTTTAATCCATGATGCTTTTGTAATTAAAAATCCTCACATGAGAGTATCTATGGTTATAGTATGCTTAAAAAGCATTTCTGTGTTGGTCTTCGCTGCTACCAAGCATTGGGTTGCAAACATAATCTGTAAACCCAGCAGCTTTTTGGGAGTTGGTGAGTGTGAGAAGGAGGGGAGTTTAAAAGTAAGAAACAGGAATCTACAATGAAATAATATCAGTTTGAGATTCCTTAGGTTAGGGAGCAGTCGTTCAAAGAACACTTTGGAACATTGTTCATCCGTGGAAAACACCAGCTTCTTTGACCTCAAGGGTTATGAAGCTGTCTGAGTAACCATGCCTATAGAGATGTGAGACTTCGTGTGGAGCCAGCACTGACTTTACTGGACTGGCCAGATTGGCTCCAAATGGGTGCAACCTCTGAAGTCAGGGGTCAGTATAACTAGGGAGAGACTTGAGATTTAAGAGACAGGTCCTTTAGAAGATAGTGAATTATTGCCTAGAGGCCATAAGTTGAAGGTTATAGTCTTTTAGATGTATGGAACCCCTGAGACCTTTCACTGTACACCAGAAGATCAAAAAGGAATTTCATGGAGAGTACAGCATCTAGAAGAAAGCTTAAGGGAAGTTCAATAGGATATGGCATGAAAGTAATGACAGAGGAAACAGTAAAAGTCAGCAGTCACATTAACAGTAGATAAAATACACATACTTATGGTTCAAGTTACACACACACACCTCTTGTATACTATAACCATCAAACTAAGAAGGAGGACATCCATCCAAGAAAGCTTGCAATTACTGATTGACGGCTCCCCCAAAATACCATCAAAATAACCCGTGGCTAAGCAAAGCTGAGTTTGTCGCTTGCCATAGTAAGGAAGCTTTCTGCCTTGACAAAGTTAGCATCTTGGAATGGGGAGGGCAATGTTGGGTTATTCATGAGGTTTCTCAAGTCTGGGTTAAGATGGGCCTGTCCATATGAGGGCTTGATTAGAATTGGGTAATCGATTATGACATGATGCTGTAAGGTTAATGGACATGGCAAGGTGAGTGTTTTGTGGTGAGGGTTTCAAAAAGTGTTGAGAATAAGTTAAAAAGTTCTGTCTCCCTGGTCCAGAGCTTTCTGGAATAATAAAGTTTTGGTGAAGACAGTGGAATAGTAAAATTGTGTTAATGAAGATCCCCAAATCATAGTGTCACAACCAGATAGACTGTAAGCACTGGGGATGTCTGATCTTGGGTTTGCAGAACCTAAGGCTGAGGACCAGTTTGGAATCCAAGATAGGAATAATTTGAATAAGGACAGGTAAAGATAATGAAGGAGCAGGGCTGACACTGAGTCAGTGCATGTGGAGGACAAGGGAAAGAAGAGAGAGAGGTTGATTGCTAGTTCAATAATTCCACAACTGTGTAAAATATCTGTGTAGGTATGTATAGCTTACATATACTCTCCTGTCTCAATTTCTTTACTGTGTACTATTAAAGAATTAGTGTAATGTGTAACCGTGTACACATTAAGGAATTCTTCATGTTGCTTAAATATCAGGGAGAGTAAATGGACAGTTAGGAGGCTACTATTAGTTCTTGTTGGCAAATGCAGGAAGATTGATCAATCTTGTGATGATGGAAATTTTTATAATTTGTACTCATTAGATAAAACCAGAAAACACGACTTGCCAAAATTCACACACTGTGTTAGTAGCAGGGCTGTTTCTCCTTTAGAATCCAAAAGCTCCTTCCTCCAGACCACCCTGCTTCTCTTACAAAACGTCTTTTGCCCACTGGACTGTTCTAAGTGCCAACCTTGGCTGTGTGAGAGAAGCTCGCTGATCACTTAGCCATGTTTTCATATAGCCATGTTTACCTGGAGTACATTCCTTAAAGTCCAGAAGAATAGAGTCATCTTCACTTAAATTCCAGAGGACAGTTGAAGGAGTGACGGAAGCCTGTCAGTCCCTCTGGCCTGTGTATCCTGGGTTTCTTAGACCCACAAGAGAGGGAGGTGCTGCTCCTAGGACTCAGCATGTTCACTGCCTTCCTTAGCTACACTGCTGGCTCTGTTTCCAGCCACCTAGTGACTACCTAGTGGTTTTCTTCCTTAGGTGTAGTTATCAGGTTCCACATTTATGATCATGTCTGTTCTGTGATTGGTCATGGTGACATATTGTTGTCTTCTGTAGTTATGACTGCCACAACTCTTGCTTTAAAGAATATGTATTTCTTATATTTATAAATTTTATTTGACTTTATAATGGCTAAATGTAAACATATTTAAGTATGTTTTTCTTTATTCAGCAGTTACGGAACACTTATGGGCAATATTTTGTGCTATGCCCTGGACATACAAAAATGAATATAACAAAGTCTACATCCTCTTAAAGTTTAAATAGCTTATTATGAGAGATTTCCTTGCTTATTGAAGAAATTGGAAATAAGTAAATGTAAAAAGTAAAACAAGTAAAGGCACTCGTGATGCCCCAATCCATAGAAAACCACTGTTAATTTTTTCGTCATGTGGCCTTTCAACAGTATTATAGTATCACCAAAAGGAGATTATATTATGTATTCCTTTTGTAAATTGTAATTTGCTCTTGACACTTACATATGATTAGGGAACATCTTTCCATTTGACAGTTGGCTACACCATTGGTAATGACAAAGGATTTCTTTGTATAGATAGTCCATAATTTGTTTAACCAATCCCCAATTCTGGGTTAGTTAGGTTGTTTTAAAGAACTTTTGCTGTTATGAGCGTCTCTGTGACAACTACTCTTTTAATCATCTTTTTCATGTGACCATGTTTATTTACCTAGAATACATCCCCTAAAGTTCAGTTGGAGAATCTAAGTTTTATACACTTTAAGGTTACTAAATAACGCTCCAGAAGCCTTGCTGGATCCTTTGAATATTTTTTGTAGAATAACTATTTCTCTCTGATGGGACTAGAAGTCATGGCTGGTGGGAGGTTGGCCTTATAGTAGAATATTGGTGTTGGTAAGGTATGTTTCAGGCATGTAATACCATGGGTTATACTGAGTAGATAGTAATAAAGATCACCTTTGACAAAAATCGGATGTGATCAAGTAGACTAAACTATGTTATTTTGAATGATACACTGTTACTTCCATATCTCCATGTATAAAATTCCATTCCACATCTCTCCCTGTAAAACAGATACTTCCCTCCCTTTACCCTGCATCCCTTACATTTTGTATAAATACAAACATTTTTGTGCCAGATATGTCACAACCAAATAATGATCTTCACTCTCAAGCAGCTCACTGTCTAGTGAGGGAGGTAGAGAAATACAGGGAGACCATAAAACTGAATAAAAAATATCATGACAGAAGAAAAGCATTGAGTACAGGAAGGAGACCTGACTCTAACTGGGAGAAGTTTATCTTTTAGGTTCTTTTTAATCTCCCAATATACTAACCTCAACTCCTTAGTATCTCTCAACCCCCCTATTCAGCAGTTATTACCTCCTGCCTGCTTTTACTCTGCAATAGCTTTTTAAAGACATTTTCATAATGTATTATTGTCTCCTTCCCATTTCCAGTGGTCTCACTTTCATTTGGACCTTTACTGCCTTGGCCAAAACTATTCCAATAACATTCTGATATACCAACACAAGTTTCTTTACCCTCCTCCAATCTAGCTTGGATATTGCCATCAGTGTAACCTCCCTAAACCACTACTCTGAAGATTTAATTATCCTGGTCAACAACCTTCAAAATATTTCTGTGACCTGTGATAGAAAACCCAAGCTCCTTCCCAAGCTCCTCCACTCAATCATCAAGATCAACTAGTGACTTACTTTTCCAACCTTATTTCTTCCACTTGCCTTCATTAACTTCCCCTGGGTCCCCTCCTACTTCAGCAAATCCTCTCCATCCTCTAAGGCCCTTTCCTACTGATACCCTCCATGCAGCTGGGCCTGACTTCACCTGCCGGAAGTGTTCCCGCTGTTGATGTGTGACCTTTAACAGTCTGATCAGGTACTGCTTTTATTGTTACCCTGAATTTTTCAACATGTCTCATGTCTATGTTTTGTCATACTGAAAACTCATTTAAGTCACAAGTACTGTTGGCATCTCTGTAGCATTTAACATAGAAATGCACACAGAGAGATCATTCAGCTTCTGTGGATTCTGATGTTGATATAAAGGAGCTGCTATTAGGACAATTCTCAAATCTCCTTGATGAGATTGCATGTAAATAAAATCTAGTAATACCTGATATGAACTAGGTCATATGGATTTCTTCTACCCTTCCACGTTTTCATTTTATAACCAGAGCTAAAAACATCTAACCGGGCTCCAGACAGGTTCTTCTTCCATTTCTTCATCCTTTCCTCCTGCTAAGGAATTCTGGGGAAGGGAACAACTCTTTGTTTCTTAGTCCAAGGATGTATAAATCCTTCTATCATGAAACCCTCTTTCGTAGGAATCTTGTAGAAAATTATGTGGAGGCGGGGGGAGAGGGGGTGACGGGGGTGAAGGTAGAAAGGAAGGAAAGGGAAGCATACAGAGTTAGTGTGACTGGCCCTTCCTACCTTCCCTCACACTCACAGGTGTGGCAGGCATAATTATTGCAGCATCCTTACCCAGTGAGTCCAGACTGGGCCTTAAAATCCCATTCAACAGAGTGATCCAGGAAGACATCATTAGTCATAGGAGTTGGCAAGAAAAATGAATCCTGCTTGACATTCCCTTTCTAGAATGTATATGGGGCATTTTTCTCTCTTTGGGCAAATAGATATGTAGTCATTTGCATTTATACACATCTACTCTCATGATTAAGATAATTGCTTATTCTATAAAATTCTCTTGTAAGAAATCCTCACTGTAGGTTTTTTGAGATCACAAGCTTCCCTTGTACATCAAATATATTGTTTGCATTACATACAACTATTTTTGAATATAGTACAACATAAAGTGAGTTTTAATTTGTGTTTAAGGTTAAAAAAATCATTCTTAGGAGCCAGAATCAATAATTAGCAAACAAATGGGTTAGAATTTATGTAATATTCTTAAATTTTCAGCCTTCAGCATTGAGTTATATCTAAAGTATTAAAATAGCAGGTATATATTGTACAGCAGGGATCCAGGCTCAGTTAATACTGTTATGCTGTTATGTATAGACACAATTTTTTTTTTACATTTCTATAATACTTTGTAGTTTACAGAGTGTTTTCATATTTGTTATCTCATAGGTTTTTAAAAATAATGTGAGGTAGGCAAGAAGCACTTTTTGCTGATAGGGAAATTCCAAAATAAGGAAATTGTATTTCAAGGGTTAAAACGATTCCTGGGGAGGTTGGGCAGAAGCCTAGATGATTTTTGAATTTAGGTTTCATTTAATTTAAAAAATATCCACGCTTTCATATCTTCAACATTTACAAGTTATCAAGGAAAATCTGTCACCCATTCACCCATTTTCCTTTTGGGACAATATCATTAGATAGTTTAGATTTAGTTCTTTGGTTGTCCATCCTGAAATATTTTATGCATATATAAGTGAACAGAAGCCCCCTCTACCATTGTTGTGCTGATGGTAATACACTGTACACTTATAAAACATCATCTCTAACGATAGTGTCTCCAAAACTTGCAAATCTTTCACCATTTGCATGTAATGATACTCCCTTTTGTTTCTTTTCCCATGAGGTTATTTCTCCCCTAGAACTAATTTACAATGTTGATAAATTTACATTTCCCTCTAATTTCCTTTATTTCTGAATTACCTTTAGGGTGTCTTCCAAAATTCTACCGAGGATAATACCTGGAAACTAGATTAACTTCTAAATTTCTAAAGCTTAGAATTTTACAGTAGCATAGATATTTCTTTTGAATCTAAACATTTTGGGCACCCAGATTTTTCTGGGTGTTCGTGGCTACAAGTTCTATTCTGTGAGCTCACTCCGTCTCATACCTAACCCTTGGCAGTTGTCCTACTCCTAATTTACTTCCCCAGGATGGTGTGCCCCTTCCTGTCTGCTGATCCTCTGGGTCTGTCCCAGAAAGAGGCTGTTGCTCCACTCTTTCCCATGCCCTCCTTGTCCACAGATGAATTTTAAAATTATGGTTAGCCAAATACAAATTCTGAAAACATAAAGAACAGATTGTTATTGGCAAAGCCTTTGTTTTCAATTTATTCATGTGGCTTTTCAGCAATAACACAAAGCTCTCGTTGTCTTTGAAAAACAGAAAGAGCCTCTTAACTCACCAAGTATTTAAATCTACTCAATATGATGGGTGGGCTAATGCGTGAATTTTGGCCTGGTACAAAGGAATTGCTGAGAAAAACTCATTCTCAAGCCATATATGCTGTGAAATTTGCTACCACGAACAGTATTTAGATAAAAGATTCAGAAGTATTAAAGAATGTTCAAAGATTTACAGTGGTAATAATTCAAGTAGTTGGGAAATTAAGATTATGAAGAAAGGCATAAGGACCTAGGGTTATTTCTCTTTTGGCCTACAAAAGAGAAATCTCCAGAGTGCTTTAATAATGGTTTTCTGGCTCATCAAATAAGCATGGATAGGATGGTGTTTCCTTGGTCTTTATCTGGGAAAAAGAGGAAATGAGCACATAAAACATGAGGAAAATAACGATTAGAACCAAGATAACACTTTGAATATGTTCCTCATTTAAAAATAAGGATGTCCTCTTTTCTCTACATATATTTTGTGTGTGTTTTATAAATCTGAACAGAAAAATAAAACCCTAATATATAACTCCAAAAAGAAGAGCACCAGAAATGTTTGAAATATTGAAGTACACAGCCTATTATTGAGGGTAGCTCACCATCCTCTTGGAAGATTTAACTAGGATTTAGAAGAGGAAATGTAGAAAACATGGGGTGCAAACAGAAAGAAAAGCCAATAAATCCATTCTATTTCACCCTACAAAATAGGAAAAGCAAAGGGTCTGTTCTGCTATACTTTTTTAAAGTTCTGATTACAAAAGGTGAAAGAAAAATGATAGTTAAGATGGGAAAACACCAAGAAGAGTTACTTCCTGTGTGGGTTAAGTCCAGGTACTAGTTTTCTATTCTGTAATGAATTACCAGCAACGTGATGCATGAAATAAAACATTCATCTTATAGCTCGGTAGGGTGGAAGTATGACATGGTTCTTACTGGGCTAAAATCAAGGTTTCAGCAGGACTCCATCCTTCTCTGGAGTCTCCAGGGAAGAACTGGCATATCTGCCTTTTCCAGTTTCCAGAGGCTGGCCCCGTTTGTTAGGCATCTTCCCCCATCTTCCAAGCCAGCGGTACTGTCTCTCTCTGACTATACTATCTCTCTCTGACTATTCTTCTGTAGTCATATCTCCCCCCACTCTCTCCTGTCTCCCTTTCCTACACTTAAGGACTTTGTGATGACTTGAGACCACCTAGATAAGCCTAGATAATCTCCCATCTCAAGGTCCTTAACGTTAATCATATCCGTGAAGTCCCTTCCTGCCATGTAAGATAACACATGCACAGAATGGGGTCGTCATTGTGGGGCCATTATTCTGTCTACCACACTCCATGTAACTAGGTTAATATGTAACTAGTTAATATTAAAAGAGATTGAACAACAAGTTTTAATTAGATCTCTGGTAGTACGTTCAAAAATCACCTCAAATTAAAATATTAAAAATTACTTCAAATACAAATTATTTCAATTACGAACAAACTACTTCGAGTGGTTTTAAAACAAAAAATGGTACTGACAGGTTTACCCTACCACCTGATAGCACTTTCTAAAAGTTGCCGTTTTTACAACTTCAGATTTTAGTTATTCTGTGGTTATCTCCACATCTCCAAACAAACCACATATAATGCTACTTTCTGACTTACTCACCTCACCACTTTCAGCGATGTCCTGCCCTGGGTGATGAGGATTTACCTCACACTACTCGCACACCTGTCATCACTCCCCACCTAACTGCTTAAGAAAGGGTGTATGGAGGAAAGTCTCTGTCTGTGCTTCCTGACTGCAAAGTTCTTTATCATTCCCTCCCACTTGATTAACGGTTTGTCTGGATAGAGAATTCTAAGTTGAAAAAAAACTTCCCACAGAACCTTGAAGGTATTGCTCCACTCTTTGGTGTCGCAAATAAAACAAACAGAAAAGAATCAGTGCTTCTTACTCTAATTTCTGTGTATGCAATCTTCTTTACCCAGCCTTGTCTGGGACCTTTTAATGTCTTTTAACTCTTAGAATTCAGAAGTTGTATAGTAACATGCTCAGGTGTGCTTGCTTTTATGTTCATCCTATCAGTTGAACCTACCAGGTTGGAGACACTTGTTTCCTTTCCTCTCTGGAGAATTTTCTTGTTTTAAATCTTTGGTGGGAATTCCTAATAATTGGGCTTTTTATGTTGATTCTGGGACCCCTGGGGAGAAAGTGGAACCTGAGAAGACAGACTGGAACTCATGCGGGAAGAGGGAACCCTGTTTGCCTCTCACTGCTTCTCACTCTGGCCATGTGGACAACCTGAAGAGGCTGATGGTATGTCACCTGTCGTTGTGCATGCGCCTGGTCTAGGACTCAGGAGGTCTGAAGGGTAAGATCTGGTGTGAGCTGGAGCTTCTGTGGACCTGCTGCAGCTCCTTGACAGGGAGGTGAGCATGTAGGTAGGGACAAGGTGCATGAGTTGTCAGTGCCTGGGGCACAGTCTTAATTGAGGCTCTAATCAGTTATCAATTAAACATACTGAGTTAGATGATCTCAGTTGGAGGTTGTGACCAGATAGTGTAACATTAGAATCCTAAGGTTTTGAAATAAGAGTTCTGTCGCTGATAAAATTCAGAAAATAGATTAAGATCATTAGATTTTAGGAGATTAAGGAACTACAAATCTACGATTTTAGGCTATTGGATAAGCCATCCAAATAGACATTGATGTTATAGATGGAGACTAGTGCCAAAACCATCTAAGTAAAGTATTGCCAGTGACAGTAGACAGCAGAGAATAGGGGCTGGATAACAAGGCTCAAAGGAGGAGAGGTCTGTTTCTTTTATCAGAAGAAAGTTTAGAAGATATAACGTAAACATTAGGGGAATATGCCGTTTCTTCTCTAGTAGATAGTCTATTTTGTTTTTCCTTGGAGGTAATGACCTTCATCTGGCTTTGGAGGCACTATCGGTTTTGGTGGCCAGTCTCTCAAAATAGTGGGGTGTTTACAATGTCCGGAGTTGGGCCAATAGTACAGTATTATCCATAGACAGTGACTGGACCAAAGAATAGTTTGGTCATCACTGTGGCCTTGGGCAATGTGAGTTACAAGAGAAGACCCTCTGTTACAAGATGATACAGAGAGAGAGGGATCCTCCAGGGAAAGCTGCAGTTAAGACAAAGAGTATTATTTCCAGTGGGCTGGAGTTTCAGAGGCCTTGATGGAAAGGGTTGGATGAGTGGGAAGCTTGAGAAGGAGGGTGATAGCAAAGGAACTACTGAGTGAAGAGGGACTTAGTATATATGAAAGCTCTTTGAAGCCATACATGTAAGGTATAAAATCATCCCTTCATGACTTTTGTGACTGTCTTCGTAATAAAAATGTGGCTTAGGTTTTATTAAAAATACCACTTACATAAGTTACTTAAAGTAGGCAAATTCATAGAAACAAAAAGTAAGATGGTGGGTACCCGGGCCTTGAAGAACATGGAAATAGGGAGTTAATGGGTGAGAGTTTCAGTTTTGCAAGATGAAAAACTTCTGGGAATCTGTGGTACAAAAATGTGAATATGCTTAATACTACTGAACTGTAGATTGATAATGGTTAAGAGGTAAATTTTATGTTATAGGTTTTTTTTTAAGACTACAAACAATTTTAAAAATGAATTATTTAGTTCAGCTAACGCAACTTGCATATAACATAAAGATGTTGAAGTGTACCTGCAAATAAATAATCAATCTTACAAAAAAATAAAAAAACAATGAGAAGAAGGAATATTTTTGGAGTAAGCACAATGTTTGTTACCAAATATTGAGTAGTAGGTATAGTTTCTGCCTCAAGGGACTAAAATCTAAATTGGAGATGGAGACAGATCAAAGGTCAGGAAGGAGACTGGAGAGAAAATATCAGTTAATCACTAGCTGATACTTCAGTAAAACAATATAGAACAGACCATTGGCAACAAGGAACTTGGACTTACTCTGGAATTTCAATGAAAGGGAAAGGAATAAAGGGTTGAATGAAAAAAAGCAACTCTTGTCAGACAATATTTGCATCTTTAGTGTAGCTGTTTCAACAAAATGGGCCCCTTAGAAAACTCTAGAGGACACTTTGAGGGTGAAGTGCTGGATGTAAAGAGTGTCTGATTGCTAATCTCCCCGAGTCAGAGGCTAGATATTTTTTGCTTAGACCATTCAAATAAACTTTAAGACAGTTCTAGATTGTTTGAGCTGGTTCTCCTCCTAGAGGTCCATCTCCCTCATTTTAAAAATAAAATTTTACCGAACCTCAGATGCTGTGTTCTGCCCTTAATTTTTTCAAGTTCATACTTATAATGAATGGCACAGTAAGATCACATCTCTGGGTGTTATTCTCAGTATTTTTATTTTTACCAAACACGAGTCTGGCTTTCTGCCATGTTATATGACTTGTAGTCATTGTGTGTTCATCTTATCCCCACCAACACCAGAAGTAGAAGTAGTATCATGAGCATTGTTACCAAGAATTGCCAGCAAAAGGTGGTCCAGGGGTCATTAAAACTAAAGGAAACCTAGCACAAAATTAAGCAATAATACAGCTTTTAATTTTCATATATTCTTGGATTAGAAGAAGGCATAAGGGAAATGGTGCTATCCAGAATGAAGTGAGGCATATCTTATCTCTGAGAGTCTCAAAAATGTATGTCCCAATTTCATGTAGTTCTAAACACCTTCCTACTCTATATGTTATTTTGATTCTTGGAAAATATGCTGCATATTACTGAATGGCCAGATTAGAAGCAGGCATGAGTTAGATGGAGTGATAATGCAGTCTTCCCAATGTGATGTTCATTCTCTGTTTATGAGCAGGAGGCCAGATAGTCTTTCTGCCTTTCTGCCCTTCTTCTCTCTTTCTTGACCCCTCTACCTTCTCCTCTTAAGGACACCAGTTGCTTGAGTTTAGGTTGGAAAAACAAAACCATTCCATTTCTTGTCTTGTCTCTGAATTAACCTAAAAGATAGGGTGACCATATAACTTAACACTTAAACTGCGACTTTTTGAGTGAGTGGGGGCACTCAAAAAATGAGACTGTGATAGCTGGCATAAACAGGGTTTGTCCTGACAAATAGAATATATGGTTATTCTATTTGTACAGCAAGCCAAGGGTTAAGTTATCCTGAGAGCATCTTTTCAGATCAAACCTAATTATCTGTAAACATATGGAATAAATGAGGCGTGGATGTCCAGAATTCTGGGGTAGAATATTCAAATATTCGTTACTGGATCTGTGAATTGAGTTGTGAATATTTCAGAGCCATTTTTGCTTCAAAGACAGCAACATGAAATTGAAAAGACTGGTTAAGGTTTTTAATGTTTGTTTCAAGTGAGCATTTACACTTTTGCTTATTAAATATTGCTACTATATTTTTGCACAACAAATGAGGAAATAATTTAGAAATTTGCTTAAACATAAGTAATACTTCTGATTCTGGTATGGATTTTTATCAGGAAACCTACAAATTATTACTGAAGTTGAGGTTTATTATATTTACCTAAAAACTCAGATATTCAAATATATTCAAAGTCAGATTATTCAAATATCATTCAAAATTGGGTCATATCAAAATTATTTTTGGAAATGATAATTTAGAAATTATATTTTGCCTTCAAGTTTACAGGTAGAATAAATTAGGTTTTGTTAATAATTCCCAAATTTAAATTTTGTTGAATAGGAGCCCAAATATTTTCAAACTTCCATAGTATATTTTTATCCACTGTTGAGCCAGAAAAATTAAAATTTAGCCATCAGTGTTCGATGTGATATTTTAATTTAGGGCATCTTTGATTGGGATGTAGGGAAGCCTTCCCAGATTCACAAGAAGTACCATTTACTTTTGGTTTTATTTTATGTTGTAGATGTGCCAAAAAGTTTGAAGAACAGAGGCTTTTATATTTAGTATAAAATTACAGTAACACCTTGCCAGTAACCTAAATCCTTTGGAACAGAGCCCTGAATTGGAATTATGTGGAAAAGGCTTCTAAGTTCTATAAACAATTGTCACAAAACCTCTGTGTTAAACCCACATCCTTAACAATTACTGATTCCACTGAGCTTATTGACTTTTCATTTAATGTGTGTGTGTGTGTGTGTGTGTGTGTGTGTGTGTGTGTACCTGAATATAAAAAACTTTCCCTGTCTTCTGTGAATAGAAAATTAGGAACAAAGACCTAGAAGGAAGGCAAAAATAGCTGATAAGGAGACAGATTTAATCTCCATACGTCCCTAATGAGATCTATTCTTAATGAAGACTCTGAATCAGCAAGAAAAAATTAAATGATATCCACTAACTGCTGCTTAATAAGGATAAGAAACAATTTCTTTTAGAAAGAATTGCATTAAAAATCAGTGTGTATGTTCTGAAAAGTTGAATGTACTTAAAGTGGTAGGCTTTATTTTATGGTAAAATTCATTGCTACTGAACCCTTCATCAGTGTTTTTAAATAAATGAAATGGTTTTTTAATGCAGGTTATGTGAAAGGTAATATAAAATTATGCATGTTATGTGATATATAAGTATATAAATATCTATCTTGGTAAAATATCTCCCCAGAACAAATCTTATTGGACTTGAATGCTTGAGACTGTGAGTCTGAGTGAGTGTGGGAAAAATTCATATAATTCTGGTTCCTTGTCCTCAGTTTATAGGACTGCTTTCAGCTGCTGCTTATTTGAAGTGATATGCCATGTCATTCTGTGTTATAGGATCCCAGAAGTGATGATTCAGTGTCATGTCTGTGCATATTTCCTTGGGAAGTTGATGAGGTTGAACTGGAGAACAGCTGTTAGTATGTAGAAGAAGGGGTGGACGAGCAGTTAAAAGGTACTTAAGACAGATGATTCTTCTAGGTTTGAGTTATTAAGAAAAACAGTACATTCTCCAGAAACAAAGCAAATAAGGAGACTGCTTGATAAGAAGTCACATATTACTATACTTTCCTCCCCACTCCCCTACTAATCAATGTATTATTCAAATTGAGTTGTTAAAAACATTCACCTTTGGGATCATGAAGAGAGCAAAACAGTAGTGAAATAACTCCCATCTGGAGCTAACACTGTCAGGAGTCTGTACTCCACACCAAATACATTTTGGCTGACAAACTTCTTTTCCCACTCAAACTAGGAATGAATCATTGAGTTTGGGTATTACCTCTGAGTGATATTGCTGGTGTGGAAATATGCTGTTTGGCGTTGTTTACATTCTGTCCCTCCATTTCTTTTGGAGATGGAAGCAAGTTGAGTCAGGCTTGGGGGGCAATCCGTGGCCAGAGATTCATCTCCCTCTGCTGAAGCTAAGTGCCTTGTACCAGGATCACTCTTTGACCTTATTGCTATTGAGATTTTTAGCAGCAGATCCCCTTGGCCAGATTCTGGTTAATGAACACCATTTACACATAAGACAGAACATCTTTCCTTCTTTCGGCTATGTTGGGCCTGAGGACCTGTGTGTAGCATAAGCCCCAGATGTGGAGATCGTGGAAGCTCTCTGACCTCCCAAAGCTCTCAGAGCTTCTTCCTGGGTTTAGGTTGCTGGGTGGCTGTCGCAACCTCCCTGTTTTGCCTGGGACGTTCTTGCCATCATTTGCTTGCGTGGTCAGGATGCATAAGAAGAGAGGAGTGGGAGTGGGAAAGAGGTCGTAATGATACAAAACAATACATTCTTTTCTCATCTGAGTCTTAATATGGTAGAGGTGGAGCAATCTTACAGACTGGTTGTAAGTATTTTCAAACACCAAAGTCACAACTCATGTCTTTCAAATGACAAAGCACTGCTTTGCTGATGTATTTATTTATTTATTTGGTAAGAGAGGACATTATTGCCAGTGATAGCATACTTCTCACTGGCTTTCATTTCAATACCATTTCTTGAGAGGGGAAGAGAGTACAGTTCTGTTAGGATGCTGTGAATTTCCCATGTCTTGTCTTATCCATGCCACAGTCCTTAAGTGACTTCCTGTTACTCTGCCTGAGATGTCCTTTGCTCCTTCCCTAACTGGAAAAAAATCTGCTTATCCTTTAAAGCAGAGATCAAGGGTCACTTCCTTTCTACTCAAAGCTCTCCTCCCACAAGCCAGCCGAACTTCCTCTCCCTTCTCAGCTCCTTATAGCACCACACGCTGCCATGCTGCTTATCACCTTAGGCTTCAGTGAGTTATATGCACATCTCTCCCTCTTATAAGAGGACAAACTTTTCAAAGGCAGAGACTCTGTTTTCTTCATTTGTATATAACCAGGGCCTTGCAGAATATCCGGTGCTTAGTAATGCCCAGTAGATGTGTCAGAACTAGAACTAGGGCCCCATCTGATATGAACACTATACCAAGTTATTTCTGAAATAGAAACCAACCAACCAATCAACCCACTGACAAAACAAAAACAACTAATTGTCATCTTTATTACTTGCTTTATCTGCAACCTTTATTTAACTCAAGCATGGTTTTGTGTGTGGGTCTGCATGGACAAGACAGGGTAGCATGTGTTTCTGAGTTCATGTCTGAATGACTTGTTTCTCAGACTTCAGTTCCAGTCCCTTAAGTCATGGACATCTACATGGGTACACTGTGAAACTTCTGAAAGTAAAAAACACAGGAGTTTCAGGTGAAAGATGTGAGCTTGGGGATACTAATGAAACAAATAGAATAATAAACATTGAAGGTACTGTACTTTTGCCAAATCCCAGCAAGAGGTATCAGAATGAATTTCTCTGTCTTTGTATAAAGCTATTTGTTTCTTTCCTTCTCCTCCTTTTCCTCCTCCTCCTCTTTCTGCTCTTTTCCCTTCTCTTCATCCTTCTCTCCCTCCTCCTTCTTGTCTTGATGTCTATTTTATATGCTCTCCCCCTGCTTTTTTTCCCTTAAAGCTTTGCTTTTAAGAAGTCTGCAGTGGTGATGGCAAGGAAATGATTAGGGAGAAATTAGTGCAATTTAAACTACAACTATGGAGAGAAAATATTTCTCATGTGGCTTTATTTTTCTGTTTCAAAAAGGGGGTGGTGTAATCACCATAATATTGCTCATTTAATTGTAGATTAAGGATATCAAAATAAACTTTAAAAAATTGCATTTGTGTTTCTTTTGTATGTAATAAATAAAATTTACTATTATTTGTTTATGTTGTGACTAGGCTATGTAGTCACAAAGAAAGACCAAAAATCCCAAACTAGAGATGGGAACATATAGAAAATGTTCCCAAGTCTGTTCCTAGGAACTGTTTCCTCTGGACAGAAAGGAAAGAGCCAATTTCTTCTGTGTCTTTCCACAGATGCTTCCTGCATATACAAATAAACACTCACACTCTCACACATATTCTTTTTTCCTCTTTTGTGTAAACAGAAGCACATACTTTGGACCTTAATTTTTCTGTGTGTTAGTTGTTTTTCCTTAATGGCTGTAAGCCATTCCACCATATCGATATATTGTAATATTTTTACTTATTGATGGATATTTAGTTTTTTTTCCCAATATTATGTTGTTACAAGCTATGCTGAATAAATTAACTTGTACATATGCCATTTCACACATGTTCAAGTATTTCTATATTCAAAGATGAAGGACTTCTAAGTCAAGGGAATGTATGTTAATAATTTTCCTAGGTATTGACCGACTTCCCTCTGCTCCCCCTTGTCTCATGAATGGTAGGTTTTTAAGCTTTTTGATAATTCGCAGTGATTCACAGGGTTTCTTTGATGTATGAGCCTAATTATTTTTCTATTAAATATCCCACTAGCTAGTTATTAGGACAGAAATCATTTGCTTTTGCGCTTTTATGACGTTAATTAAATTTTTGTAAAGTAATCAAGTGAAAGAACTGAATCTATGATGGAGACTGTGCCCAAAGTACTGGGTGAAAAGTGAAAAAAGATGGCATTCAACCAGTTCTTTTGTTTATGTGATATTGAGCCACTGATTGGAGGGTTTTGCTTTACTGACTTGGCAGAAGTAACTTATCATTTAGGCTTAGACTGAAGTTCTTAATTGCATAGTAATTAAAAAAAATCATTTTCTATCTGTTTATTTTCACAGTTTTTTTCTTTTTAGTCCCAAAACATTAACTGCCTAAAATGAGCTAGACACAAGGTTGGGACATTCAAAAAAAATATGATAGTCCTCCAAGTCAGGGGCCGACATTCTAATAAATGACATTTAAACAGGCTTCTAAAGCTTACTTTATTCAGGGGATATTGAAAACATTTGTTTATAATTTTAAAGATGGTGATTAAGGAAATCAATGCCATAAGGAGGTAAAGAAGATCTCAGCAAGGAAACTTATCTCTGTTCCAATTGACCAACTGACAGTTACTCAAATTCTCTCTCTTGCATTTATGCAACCTGGATTACCTCTTTCACACCAACATGAAAGCTATAAAACTTTGCACTCCTTTTGACCTGGTAATTGTTATGATTACACATTTTTCTCATAATTTGGAATAGTCACTTGACTCAGACTGATCAATGAAATTATCTACTTATGAAAGATCAGTGTTTTCAGTTGTCATGTTGTGGCCTTGCATTGGCTCTGCATCATCCTATTCATGAACTAATAGTTATTGTATGATCAGATTATAAACAGAATTCATGGACACTTGAAATTTATATGTTATGAGATCATGATATTGGTTTACTTAATGAAGTTTTTGTAAAATTCTTCTGTCTGGGTGATGCAACATTAGAGCTTAACTTCTTATTCAGTGACCTGTTTCTTCCAGATTACTTGATATCCATTTTGTTCCACAATTATACTATGACTGGAAGTTACAATCTTAGGATTTTGATTGTCTGCCATTGTTAATATTGGCAACTTTGATTTTAGTACTGTAATCTACTAGGGCCAGCTCAGCCATTTTATTTCATAATTTTTGTATTGAACAAATAATAATTAGGACCTATTATATGCCAAAATGATATCTAGATATTGAGATAATATCTAGATAATGGAATATAGAACTTCTGTTATAGTGGAGAAGATAAAAGAAACAACAAAGACAAGACAATTAGAGATCTGGATAACCTGTTAGAAAGCAAACAACTAAGAAATGGGAGATGGAGTCCCGAAGGAAGCCACTAAATGGTCAGGAGAGGCTTCTGAAGTGTTCACAGTTGACCCTAGACCAAGACCAGGAGGTTGAAGATGAATGGGTTCTACAATTATTGGGAAGAGTAGTCCAGACAGAAATAGTAAATGTTAAAAAAAGAAAAAGAACTTAGTCTTTGTTGGGAGAAAGATGAGAATGAATGACTTATCTGGAGACACAAAACTAGTTAAGGTTAGAAATCATGGGACTCATTTTGTATATGATCATCAAACTCACCTGATAGAATGTAGAGGGGATTCAGTATTTATTCACTCCTTCATTTATTTAATGGACTCCCCTGGAAATATGAAAATCAGAACAGCAAAACCACTGCCTAGACTTCTGGTATTTTCAGTAGTTAAATTAACGTTTCAGTAAGTTTATGTTCTTACCATTTTCTTGATTTCAAAACATTCACTTCCCAAAGGATAAAGCACAAGATGAAATATCTGACTTATGAATAATATTTTCCCTGGGTACAAAGAAGATTCCAATTGCTGATAGTTCATAAATTCTGACTTTTAAAAAGAATAATGCATAAATTTGGCCATCACACTATATATTATGCTTTTCTTAGCCCCAGTTGAACCAGAGGTGGATGTCAGATCCACAATGAGCCAATCAGATTGTTTTGGAGTAAGAAGCCTGGCAGACTACCACAGGGTGAAGGGAGCTTGAGATGAAAGATCCAGTAGAGAAGGTGAGAGCCGTGGCATGCAAAGCAACAAGCTTGCTGACCTTTTTGGGCTAGTAGAGAAACCATAAAACCATAAAACCATGAAAGAATAAAAGAAAGCCATTTTATAGAAAGAAGCGAGACATTTCAGCAGAGAAGTAGCACGCCCATGGTGACTGTTGAGAAATAAGAGTTGTGTGCTTCCAGACTTCTCAATCCTTAGGATTGCTGTCAGATGCAGGCAAAGGGGACTCTTGCCATGGGCCCTTTAAAGCACATGGGCTCCACATACTATAAAGTCACTCAAGAAAAACCAGTTTGTTGAAGAGCTCAGTGGTATCTCTATCATTTGGCAGCCAGGACTCCACACTGACATAGCAAGACCCCAAATTCTGAAAATCATGTCTAACATGATTCAGTTAGAAGGGAAATGCTTCTCTGTATCGCCCTATGTCCTTGAAACCAGCAGCAGCTGTGCCAGCTGTGGTTGAGATGGGCAGTGCTTCAGGGGGCAGGGCAGGCTTGAGCAAGGAGAGATCTCAGGTAGGAGCAAAGATGAATTTACTTACCAAATATTTCTCTCAGCCAGAGTGAGTGCAGTGGATTTTTGCACAATAAAATACAAACTACCACAGTGCAGGATATATATTCCTTTCTGTTTCTCTTCAAATGCTCCAATTTATAACTTGAAAGGAATTCATAATCCAATATAGTATTCAGAACAATTGTTCATGGTGGGAAAGAATCATTTTACAATGTTAAACAATTCATATTATTTATAAATACATATAAATGTGAATTGTAACAAGCATGATACTGATTCTTTACATAACTGAGAGGTTCTAGATACTGTGCAAAGAGATGAAAATCAAAATTAAACTTTATGGGTTGATATAAAATTAGTATTTTTTATGATAAATTCCATGAAATTATAATTTTCATATATTAAACCCATTAAACTTTAAATTATGGGATACAGAATTCATGGTTTATTTCTAAGTTATTGAAACTTCCTTTTGGCCCTGCTTTCTAAGAACAAAGTTCATCCAAATTGTAATACACAAATATAGCGACTCAAGAATGGTTGTCTAATTTAGCATTACCATTGATAAAACACAAATTAAGTAAACATTCGGACTGTAACAACATAGCAGTTTTACTGACACTAAAGTAAGAGTTAACTTTGGGGGCTATATGTATTACTCATTGCTTATGTATGTCTATTTTACTAGTCATCCAAACATCTGCCTATCAGCAGAATACCCAGATATGTACAAGAATAATTAAATTCATTTGTCTATGATATTTTGCTAATTTTCAGTCATAATAAACCATAGGCTTACATTTAAAAAAATTGTTATCAGGTTTGTGAAGGCGAAGGACTGAATATATGTTGTTTAACAATTTGGTGTCTTGATTTGTAACTTTTAAATATTTGGTCACATAGTAGGTAAGTCTTCATTGTACTCTTGTGGCATGTGCTAGCGATACCAGGGCTGGGCCTGCTCCTGTGACCGGCTTTTACTCTGTGGCTGGTTAGGATACCTGGGATGTCATTCCTATGAGGCTCCTGTTGTATCCTTTTAACAATACCCTATCTTTTGACTGGGGTTGACTTGAGTGGGTTTCAATTTTTGCGTTAGAGAGTCTTATCTAAGACAATCACAGAGGCATACATTTCATTTCCCATATAGATAAAAAAAAAAGTGATTCTCATTTACATTAAAAATCTTGTCAACCATAATTTACCAAACCCTGGTTTTCTTCATCCTGGGCCTTTTTAGAACTTAGGACTTTTGAAAGTGACTAATGCTTATGCCAAATTTATCCATGTATAGACTTCTGTTTCTCTGCATAGCTTCATTTTGTGTGTAGCATAGGAACGCAACAAGCACAAAAAAATAATTTTACTATGAATTAAGCTTCATCATTAAAAATTTTTTTATTTTGGTATCATTAATATACAATAACATGAGCAACACTGTGGTTACTAGATTCCCCCCATTATCAATTCCCCACCACATACCCCATTACAGTCACTGTCCGTCAGCATAACAAGATGCTATAGAGTCACTACTTGTCTTCTCTGTGCTATACTACCTTCCCCGTGCCGCCCCACACACATTATGTGTGCTAATAATAATGCCCCTTATTCCCCTTCTCCCTCCCTTCCCACCAACCCTCCCCAGTCCCTTTCCCATTGGCAACTGTTAGTCCATTCTTGGGTTCTGTGAGTCTGCTGCTGTTTTGTTCCTTCAGTTTTTGCTTTGTTCTTATGCTCCACAGATGAGTGAAATCATTTGGTGCTTGTCTTTCTCCACCTGGCTTATTTCACTGAGCATAATACCCTCTATCTCCATCCATGTTGTTGCAAATGGTAGGATTTGTTTTCTTGTTATGGCTGAATAATATTCCATGGTGTATATGTACCACATCTTCTTTATCCATTCATCTACTGATGGACATTTAGATTGCTTCCATTTCTTGGCTATTGTAAATAGTGCTGTCATAAACATAGGGGTGCATCTGTCTTTTTGAAACTGGGATCCTGCATTCTTAGGGTAAATTCATACAAGTGGAATTCCTGGGTCAAATGATATTTCTATTTTTATTTTTTTGAGGAACCTCCATACTGCTTTCCACAATGGTTGAACTAACTTGCATTCCCACCAGCAGTGTAGGAGGGTTCCCTTTTCTCCACATCCTCACCAGCATTTGTTGTTCCTAGTCTTTTCTATGTTGGCCATCCTAACTGGTGTGAGGTGATATCTCACTGTGGTTTTAATTTCCATTTCTCTGATGATTAGCGATGTGGAGCATCTTTTCATGTGCCTGTTGGCCATCTGAATTTCTTCTTTGGAGAAGTATCTGTTCATATCATGTTTTTAACTGAGTAATTTGCTTTTTGGGTGTTGAGGCATATGAATGCTTTACATATTTTGGATGGTAACCCCTTGTCAGATATGTCATTTACAAATATATTCTCCCATACTGTGGGATGCCTTTTTGTTCTGCTGATGGTGTCCTTTGCTATACAGAAGTTTTTTTAAGCATCATCATTTTAACAGAGAAAACACAGTTCGTTAGCTTGATGTGTTAGATGTATTGAGGACCAAAGGAATGTTAATAGCATTTGACTCATACTTCAGACAGAAAAACTAAACATTAGTAGAAAAGAACTTCATGTAAAATATTAATGCTGTTCAAAAAAAATCTCCATTCTGTTTTTTGTTTGTTTGTTTTTCTAAATTTAAGCATTAATGTCAAGGTGAAAATCCAAGAGAAACATTTCCTTTATTTTTCTGGTTAAAATCAGATGGTTCACTGTTTGAAAAATGCTCTCTAATTTAGAGTCAGAGAATTCTTAGCCCTAGCAAGATCTTTATACTGTTCTCTAAGTCTCCCCTCTAATCTCAGAGAAGAGAGAATTGAGGCCCAGATTGCAATACTGATCTGTGCAATGTTACCCAGACCAGAAATGGAAGCTTAAAGTGTGCTTGCACTTGGATAATTAGTGTATTAGTAGTATTCTTTCTTCTAGAGAATACTCTCTCTGTAGTTTCCTTAAAAAAAAAATTAAAAAGAAGGGATTATAATACAGAAGAAAGAGGGTTAATGATCACTTTTAGAAACTGTTTCTGACCTTGTTATGCACGAGGGCATTACTCTGAGACAGAGATGGGAAAGCTTTAACAAAGTTGTCTGGCATTAAATTCAGATTTAAACAAATTTGGAATCCACCTAACTCTATGGATTCATTCAGGGGTGACAAACGGTAGATCCTGCCATTTGGTGCCTGGAAATGTGGAGAGTCAATCCTGGTATGAAAAAGACAGAATGCTAAAGTTTTATTTTCCTGTGGAGGTGCTATTTCAGCCTCATGCTTTTCCCTTCCTCCTCAGGGGAACTAACTATTTTCCTGACTGTTTTATCACTTCCTGTTTACCATGGTGAATTCTTGCACTTACGCTCTGAAATCCATCCCCACTAACTTTTTTAGGGACCTCATTTTTTAAATACTTTCTCCTTGTCTCCCTCTAGAAGGTCTTCCCATCAACATTTAAATGTAGTTATATTTCTCCTGTGATTGGATATCCTGTCAGTGGATATTCCCTTCTATCCATCTTTATTTTCTCCTCCTCGTGGCCAAGCTTTATTAAAGAGGAAAGTCTAGTCCTGTCTCTACCTGGTCAGGCCTCATTCATTCCTTAATGTGTTTCATCTCAATTTGGCCCTCCCCTACTCACCTAACTCTAATCCCTAATCCCAAACTCCTACCCAGACACTGCTGTCTCCTAAACTACCACTGGCTGCTTGCTTGCTAAATCCGAAGACTATTTCTCAGTCCTTGCCTTTCTTGACCTATAGAACCATAGAATGTTCCATCTGGGGAAAATTTTCTACATCCTCCACTCTAGCCCCCTCAAGTCATGGACATGAAAACTGCAGAGCAGAGAGCTGGGGCCTTCTCTTCCCCAGCCCGCCTCAGCTGTGTCTGTGTAGACAAGGGAAAGAAATGACGCATCATGTTGCCATAAGAAGACCCTTTGCCGTTCATCTGCCCATGTCTCTACCAGAGAAGTAAATGAAAATTCATGACAATGAAAATGAAATGCTTTCAATAAGAGGTCAGGGTAAAAATAACGTGTTTTGCATGTTTTATGAGTCTCATTCATGGACTTCATCGTAGCCAGTTTTTTTTTTTAAGGGCAGTAATTCTAGACTTTTTAAGTTATTTATTTCACGAAGAGGAATAACTATTCAAGAGCCAAGAAAGTTTTGACAGAAGTAAAATCCCTGTCCTAGAACCAATGCCTTTCTCAGGTGGGCGATGCTCATCCATGCGCATGAATGAATTTTACTATCTCACACAACAAAGACACAGAAGATGTCTCTTGCTGCCAGTGTGATTTATCAGCCAGCTTGATAGCTTTCTGTTATTAGAGAAGAAGCAGCTGTCTTCTCTGCTCCCTTCCTCCCTTCACACAAAGCGGAAAGATGCTATCTTTAACCTTTTACTCTGGCCAGCCTGGGGATCTCTTTCTGTTCAAGCTCAAGTACTTTTAAGTTTCACGCTCATCTGGTGTTTCTCATCTTGAGGAATTAGGTCAGCATTTAAATATAGAGAAACTCATTATTTAAACAGTTGAGAAGCTTTGGAGCCATATCAAGCCTCATCTCCGTGAAGCATCCTGACTAGTTCTTACTGACACCATTTGACTAATATCATCTGAAATGTCCCCAGCACTTGTGTCCTTAATATAAGTACCACATATCAAATGCCTGCTCCTATGTTGTCTTGGAGCTCTTTTCTAGTTTTTCTTTTTTTTTTCAAGTATGTTTCTTTGCCCACTTAGCTCATCATTTCCATAAGGAATTTACAGTTCTTCCAAATAGATGAATGAATATGGGCAACTCAGTTGCCTTTCCTAAATCTTAATTACCTCATCTTTCCAGTTGACGTACTGTTACCTGCTTCACAGAATTGCTGTGTGATTGTATGTTCCCAGCAGGCTTGGCAGGCATCTAACACATATCAATTTCTTTTCTTATCTCCCTCACTTCCTCTCTTTTCACTTTCTCCCTTACAGCACTTATTGCAAAGTCAGCTTTAGTAGATGCTCCTTTCTATATTCTCATTCAGTGAATGGATATTACCACAGGCAGGTTAAAGTGGGGGTTTATTTTGCATGGTAACATTGAAAACTGTGTGTCTAACTTGGGATGCGTTGTTCTTTATGGTCCAGCCGACCAAGTGTATTATACAACCTTTTCAAATAAGGCAATGAATTATTAATCCAAATTAGATAGTGGTAGACTGGAGCCCTGGATGCCTGCCCAGAGAATGGCTCTGCCACCTTACAGGCATATGGTCGCCTGGCTGGGACAATGACTTTTTGTACATGTGCCAAATGAAACTTTTGTCTCTACTCATGTTTACAGAATATGAAATACTCAGCAAGGCAGACTCTGTGCATATATGGAGAGTGTGTAATCTCAGGAGTTCAGAGAGACTCTCTCTGTCCTCCCACACAGTAAATAACTTCAACTCAGCTGCCACAAGGCTGCCTTTCACATATATCTGGTTTGAAATGCCTGGCACTGAAATCCTCAATGGATTGGTAATAATACATAATTTGTATCTATGAGGTTACTTGACTTCACAACATGGCTAGTGTGATCTGATTTCTAGATGAAAGATTAGAAAGCTATATTCATCTTCTCAGATATGCCTAGATACTAATATTTTGTTGGTTAAAATTGGTGCCACTTTCTCAAAATTATTTTTCTACTTAAATAAGTAATAGGGTCTAAATTATGAGAATATATATTTTGGCTATCAAAGTTAATTTAGTTTATTTTCAGAGCAAACAGGAAAATAAAAGGAATCTGTAAGCATTTTTAAAGTTTTCTCGGATGGATGTTCGTGCCAGTTGCTTACCATGGGGTTCATTGATAACAGGTTAGGGGTTACTCTGTGAGGGCCACAACGAGACCACACGCCTGTGGGAAATTTATTTAGGTCTCTTCCTCAGCACACCTGCCTGCTTAATGAATCAGGCTATGGCAGTGAGCTGTCCCTTTGGGCTCCTTCGGGGGGTAGGCAAAGGACTGGTGAGCTTCAGTAGGGAAGGGGCGAGACCGCAGCAAGGAAGGGCTTAGTGAGGGGCGACTGCAAGGAAGGAGAGACAAACAGGACTGGCTTTGCTCAGTTATACTAAGGGCCAGGACCCTGCTTCGGAGAGGCTCCAGCTACTGGAACTTGGCATATGGTGGCAAGCAAGCAGAGTGGGAAGGAAACTTATCTGGGAGGTAGGAAGTACAACTTGATCTGAGCTCTGTATTAACCAGGTGTGTGATTTTAGATAAACCACTATTTTGGGTAAGGCCTCCATTTCCTCAGTTATAAAATAATGGAGTCAGATTACTTAGGCCTCCATTCACTCATAATAAGATTCTAAGATGAGCTAATCCTGATACCATATTCTCTATTATTTTTCACATCCTTAGGTAGAAGTGAGAAAATAACCACTCTTGTCTCCTGAAGATTGATCAAATTTACATTCATGGTCTGATTTTGTGTTTCCAAGTTGGCAAGTATCACTCTATCAGTTTGACTTTAATCTATGTCTTCATTGAGGAGATGTGATCAGAGGGTATTAAAAATTTATAAATATTTTCAGAAACATGTTATACAACTTTAAAATACCTCCATGTCTGATAATTAGAAAATGCATGTCAGAATGCTATTAACAATGATAAATTCTGACCTCAGTATTCTTTAAAATTAAAAAGCCTGCTAAGCCATTCTCACTGTGTAGTAATACATTATACTTTCTTTTAACCTTATCTCTTGTTTTCACCAAAACTGTTGGTAGAATAATAGTTGGTACAATATTATACCAGAGAATTTCAACAAAAACTCTTTTCCTATCTTATGGTTATTAAATTGCTTATTCTGTCTGCTTGGTTTTGTTAAATAAATATTACTCATATTAAGAATACATATGCAGCTCTCTGGCTGCCCATATGATATGATGCCATATTAAAAATCATCCCTGAACTGAACAAGAAAATTCAGAATACACATATCAAATATTACCATAGAAATGAAAATGCATCATTTAACTATGGAATTAAATCAGATGATATCTGACATAGTTATAGAAATCTACATGAAGTGAACATATGGAAGATGCCAGAGTAAAATGCTAGTTTTCTAGACTGGAAGAAACACGAGCAGCTGGTTATGTTACTGGCACAGACAGAAATAAATGGCATATTTTTCTAATAGATTAAAACATTCAATGGCATAGGAAATTCCAGTAAATTAAGGAACTTTCCAGCTCATCATTTAAGTTTGGTTAGAAATTATTACAGAGCTTTGAGAGACAAAGTGCAAAAGGCATTGCTCATTAGGAGTTAGAGAACCATTCAGCCATGTTTCTGCAGAAGACATTCCTGTGACTACACCCTGGACAGAAATGACTTGTGAGGATTTCAACTGAAATTGAGCTCTACCAAGGGAGTGTGAGCGAGACTAAAGCAGATTTTTTAGAAGTTCAGTCCTCTTCTCTCTGTGGAATTAAGAGAAAAGAAATTGCAAGTGACCTGAAATTCAATGAGACAATGTGACCGTTTTCAGGGAAAAAGCTCATCTGTTTCACAATGGAAAATAACTGAAATGAGATTTTTGCTGAAACAAGCAACAGTTGATAACCACAAAAGATATTTAAAAGGAGCAAAAAGAAAAGTGTTCAAAGAAAAGAGGGAGTCAGAAAAATCACGGCAAATCTTTGCACGTTTTCCTCCTCAAGATCAGGAAGTTGTACAGCTAAGAGGACTGAGAAGGATTATTGGAAAGTGTGAAAGGGGCCAAACTGCTGAGATCTCTGCTCCTCCCCTGATGGAGGGTTTGCAGCCTGGAAGGCAGGGAGAACGGCCAAGAGCCAGTTAGCCCAACTGGCGTCCATCTTTAGACACAGAAATAAGAAGAAACAATTATTTTGAACTACTTCTAGTCTAGACTCCTCCCAGGTCAGAGTTTTAGGTGTCAGGAATGGCAGGCAGCTCCAAAGTGTTTAGGAACTGTTGATGAGAACATGAGAGATTTAAAAACTAACAAAAAATTCTATTTAACATCATGAGGCTATATAAAAAGCCAATTAAAAAAATTTTTTTTAGTGTATCTTAAATGTTAGCCCTATAATTAGAGAGATTGGGATTTAAACCAGGTAGTTTGGTTCCCAAGACCATACTCATGGACCATCCCTTAAATATCAGTATGCCTCAGGGCTCTGTGCTTGGCCCTATTTTACTCTCTCTCTTCACACTCTTCGTGCGCAATCCCATGCAGCCCAGTGCTTCAGTGACCATGTGCTGATGACCTTCAAGTTTCTCTCTCTCTCTCAGATTATTTTAGGAGCTTTAAACACCCAGCTACATACTAGTCAGCTCCTTATCGGTGTCCTATAGGCAACTCAACCTTAACATGTAATAAAATAACTGCATCATTTAACTCTTCCAAACCCTTCAGTAAATGTACAGCCCCTTCTGTGCTGCTGTGAGGGAACCTTATCTACCTGTGTTTTGTTTTCTCTCCTGGTCCTATATCTTCTTTTCCAATGTGTATTTCTCTAATCATGATTTTATGTTTTACTTTCTATTGTTTGTGTATCTTGGAAGCTACCCTAATCTATTATGGAACAATAATAAATAGATGAAATAATAAAGAATAGAAGTGAAATACTCCATGTGGCAGTGAGGGAGGGCATGTCCACAAATTAATTGGCATGATCTCTCCAGGAGATGGCGCTCACAGTGTATATTTGCTTTTAGGTTTGTATGTTGAGAAAAATTTCACAATTTCCTTATATAGATCATTTCAAAGCAGTATGATAAATCCCATTTTATTATCTTTCAGATGGTCCTCTTGGCTACCAAGACTTTACCTATGACTTTGTGCTTTTATTTGATGGATGAAGGTGGGGTTTGAGGTGAAATTGCTGGAAAGAACAAAATTTTTGATGGGGGAGAATATGTGGTATAAGGTAAGAGGAGGCACACAACTCAAAGCCTTTGATACTAAAACTCCAATGAACAGAAAGTCATAATCTTATCATAGGGTAGGAAACATGCAAGCTGGAAAGCAGAAGGAAAGAGAGAGATTTGTAGAGATCTAACATCTGAACAAATATCTAGGATTATCTGAAAAAATGAAGAGGTAAAACTATTTTAAAAACAATTACATAGTCTAGTCCTGGTACTTCACTTACAAGATGTATGATCATGGGTAAGGTATTTTCCCTCTCTGGGCATTAGATTACTTCACTTTAGAATCACAAAATAGAGCTGGATAATCTCTATGGATGTTCTGAAATAATATAATTAACAAACAGAACTACAGAGTATGGGGAAAAATGAGTTGCAAGTTCCACTGGTGAAAGATCCAGGCCGAGAGCACCCATGGCCTTATGAAAAGTTATCTTGCAGGTTCTTGCACAGAACTAAGGGATGGTAATTCTGGGTCATTATTATTAACTCTGGCTTCATATTGGCTTCACTGGGGAGAATTTTAAGTTAAAGCAGTGGCTGAGTCCCACCCAGGCCAACTGAACAGAATCTCTGGAGGTAAGCCCTCAATATCAGTAGTTGTTAAAAGTGCAGTTCTAGTGATACTGGGGTTCTTGTTTGCGGAGTTGAAGATGAACTTTGTGAATGAACAAGGCAGGATATTTACAGAATTTTTATTCAGTTACAGAGAGAGAGCACTTTATTCTGGATAAGAGAAAGTATGGAACTCCCGGCAGGGGCAGGGAGGGGCAAGGTTGCCATTTGGGGTCTCTGTGTCTAGGGTTTTTATGCTTGCTGCAGTGGGAGTTTTCTATAGATTCAGCCAGAATGCTAGTTATATATTAACCTATCTCTGTGAAACCCTATTGTAAACTAATGGGCCTACATGACTACGAGAAATGAGCTGTCTATAACATTGGATCCCAATGGGGAATAAATTGTTACATTGTTTCAATTTCAAACACCACGTTTTGTAAGACTTTGTCCTTTTCCAGGGCCCACACTGTACTCTAACTGGGCAGGAGTTACGCCCTGCTGCCTTCTTATCTCATTAGCATACATACAAGATTAAGATCCACTGATTTAGATAATCAGAAAGACTATTTAAGCTAAAAACATTAACTGGTGATAAACAATGTTCTTAACACTAGCGCTAGTTGTAGCCATAATCCTGGAGGGCGAAAAGATGCAAAAGAAAAATAAGAAAGTGAAAGTAGAAAGTGGAAATAGAAGATATAGCATATAAATCTGGGAGGAAAAATACAGAAGACTAGAGGGTCACCAGGTAGGGATACCACCAAACTCAAGTTGTTATTGAATTTGGGAAATTTAATACAATGAAGACAATTGCTACATTAAAAAAATAAAAACAAGAAACATTTTTCTTCACCTTCCATTCCATGCTTTTGACTCTGTGGTCACTGCTAGGAAATGAAAGTCCTGAATGTGGGAAATTCTGGGAATAAGAAATAACACAGTTGTGTTTTTTGTAACTTATATCATGTTATCTGGAATCTCTTCTCTCCTCTTTCTAGATGGGAAAGGCTAAGTTTATGACTTCTCTTTGCAGACAGTGTGCTCTGTGTGTTATCCCTTCCTTATTAAACTCTTTGTTGAATTAGAGTACAGGTGACTTTTATGGTTTTCTATTGATTTTAGTGTTTTGTCCTGAATAAGTCTGCATGATTTTTGAGTAAAAGGGTCATTCTTATACCCCTTTCTGTCATATTGCTTGGCTCAATTCTGGATATGAAACTATTTGCTGCATGGATCATTGGACTTGGTAGCATTAAAAAAAATGAAAAAGCCATAATGTGTATGTGTTTCTTTCTTTGTAAACTTGTAAGGTTGCAATTGTTGGAGAATCTTACACTCTGCAAAGTTTATATTTTAGTGAGAATGCAGAGGAAAATTGTAATGATTCACAGAAAAAAATAAGATAAAAATTTCATTTAAACTACAGATGTTCATAATACACACAAACACACAGAATTTTGTATATTATTTTAAGAGATTCATTATGGTCTTGAAGCACATCCATGAATTTTTACTAGGCCCTAGATGTCAGGATGTATATAAGTGGGATCTGGACTGGACATATGTACAAGTTTAGTTGGTGTCTTTGACTTATTAAATGTATGAATACCCTTAAATGGTTTTGTATGTCTGAGTGAATTTCTCATAAAAGACATAGCAATAGACTTGGACAAATGAAAAGAAATCCCCTGTTCTTAGGTAGGATGACTCGACATCATAAAGTTGTCAGTTCTCCCTAAGTTAATCTATAATTTGAATGCAATTCAATAAAAACAGCAGCATTTTTCAATGGAGCTAGATAAAGCAATTCTAAAGTTCATGTAGAAAAAAATCAATAGTCATGGAAACACTGAAAAGGTAAAACTATGAGAGGGACTAGGCCTACCAGAAGTTAAAACACACACACACACACACACACACACACACACACACTGTCACTATAATTAAATCGGTGTGGTACTGGCTCATGATCATACAAACTAGAGGAGCAAAACAGGAAAACAAAAAACTAAAAAACAAAAATAGACACAGCACATATGGAAATATAGTATAACATGAAAGTGGTATCTCAAAGTACTATAGGAAAGATGGACTTCATAGTAAATGGTGCTGAGACAAATGGGTAATAATTTGGAGAAAAAAAATAAAATTAGATTTATACTTCATACTATACACAAGAATAAACTATACTAACCTAAACATACTGTACACAAGAATAAATAGAATAGGGATGTAAATGTAAAAAGTAAAAAGGAAATCATATAATAGAAGAAACATACATCAATCCCCTTTTAACCTCAGTGTAGAGAAAAGCTTTTAAACTATATTCAGAATCTAGAGACAATAAATACATTGATATTTTTAACTACATAAAAATAAAATTCTTTGCATGCAAAAAACACCATAAACAGATTAAAAGACAATTGAAGATTTTGCATGTAAGGATCTTGGAATTTGCCACTTCACCCTAACAAGTAAAAAGCCAAACAGGCTGAAAAAATCAGTAACTCTTCTTGAATCCTTAAGACAAGTGGGGACACAGGGCAGACTATTGCTCCCCAAATCGGAGAGACAGGTGAATACCAGTAGTCACAGCTTACTGGTAAAGACTCAAAAGATTCAGTTTTTGTTTTTTGTTTTAACAAAGTCTGCCCTCAGGAGGAACTAGCTTCTGAGAAACGGAAGCTATCCTGCTGGGGTATTTTCAGTAACTACCTGAAGTGAGGGCAGGGAAATGTGCAACTCCAGCCCACTGTAGACATCCTCTCCCACCTAAGGGTGGGAGAGGGGACCTGAGAAACACTTGTGAAGTTCACAGTTCAGAGACAAAGGCTTGTTAAACATTTGAGACCTTGTCATGGGACTATGGAATGCTTCTCCTTCTCCCACACCTTACTTCCACATTACTAAAGACCTATTTACAGCAATTCCTTTTATCTACTACCTCATGTCTGGCTATCAGGAAAAAATTACAAGGCATAGCATAAGGCAAAAAAATACAATCTGGACAGACAGAACAGTCATCAGAACCAATCATGGCAAAGATGTTGGAATTATCAGATGGGGAATTTAAGGCAAATATGATGAATATTCTAAGGGCTCTCATGAATAAAGTAGACTGCCTGCAAGAACAGATGGGCAATGTAAGCAGAGAGATGTAAATCCTAAGAAAGAACCAAAAGAACTAGAGATAAAAAATACTATGGGAGAAATGAAGAATGCCATTGACAGATATATTAGTGGACTGGACACAGCTGAGGAAAGAATCTCTGGGCTTGGGGTTATCTCCATAGGTATCTCCAAAACTGAAAAGCAAAGAAATGAAGACTGAAAAGAATAAAACAGAATATTCAAGGACTGTGGGACAACAACAAAATCCCCAGTACATGAAATGGGAATACCAGAAGGAGAAGAGAGAGAGAAAGGAACAGGAGTAATGACTGAGAATTAGTCCATATTAATGTCAAACCTCAAACCATGGATACAAGAAGTTCAAAGAACACCAAGCAGAATAATGCAAAAATCCCAAAACAAAACAAAATGAAGATAAACCACAGCTAGGCACATCCTATTCAAACTACAAAAAATCAAAGATAAAGAAAAATGCTTGATAGATGCAAGAGGCAAAATACTTTTCCTACAGAGGAAACAAGATGAGAATTACATCTGATTTCTCCTCAGAACCCATGCAAGCAAAAAGAGAATGTAGTGAAATATTAAAGTATTGATTGAGAGAAAAAGCCCACCAACCTAGATTTCTGTACCCTGTGAAATTATCCTCCAAAAATGAAGGAAAAAGAATTTCTTGAGTAAACAATGAGGGAATTTGTTGCCAGTAGAACTGCCTTGCAAGAAATCTTAAGAGAACATCTTCAGTGAGATAAAAAATGATATAGGTCAAGACTCTTGGACCTAAAGAAAGGAAAAGTGTCAAAAAAGGAATAAGTGAAGGTAAAATAAAAGTTTTTATTTTTCTTATTTTTATTGAATTAACAAATAACACTTTGTTCAAAATAATAACATGTTCACTTATGTATGCTTATTTATATATGTCATATATTTGCTTATGTATGCTTATATATAAGTGAAATGAATGATAGCAATGATACAAGTGATCACAGGTAGGAATTAGGATTGTTTTATTATTATAAGGTATTTACAATGCCCAGGGGACTTCGATTAATTGTAAATGTAATAATGCAAATTCTAGGGCAACAACTAAAAAGAGTAAGATAATGAAATGAAAGTGATATGTAAGAAGGGTGAGAAAATGGAAGGATACACAATGTTCAATTAAACCCACAAAAGGCAGGAAAACAATGGAAGACAAAAATAGGAACAAAGAACAAGAGCAACAAATAGAAAACAGTAACAGATATTGTAGATATTAATCCAACACATTAGAAATCACTTTGAACATCAATGGTCTGACTGCACCAATTAAAAGACAGAAATTGTGAGAGTGAATCAAAAACAGTACCCAAATACATATTGCCTACAAGTAACCCACTTTAAATACAAAGATACCTATAGATTTAAAGTAAATAGATGGAGAAAAAAATACTCCTGATTTTGATAATTGTATAATTATATAAGAAATTGGGTAAAGGACATACATAATATGTTGTAGCATTCCTGCAACTTTTTAAAATAAGATTATTTCATATTGAAAAATTAGAAGATAAAAACAAAATATAAATTAACATGTATCTGCATAACATGAAAAATCTCTAATACATTGTTTTTGGAAATTATTAAATTGTGTTAATACTTAAAAGCATTCAATTAAAAAATATTCTCTTAATTCTAAAAGATATAATGTAGAAGGTATAACATTGCAGTTTAAAGCACTTATCCACAAATGAAAATTTTTGAAAGCAAATTTTTGAAACATATATTTAGTTAATTATGTCAGGTTGAGAACAAAGAATATGTAAATGTATTTCAGAAAGAAACTTGAAGAATTTAGCAAATTTTGGAAAAAATTTTTGTCTTCTAAATGTATCCAGGTAAAATCAATGAATATGTGGTATAAATAAATGTTTCAAAAGCAAGGATTTTCTTTGGCCAGGAAATTGCATTTCATAAAACATTTAAATGATAGTTTAAACAGCTCTACTTAGGCTGTTTCAAGGGCTTTTCAATTGAACATAGTTGTTCAAATTGTCCCAATTCAAAAAAAATTACAGTTAAAGTGAGGCAGTTTAGCTTTGACAAATATTGTTTTCAACCCTAGACATGTGTTAAAGTTGTTTTAATAACAGATTGCCAAATTGATGCAATTATTTGGTCACTGTAAACTACTTATAAAAAAAGAAAATGTAAGTACATTTGTTGAGAGAACATCTTTGAAAAACCTATCAAACAGGATGTTCATTTTCATCTGGTATGATATTGAATGCCATAATATGCAGTTATTTGGGATTTTTTTGGATAGTTCTTCTGAATAGCTTTGCTTAGAACTAGAATTTATATTCTCTGTCTTGATTTCTTTTCTGCAACACAGATTTATTTTCAGATAAGCTAGCAACTAATAGCTTCCTCTTTCTCCTGCTTCTTTACCTACAGAAATAGTTATAGGTGAACATTCGAAACTTAACAAATAGTGGTTTTATTTGTCCTAGGTGCACACTTAGCCCTCTGTACACATGCAGTTATCCTAAAGGTGAATTACTTGCTGTTATTTTTCTTTCTTTTCTCCTTTGTGCCTCAACTGTTACTGTTTCAACTATTTCATGTCTGGGTGTAACTCTGGGGGAAAATATTTACCCAGCCTGGGGCAAATTACCTTTGAAACCGAAATCAGTCAAAGGGAGAAATAAAGTGGGAGAAACCAGTTTATTGCTTACAAGCAGTCAACTTCTGTTCACTCGGTGTCTCTCATGACCTGGCTGCAAAAAGGGACCCCACCCAACCTCCTCAGTCCAGATATGCCTTCACTGTCCCCCTTGTAATCACCTATTAATATGGAGATAGACTACTTCTCTCCACCTCTTGTAAACAGCTATTGATATGGAGATGCACTAAGGCCAGGTTAGAGATTCTGGAAATATTGCAATTTTTCCTACACTGGGTTTTAGACTTTAAACACTGTCTTTAACTTATGACTTCACTTTCTTCTGCCTTTGGACCATGCATTTCCACTTGTATTCTGACTATACTCTGCAGTTCCATGCAAGGGCCTCTGTCTTGGAGTTATTTCATAGACTTTAAGAATTGTCTTCTGACTTCATCCCTACAATACTAAACTGGCTCCTTGGGATCTAAGTTGGTCTACCTGAGCCATGATGAGGGGAAGATTCTGACAAGTGGGGTGATCATCAAACCACCTACACAGGACTTTCTAGAGCATGGATATCAGACTGAAAAAAAAAATGGATCTTCAACATGTGAACATCTTCATTAGGACAGCCTCAGATTGTGTAACCAGTTTAAAGGCACAGATTCAGTACTGCTCTATGAGCCCTCACAAAGCCAGATGCTCTATACAAGTAAGGAGTTACAAAGCAGAAGGTAGAAGGCCCCAAATTCCAAAGGTGCAAGTTCTTCAGCTCGAACTTTGGAGGTAGAGAATGCCATTGCTACAATGATATAAGTACAAGCTACTCCAGACTCTCATTTCAGAAACAGTGCATTGCTCTGGGGATTTTCTATCCACTTAATATTGTCTCTAGATCAGTATTTATTTTCCTGGGACAGGCCCTAAGAGTGGGAAGAGAGTGCCAAGCATCAGTAAATTAAGAACTTCTTGCTCCTTTTCTTCTTTCTTGAGAAGGAATTGATTTTTACCCAATTCTGAACAGTCTGGGCCAGAAGGCTTCTCAATGGAAGAGGAAGTAGAAAATCATGCCAGGCATGGAGCCTGTTATGGGTCAATCCTAAAATGATACCCAAGATTTCCTCCTTTCTGCTTAGTCCTCATCTCTTTTTCCCCATTTATATTTTCAGGTCAAATGCACCTCTCCGTGCTTCTTGCCATCTTACATGTGCTGGAAGTCATCCAGCATCCTTCCTCTTCTTTAGTCTACTCCATTGAAAAGAAAAGGGTACACAATTTGATTTTGTTATTTATTAGGAGTATGAATGCAGTTAAGATTTAATTAAAAAATACAGATAAGACATCACAGACCTAAGAGCTCATCGAAGTTTCCAGGAAGTAAGACAGAGGGTTTGATCCTATGGGAGGGGAGTTTGAATGAAACTTTGATGACTTTCAATTTGACATCACGTGCTAGAGCAATGGCACCAAGGAGCTCATGTTTGGCCCCCTGGTTGTTAGTAGTTCATCCTTCTCTTTTAGGGAAAAACACTGGATACGAGGAAAGCATAATAATGTCCAATGTCTTCCGAAGATAGTCTGGTTTATCAAGTAGTTATCAGGATATTAAAAGAGAAGGTTATTGGTCCTGATCCAATTCTTCTCTAAAGAAACAAAGGCTAGCTCTGGGCCAGACACAGGGATAACTTTACAAAGATCTTGCTTAGTCCTGTCAATAACTGTATGATGTAGACTTTATTGTTGTTCCTATTTTATGGGTGAGAAAAATTAAAACTTGGCAAGGTAAATGTCGTGTCCAGTGCAAATACTTGTCATTGGGTCTGAACCTAACTAGATTATTGCAGAGTTGCAACATTAACCACATTGCTATCTTGGGGTAGATGCTGTTAAAGAAAAAAAAAGCAGTGTACCCTTCTTAAAAATGACAAGGAAGAATTTATCCAACGCTATTGCAATAGGGGAAAGATTGAACACAACTCTGAATGCAACTGGGACAAACAGGCTGCATAGTCAATGGGTAGGGGGAGAGAGTAGAAAATTGCAAAGAGGAACTTAGTTCAGGGTCGGGAGTGGAGGAACAGGAGTTTGAACGGATATCAAGGGTGGGGATTCTCGAGAAACTGATTTAGCAGGAATTCTTTGCCAAAGCCATCAGGTGAAGGGGTGGGAGGTGAGGAGAGGGTAAGACCCAGACTGAGTACATTTTGGTCAAAGATAGAGACCTTGTCAATGCAGTAGTGAATTAAACAGCTGGAGATATTAGAGTTTAGCATGGGAAAAAACATATATATATATAAAGTTGTTTTGGAGGTTATTTTAGAAGGGATTTGGTTAATTTGGGTACTCTGGTTTATGATGATAGGCTTTGGAAAATTCTTGAGCCTCATTTCCAGTCATCTTGTCCTGATTATATTGTCCTGACTCATATTCACAAGAAACTCTAATATGTCAATATACATTCTGATATGCAGGAGGGAGATAAAGAGAAATAATGTGGAAATGTTTCATATTTTTATTGCAGTTTAATATTTGTTTCTTTCATATAGGTACAACCCCATTATCCAGATTTTATGAGTCTCTCACTTTCCACTCTCCCGCCTTTCCATCCAACTCCATCTTTTTATTTTTATGCTGTCTTCACTTTCAAAATAGAGAAAAAAGATTTATTCTTGTTTTCTTCTTTCTTTATGCTTAGAGTCCTATTTTCAATTTTACTTTATTTTTTTCTCAAAATTTTTAGGTTTTGAAAGTGGTCAGTTACTTTGCTGCCTTAAATGTGAGTGCTATAGCAAAATATAACCATAATTATTTTAGGACATATGCAACTTTAAATTATCTGGGAAAGCCAGCTGAGTTCTGGCAAAATTGGTATGCAAGAGCATGTACTTGAGACTATTTGGTTTCCAAAGGTCCTTCATAAGCATCCAGTCCTGAAACAACAAACATCCTTTTGCTCTGGAAACTGGTTCAGAACAGAATAGAAAGAACAAAACCTGCTGGTCGAAGCGTTGGAGGTAAGCCGACCATTTGCTGAACAAAGCAAGGCTTCACTCTACCTCTCCAAGGCGCTTTCATCTGAAAACCGGGTTTGGAACCAAGAAGAAACAAGCTCTCTCCAGCGGGATTCATCACTTCCTGGTTTCAGAAGGTCACAAAGAATAGACCCTTTTGTGTTTCTCTACTATTCACATTTTTGGTCAGATCTGAAACCAGACGTGTGCTTAAATAATGATGGTACATATTTCCTTCTCGCCAACTGGGGATTTGGGTTCTTATTTTCCCAGAGCAAGGTGAAACAGCTTTTCAACTCAGCTCACTATAAGCTGATGCAAAATAATATGAAAAAAGTTCTTCGTATTGAGAAAGATAATTGAAAGCATACACTCTCTGCTGCCCCCTCTGAATGCCCTTTGATTTTTTTTCTTGGCCTTTAAAAGCTGTGGGTTTCTTTTCTGAAGGCAGGAAGTAGGGAGGGGAGCTCTTTAGATAGATACTGATAAAATCAGATACTTTGGTCTAATGTGACTTTCTGAAAGCCATTTGTTCCCCATATTCCCATTTTTGTGTAATTAATGAGAACTTTGCATTGATTTATATCTGTCCTCACTACAAGTTTGAATCGTCAGCACAGACAGTTTCACCTCTGTAGGCTTTTAAGAGTGTTTAGTCTCTTGTGAAATGGAAATAAAAAATATAAACTAAAACCAAGACCAAACCACAGGCAATTACTATTTTTGCTTCCAAATGTCCATAACTGTAAGACTCCATTTATTGATCTTACCTACACTTTCAACAAATCCTGGATGTTACAACCACAAACACACATGACTGGCGTTCAGAAATGAGTCTGGTGTATGCTCCCTTCCTCAGCCACCCGTGCTTGTTGGGAAAATGTGGATAAGAAACTAAAGCATGGAACCACTGATGTTTTGGGCTAGCTCATGCCAGAACACTTTTAAAGAGCACTGTAAAATCAAATTTAATTTTCTCTGTAATGTGAGAGCACACAGGAACAATATTCATCTGTCTTTGAAAGATCTCTTCTTAAAAGACAATCGTTGAAGGAAAAGAGGTATTGATATTGCAAGTGGGCATTCCCTTCTTTCTTATTACAAACTATGAGAAACATGAATCTACAGATGGGGTCTACAGCAGAAAATAAGCAAATATTGAAGAGTTAAAATAATGAAGGACTGACTAAACGGTGGGCAGAAACTGGAATATTCAGTAAATAAACATTATATTAAATGCTGTATAAGATAGTAACTAAGACACATTTTCTATCTTTGAGGAACTCCTGCATTCATCATTAGTACAAAACAGAGAAAGTAAAAACAGAGCCTCATTTGTTACTGTCAAATGACAAAAATGAAACAACTTAGTAAACAGTCTGATGTCTTTTATTCAAAGGAAAACAGTATATGAATGATGGGGGCGCGCATGGAGCCTCACAAGCGGTGGAGTGCTCTTCCCAAGGGATATGGGCAAGAGTGAGTTTTATAGAGGATTAGAAGAGGCAACAAGGAAACTCATGATTGGTTAGATGGTCAGGGACTTCCCTGCAAGGCCAGCGGGTCCTATAAGGAAGGCTAAGGTAAGCTAGCTAACGCTGAGTGGGAGGAGTGTTGATGGGCGTGTTAGGTTTCCCTGACAGCAAGGTGTTTCCTGTAAGAGCTTTTCCTTCAGTGAGCATCATTGTTAATGAAAAATATCTGACAATACAGAAATATATTTTGTCTGTGGCTGTTATAGAGAAATACAGTCTATTTTTGTATATTGATATTTAATTCCAATAATTTACCTGCATATTCTTTGGTATTTTCTACATACACAATGTATGTGTGTGTGTGAATGATAACAGGTTTATTTATTTATTTATTTATTTTAAGTTTATTTTGATATCATTAATCTACAATTAAATGAGCAATATTATGGTGATTACACTATCCCCTTCATCAGGTCCCCCCCACCAAACCCATTACAGTCACTGTCCATCAGCGTAGTGAGATGCTATAGAATCACTACTTGTCTTCTCTGGGTTGTACAGTCCTTCCCGTGCCCCTCTAACATTACACCGGCTAATCGTAATGCCCCTTTTTCCCCCTTGTCCCTCCCTTCCCACCAATCCTCCCCAGTCCCTTTCCCCTTGGTAACTGTTAGTCCATTCTTGGGTTCTGTGAGTCTGCTGCTGTTTTGTTCCTTCAGTTTTTTCTTTGTTCTTATACTCCACAGATGAGTGAAATCATTTGATACTTGTCTTTTCGGCTTGGCTTATTTCACTGAGCATAATACCCTCTAGCTCCATCCATGTTGTTGCAAATGGTAGGATTTGTTTTCTTCTTATGGCTGAATAATATTCCATTGTGTATATGTACCACCTCTTCTTTATCCATTCATCTACTGATGGACACTTAGGTTGCTTCCATTTCTTGGCTATTGTAAATAGTGCTGCAATAAACATAGGGGTGCATCTGTCTTTTCAAACTGGGCTGCTGCATTCTTAGGGTAAATTCCTAGGAGTGGAATTCCTGGGTCAAATGGTATTTCTATTTTGAGTTTTTTGAGGAACCTCCATACTGCTTTCCGCAATGGTTGAACTAATTTGCATTCCCACCAGCAGTGTAGGAGGGTTCCCTTTTCTCCACATCCTCGCCAGCATTTGTTGTTGTTTGTGTTTTGGATGTTGGCTATCCTCACTGGTGTGAGGTGGTATCTCGTTGTGGTTTTAATCTGCATTTCTCTGATGATTAGTGATGTGGAGCATCTTTTCATGTGCCTGTTGGCCATCTGAATTTCTTCTTTGAAGAAGTGTCTGTTCATGTCCTCTGCCCATTTCTCAATTGGACTATTTGCTTTTTTGTTTGTTGAGGTGCGTAAGTTCTTTATATATTTTGGATATCAACCCCTTATCGGATATGTCATTTATGAATATATTCTCCCATACTGTAGGATGTCTTTTTGTTCTACTGATGGTGTTTTGCTGTACAGAAGCTTTTCAGCTTGATATAGTCCCACTTGTTCATTTTTGCTTTTGTTTCCCTTGCCCGGGGAGATATGTTCATGAAGAAGTCGCTCATGTTTATGTTCAAGAGATTTTTGCCTATTTTTTTTCTAAGAGTTTTATGGTTTCATGACTTACATTCAGGTCTTTGATCCACCTTGAATTTACCTTTGTGTATGGGGTTAGACAGTAGTCCAGTTTCATTCTCTTACATGTAGCTGTCCAGTTTTTCCAACACCAGCTGCTGAAGAGGCTGTCATCTCCCCATTGTATATCCAAGGCTCCCTTATCAAATATTAATTGACTGTATATGTTTGGGTTGATGTTTGGATTTTCTATTCTGTTCCACTGGTCTGTGGGTCTGTTTTTGTGCCAATACCATATTGTGTTGATTACTGTGGCTTTGTAGTAGAGCTTGAAGTCAGGGAGCATAATTCCCCCTGTTTTATTCTGCCTTCTCAGGATTGCTTTGGCTATTCGGGGTCTTTTGTGGTGCCATATGAATTTTAGAATTATTTGTTCCAGTTCATTGAAGAAAGCTGTTGGTAATTTGATAGGGATTGCACTGAATCTGTGTATTGCTTTAGGTAGTATAGCCATTTGCACAATATTTATTCTTCCTAGCCAAGAGCATGGGATGCATTTCCATTTGTTAGTGTCCTCTTTAATTTCTCTTAGGAGTGTCTTGTAGTTTTCAGAGTACAGGTCTTTCACTTCCTTCGTTAGGTTTATTCCTAGGTATTTTATTCTTTTTGATGCAATTGTGAATGGAATTGTTTTTCTGATTTCTCTTTCTGTTAGTCCATCGTTAGTGTATAGGAAAGCAACAGATTTCTTTGTGTTGATTTTGTATCCTGCAACTTTGCTGAATTCAGATATTAGTTCTAGTAGTTTTGGAGTGGAGTCTTTAGGGTTTTTTATGTACAATATCATGTCATCTGCAAATAGTGACAATTTGACTTAACAGGTTTATTTTTTAACTCCTCTCCTTTACACCTTATTCCTCCAGTACAGTTTGAATAGAAATGGAGAGGGAAGTTATTTCTATCTCATTTCTGATCTTAAAAAGAAAGTCATTAACATGTGCCATTAATCATATTTCCTGTAGTTTCTTTTTTAAGTCCTTTATCATAATAAGGAAAATCCCTTCTAAGTTGTAAGAGTTTTTTTTAATGATGAATCAATGTTGAATTTAATCAAATAATTTTTCTTTGTTTGCTCTGTGTATTGGGAAGCAGCAGTCACTGAAGAGCTGCATAATAAATCACCCTGAAACTCCGTGACTCAACACAACCACCACCTGTGTCAGGTCTGTTACTGTCTCACTGGCCAAAGCAAGTGCCTTGGCATAATCCTCAGTCAAAAGATGGGGAATCTCCTCTGCCACCAGTAAGGGGAACTTCAAAATTCCATGAACAAGAGCATGGGTAAGGGGAGAGGCCAGTAAACAGATAGTCCATATTCCACCTTTGACCACAATTATTCACAACTCTTCCCTTGCAATATATACTTACAGCCATACAGGATTCCCTAAAACTAACCATGCATAATGCAAAGCTTAAGATCAGATCTAGATGCTGCACGTCTTCATCTAGGGAACTATAAATAAAAAAAGTCTCCATTTATAGAACATCCGCATTTATAGGCAACATTGAGCTGTGGACAGGATTAGCACAGCAAGTACCTTCAGATGATGGGAGAAAGGAGGCATACGGACAAGCAATCACCAGTCCAAGGAAATTTTAAGATCTGCTGGGAGATGCTACCATCGTCCCCTCTATGGAGGTAGCTAATACTGAGTAACCTTCTTTGCTATCTGAGAATGGCTTCCCATCAGTTGTTTTCTTCAGCGCTTGACTCCACCCTCTGGGATATCATTCTTTTTCCATTACACTTCCTGGCCTCTTCTGAGGAAGGCATTAGAGAACACTCTTTTGTGGGGAGCAGGCAAACTTTTTAGTAGTCTGCATCCTGCCTGTAGAAAGTTGAGGACTAAGAGGTTTTTAAAAATCTCCACATTGTCATCCTTTTAGCCCAGGCTGGAGACAATTTTGCTAACAGAGATCTCTTTAAAAGTTTGTTTAGTTATTTTTGTATTTGATTTCACTCAACTCCTTTAGTCAAATGCTGCCCCTATAGATCCTTTAAAGATTTTTGGCTTTCTTTAGACTTAACTATGGACATTTTAGGTCTATCACGTTTCTCTGGGACAAGGTCTTTAACTTTTCTTGGAGTCTTTTTATTCAGCCGGGTGGGTCTCCTGGGTGCCACCTGCATTTTTTCATAGTTTTTAACAAAGCGCAGGACTCCTTAATCCTTGCTTCATCATCAAATGGCTTCATTTATCCCCCCTCTCCCCACCACTGCTGTATCACAGTTTGAGAATATTCACCCTCTGGAGAGGTACAGACAAGCAGTTGTATTTTTCAGCCTAGCAAGTTCTGGGCTCTTTATATACCTTCTTAAGTCTGTTGTAAGTTGGCCAGTTCTTTTCTGAATTTGTCTTTGCTTTGTAGTGTCTTATTATTTTAAGCGAAAAGGACCAGCTGAAGCTTTGAACCTCCAATCTAGAAAACATCTTTCCCAAGACCACACATTCATTAAGTACATTTTCTGTCTTTCATGTTATAGTAGAGGATATTGTCACTACATGATATAGATCATCATTTTTTCAGGTTCCTGTATTACTTTGTCATTTTTCAAGACACATAATATTTCACAGTATTTTTCTCACCTTTCACTATCTGGTCCCCAAACCAATGCTACATATATCAGCAGCATTAGTTCCATTTTTGGTTAGCTATTGCCATAATAATGCCACAAACCTGAAATTCTGTGTCTTAAACAACAATCATATATTCTCACAGAACATCAGGTCATTCGGAATGGCTGAGATCATGTCTGTGAGACTAATCTTGGGGCCAGTGGGCTAGTCAGAGCATGTTCCTCTTAAGGTGATGGTGAAATACTAGGTATTAAGCCCACCCATGTGAGCAACTTTAAGTCTCTGTGTTCCCTACTCACTGCTAACATTTCACCAGTAAGAAAAACCACACCGGTGAGCTCAAAATTAAAGGGAAAGGAAATGCATGGCTGGGAGGGAAGGCAAGTTTAAATGACAAAGGGCTTGGATACAAAGAGAAGAAAAGAGTTGAGGTGATAATACACTGTTATATTTTGTTAATGTGGTGCATCATATTCATTGTTCATGTTAAATCATACTTGCATTCCAAGAATAAACTCAATTTTATCCTGATTATGTTCTTTGTATTTGGCTAGATTTGTCTATAGCTAACTGCGTCCCGGCCTGAGAGACCCAGCTCTGTGTTATCTTCAAGAAACTTCCCCTCATTGCTACAGGACTGTGAGTCTCAGAACACTCACCACACTCGCTTAGGTTTCTAGCTCTCAGATGCAAATAAAGGAGTCTCCAATAAAATGGCATGAACAGGGGTAGTATTATCACATAGGAAAATTCTGGAGAGAGGCAGCTCCGTGTTTGCCTCCTCAGCTCCCTGCTACTATCGAGGGCCCAGCTCTTTATTTGTTATCCTCACAGTATTTCCCAGATCTAAAGACCCTGCAGAAAACTGCGAGGCATCAACCCAGCATCTTCCCTCCTCCAGTTCTTTCTTTACTAGCAGAATGATGATTTTATTTGCAGATATTACATGTCTAGCTTAAAAAAATGTTAAAAGAATTCCCTTGGATATTACTGATATCCAAATGAATTTTGTAAAGGAGCACTGCATGGCTTTTTTTTTTTAAATATCCAGAGATATTCCTTGGGACATTTTGAGGGTTTTGATTTCATTATAAAAGCAATTTATGCATAGTTAAAACCTATTAGTATGGAAACCCTGAAGGAAAAATTAACAATTATCTTCCCTCATCCACCCCCACAGTCCCAATTTCTGCTTATTAAAAAGGCAACTTCTGATAATAGTTTCCTGTAAATTCTTTAAAATAACATAATCTTAAGTGTCTTTTATTTAGTGCATCATTTACCTCCTAAGCTTTCATTTTTCCATTACAACCACCCAATTGGTAGGCAGACTAAAAATCATTTTCAGAACTCTACAATGAAACTGGCTTTTTTTTTACCAAAGAGAATATGTTCACTTAGGAAAAGAATTTGCATTAACAAGTCTCCTTTCTGAAGCACCAAACCATGTGACCATTATAGTTTTAATGACAGTGGTCAGTGATGGTGTGTGTACGTGCATCTTTGTGAACATTATTGTCATTTCACTTCACTTCTTCAACATTAATAACTATGGCAGAGAGATGTGCTGGTCAGTCACGGATTTTGTAAATGGTCTGCTATCTTCAGTGGCAAGTAATATTTTATATTTTGTTTTAAAAGCACAAAGAGTATGGATTTTATCTTTTCACTGAGACAATAGAGCAAGATGCAAGATTTTTAAAATGCTAAGCATGTCACAAGTACATATGCTGGATGGTTATGGGAGAGAAAAATGACCTAGGCTAAAGCATTTGAAGCTTGCTATAAAGTACAATATATTTTAAGGTAGGACTACTTTGGATTTCTTCCAAGTAATCTATTTCTAAAGTACCGTAAGAACCTTATTAAGTAGGGGTTATCCTGAGCAATGTTATAATGTCCTTTAAGTCTCCCAGCCTACTTTTCCCACAATTCCCTTTCCCCCAGAGAATATTTTATCTAGTCCTTTAGGAGCTTTCATAGTATTTCTCCTTCCCATGACTCCAAAGGTACTAGTATTCAATTACATCTTAATTCACTTAAGGTGATAGGATCCCATCTCTACCTCCGAACACATAAGGTGTCTTTCACCTTAATTAAAGGAATATAAATCTTTCTTGAATGAGTTGGGAGTTTCTGAGCCCCTTAAATCTCTCTCCATGGGCTGAGAAGAATGATCCTTAATTTACTACGATGGCATTTCAAAGACAATCTCAGGTAGCCTTTTAGTGAGGTTCCTGATTGATCAGTAGGTCCCAAAATTTTTTTGGTTACAATAAAGTAACTTGGTAAAGAACACCAAGGAAAAATATCTTAAGTTTTATAATGGCTGGATTTCAAAAATCTTTGATCTCAAAGATTCCCTCACCCCCAAGTCTCACTGTGGTTGACTGCTTAACTTTCTGCTGTATACACTGAAAAGATGGTCTCCTCTGACACGATTTGAACCCTAGGTTGGTAAACGTGCTGTATCAGTGAGTTTGCTGTGGTGTGAAAGCTACCTCAAACAACGGCAAAGCCCAGCGCTGTGATGACCCCGACCTTGATACCCTGATGTAGTCTGTTTGCAATTGTTTCAGAGTGTGAAGTAATTAAAAAAATGTAATCCAAAAATACGGGGCAATGGAAAAAATACTGTTGTGAAATGGAGACAAAATGGTAGTGTCTCAGCTCCTTCACGGAGGATGGCCACTGCTGTCACATATCTGTTCTGTTAATTCTCTGAAGAGCTTCTTAGTGTCCTGGAACTACCGGCTGAGCTGACCTGTGGGAAACTATTTTCTTATTATCCATTCAGAGTCTGCCTGACGATCCTTCAGTTATTTGCCTTTGTGACTCTCTTATTTGAAAATTTAAATTGCTATGTTATGACTCTTATTATTATAATTATTTAACTGAGTGTCAGAAAGGTATCTAAAATGAGAGCTGATGACATGAAAAAGGAGTCAGACCGCTGAGGGACTCCACTAACTTTGAACATTTAATTGTATACCCCAATATTAAAGTGTGCTTTCATCAGTGTAAATAGTTTTTTGTATGAGAGAAGCTTACTCATTGATCTCATCTCTTCTTCTGGTTAAGTACTTATTTGGATTTTAAACACAAGTTGTCTGGAATTTACTGTTCTTTTAAGTAATAAAAATGCCATTGAGAAAATGTGTTTATATGTTCCTTCATTCAGAGCTTCCTTTACTTTTAGAATAATAATGACTCATTTGTGAAACCAAATTCAGTTGAAGGTGACTTAAGTATGTCTTCCCATTGTCAGAATCTTCTTTTGTATACGAAAGCAATAAAAGTGGTTAAAATAATAATTTACCAAAAAAAGAAGAAAAGAAAAACAAACAAAATTAGACTCACTTTTTGTTTATAGTTATAGCCACTGTTATCCAGAAAATACCAATTTTGGTATTTTAATCCGACCAACATATTTGGGAAGAAATGTGGCCTCACTGAAAGTTTGGTCCTTCCGACTACAGGCAGCCTTTGCTTCCTAATGACTGGAGTTCTTATAACCGACTTAAGCAGCACTTAGTCAAAAGTACAGTATTATCCACTTGGCTTGCCATGGTTTTTTAAATAAGTAGGGGTTATTTGATTGTTCATTTTGGCCATTAATTTAAATTGGTTATTTTAGACACATCCATCTGTGTACCTTAGAAATTATAAAGTTATATTACTCGCAGGAATAATAAAGCAGAGTTGGTCAAAACTGGCATCTGTCCATTTCCACAAGCCTACTAAGTTACCACAGAAACGAACAAGGAGGCTGCCTCTCCGCGCGCTGTGGGTCAGACTTCCAGGCTTGGGCCGCCTCCTGACCCTCCTTCCCTTCAGCCTTCCCTCATGGTCTCTGATGTGTGCCCTGAGTCTGTCTTTGGCACTCCTCAGACTGCAGTTTGTTGTTAAAGGGCCAATGAAAGAAAGAGGAGGAGGAAATGAATTGAATGACATAAGAAAGGACAGGAGGTGGGAGGGAGTACACAGAGAGAATCTAAAATGATCTCTCCTGTATCTCTGGCTCTGGCTCTGAAGGTGATTCTAAATCTGAAGCTCCAAAGTAGTTCAAACAGAGAGAGAGATGGAGAATCACCTCCTTGCTCCTGCACCCTGCTCTGTCTGGCTCAGGCCTGTGCCCCTAATTTTTCTGCCTTGCTCCATGCCTGTATCCTAAAACTGCAACCTGGAGAGATGAAGTGGCATATTTAAGACATATAGCTGGTCCTCTGTGATCGAAGTTAGACTGCTTTTCCACTGTAGCCTCATGGGCCCTGGATTCAGCATGGACGTCAGATCCAGGGCCAAAATGATGTTCTCTTCTTGGAATCTAAAAATAGGAACACAGATTAGGTAGTCTGAAAACTTGAACTAAATGAACAGATGGGCTTGGGAATTAAGCATAAGTAGCCAAACTGTAAAAAGAAAAGAATGAAGCCGAGATGAAGGGTGTATGTGTGTGTAAAAGTGAGACAGACAGACAGAAACTTCATTTCTGTTTACCTTCCAGCTCCTGTGAAGGTGACGTTCTCTTACTGTAACTGCCTCATATAAAAGTCCCTGTATTGTTAATCGTCTCTTTGCTTAAGCTCCAGAGCCACAGGCTTGACTTCCCTTCCTCTTCTCAGACTCTCTGGATCTGTTCTGTACCTGGTTCGTTTCTCTGCCCAGTTGATTTCAATTGGACCCTCCCTGGCTCCCCCTGCTCTGTCACTCACCTTTCCTCCTACCACACTGACACTCTCTCTGAACCCCCACCTGCCTGACGGCCGTGCACCCAGCTCACCCAGCCCCCTTGCCTGGTATGATGAGTTTGGGCCTGAAGCTAACAGAACCTTGTTGAATTTTGTAAATGCACATTTCCTTTTTTTTGTTTTTATTTTTAAGTTTTGAATTTGTGTTTTACCTTTTACTTACCTGTTAGCTAGTGTTCCATTTTTTTTTACAGAAATGGCTGCTCATCCAATTTTATCTGATTTACATTTACATTCTTGAATGTACAGACTAATGGTACAGTTACAATAGAAAGAAATGTATGTTAAATGTCTTCTGAAAACCTTCTGAAAATGTTTCTTTCAGAAAATGTCCTATGAGATCATATAAACACTTGATTTGATTTCTCGCCAGAACAAAACATCAGTGGTATCTGTCCCAAACTCACAGCTTGACATCTTAGTACTCAGTTAATGCTAAAAAGAAACTCATGGGCTACTTTCGTTATTGTATAGTCTCATTATGGTACATTAATACGGATCCAGTTTACACTGAATGCTATGTTGACTTAGGTGTTAGTGAGGCTGTGATGCTTTATTTATTTACGAGTAAGATATTCATATTTACATATTAGCATTCATGCCACAAGGGGGTTCAGTGCTAGTATTCGAAATCTAGGAGAAAAATGATTCTTTTGGTATTACATTATTTTAAAAGTGTATACACTAAATAGACAGGATTATATGCTGCTTTGTAAGCAGGAACAAGAGAAGACTGGTTCATGCATTCTTTCTTGCCACTGCATTCCTCCATGTAGAATGTGAAATCAGCTTTAGTGTCTCATATTTATTCATTTATTTCAAATAAAAGAACAACACTGAGATCTTGCCAAAGAAACTGAAACAAGTTTCTTCCTGGCAGGGGCTGGATTACAGTAAATAAATATTATTATGCTGTCCAGATTGCCCGTCGCCAGGTCGTTCCCAACACTGATGCTCCAGTGATTTGAATCTTTCTATGGCCAGAATCCAAATGACTTCTTTGTAGCACTAGAGGGTGATATGTGTAAAACCACTTAGGACTATGATGGGTGCCAACCCGAATTTGTTCTATGAGATTATTTATTCAAGTTATCTTTGAGTGAGGACAATGCAAATAAATGTTTTAACAGCCTGTGACACTAAGGCCTATAAAGTGTACTACAAGTGCAATTAGTCTTTTAAAAAGCAAATCCATCTGTGTTAATCTACTACTTTACTAGGTGGCAGGGATAAATGACTTTATATCAGTAATTTACAATAGGACTTAAGTTTTAGTGCTGAGAGGAAATAATATTCCAAATTGGGAACAGAAAGCAGCTGATATGCTTTCTTACTGTTTCAATACACCAGAGGAGACCAAGGAAGTGTTAGAAAAATAGCTGTGATGTCTGACTTCGTATTCCTTATGATAAAATGAAGGGGATGGACTAGGGCATAACCCTGAAGGTCTTACCAGACGTTATTCTATGCACTGGTTTGCAAACACCCCTCGGTGGCAGCGCATCAACAGGGAGCTTCCATTAGTCCATTCTAAGACCTGCAACAGAACCTGAGGGAAGGAAGTCTGGGCTTGCTAGCCTTGGTTCGAAAACAGCTTGCTCTCTGTTCTTCCTTTGATTGGCGATTTGGTGGGATGAGCTTTGGCCGACAGAAAGGCAAGCTTGTTCTTCACTAGAGAACTTTTTGGACACATCTGCTTCAGTTCGTGTTTCAATATAGCAGCATGAGTACCATCCAGATTATTCAACGAATGAAGGCAGTTTCCTTAGGGGGCTGTCGTCGGCTTTGTCTCCTAGCCTGGAGGGACTGAGTACGTAAAATCACGGATTGAATAACACCAGAGAAAATGACTCAGGAAACTGCTGACCCGTAGAATCCAGACCATCAACTTCCTACTCAAAGTACTAAAATACGTTTAAAGCTCTTTGCTTTAAGCCTTTAGAAATAATTTTTAAAGCATTGAGTAAACAACACAGAAGTATTTTGTTTTAACTAGACAAGATATGGATTTCAGATTTTGTGAGTACAGAAAAAATAATGTGAAACCATTCTTGGCCGTAGTTCTCTCCCTGGGCTCCTGAGCCTTCTTTAGGGCCAGAGATCTGTCATTCAATATTGCAGGGAGCTTTAGAGGGCTGCCGCTGGAAAGAAGTAGAAAATGACCACAAAGTACTTCGTGAACATGGGTGCTATCCAAAGGCTAAATGAAAATCTATAGCAGAAAACAATAATAAAGATTGTATTGCACGTGGTAAGCATATTATTTTAATGACTTAATGAAATTGTAACATATAAGTAAACATATTACTTCTCTAACTTATTGATGGTCGGGTAATAGCTGCAATAGGAATGGATGATTTATGAATTCATGAATTATGTTTCTGTTTAATCTTTAATTCCTGAAACAAAATGTTTAACTCATGCTTTAGGCTTTCACTCTTACCATTATATAAAAAGATCTCTTCCTTCAGGCCTAAAAATGTAAGTGGAACATATTTGTGTAATCCAGTCACATTTTTCATTATTAATGGTCACAACCATAAAGTGATAAAGAAACAATTTGTTATTTAAATACATAATTAAATGTGCATAGTTTGTCATTTGGTTTGGAAAGTTGTATGTTAATATGTTGGAATTACCATTGGATTCTAGTCCTACCGACTCTATTGTTCTTGGAAATATGTTTCCTGCATTTGTCTTAAAAGATTGTTTTATACAGAGTTCATATCTGGTATACAGTGATTATATGGTGATTTAAAGTCATTTACTCACATGGCATAGGTAAGTCTTGGATCCTGTTATCCATTTAATAGATGTTTACTTGGCTATCTTAACTGTTACTAAATGAAGTCCAAGTTCCATGTTTGGACTCTGAATGCACAACACATGCCCTATGTGAGAGAAAATTCCTTCATTTGTTTCTATGTTAGGTGGAGTAGAATTCTATTGACATTCTACTTAACCCCAGCTTTTCTATATCCACTGAGGATTTATTACAACCTAGACTCAAATTTGCTTGTTGTCACATTTTGCTCCTTGGTAAAATGGAATCAAGTTTAAGGGACTACATCCAGACACATGATGGGAAATCGCCAGAAATGTTACTAAAATGGAAATAATAGGCTGGTGAGCTCCCTAAGTTAGCACTCATTTTTCTGAGCAAGAAGACTTTAATATAAGTGGGAAAATGTCCTTTATGGAAAACAATAAAGATATAAATGACTCTGCTAAACATGAAATAAAATCCGTAATTTACTAGGTGACCTCAAGAAAGTTACTTAACATGCTGTCTGGACGTCATTGTCCTAATCAGATACATGGTGATAATGGTACATCCTTCATAAAGGTTTTGTGAGGAATAACTGAGATTCTCCACGTACAGAACTTAGTATAGTGCCAAGCTCATAGATATCCCTCAATATCGATTCATTGTAGTAGTCATGTGGTACTGAGCACAATGCCCAGCATGGATGGGTTTTTTGGTAGTTGTGTAGATGGCACACTGAAGAAGCCTGATGGTTGGGCTGTAGTCATAATGAAAAGTTGTTTTTGCCTCTGATGGCCCCTTTACAATTGACTCACAAAGAACAGCTTTTCTCTTGTCACCAGATGAAAACTGAGCAGATCCATGACCTTCTTGTTCATTCTCAGTAAAGGTAAGAAAAAGTAAGCACAGAATTATGGTCACTTTAAGGTATTCAATACTCTGTGATGTCGTAAATCCAGTATTCTGTCTAAGATTTGTATTAACATTTTACTCGTCCACCAAAGATTTAGCTCCTCTCTGCTCCTTCTGGGGCCTGCAGTTGGCTGACCATGTGCCTCAGGTGGGAAGGAGGTGAGAGGTATCACTACAGGCCTTTCACTGTCCGCCGTGCTGTGGCGGACCACACCAGGGCTGGCTCGGGGAGGGGAGGACAGCCAAGTTCTTGCATGACGAATGATGGAACCTGGCATAAACTAGCTGCTTCTCTGGCTCCAGGAGAGTGTTTAAACCTGGTTCTTTCTCTAGAGGACTTATTTTTGGTGGGCTACTGCTCCCTCAGCTAGAGTTTCTGGGAGCATATTCTGTATGTGCCTCCCCATTGTTGGAGTCCCCATCACCCTACCAGGGTGGCATCTTAGCAGATTTTGAAATGGCTTCAGGCACACAATTTCTCTTACTTTTAGCCCAAATTTAGTTCAGAAGGAACAATCACTCATTCCTTGTCCCCACCATTGGTGGGAGTATAGACACTTCCCAAATGCTCTTCTCTACCTTTCCCTTTCCAGCCCATGTATCAGATGTATGCCAGACATTATAGAGTCTCCCAATCGCAAGCAACAAATTCCAACTCTCTAGGTGGCTCCATGAAGCCTCTTCTCTTTAGGCTGAAGGGAAGGAAGAGACACTGGCCCTTGCTCGCTCTTCCTGCCTGTCACAGTGTAATCTACTGCCGCTTTGAAGAAGGGTGGAGATCCACTCAGGAGAGCTGCTCCCTCTAGGCAATCTCCTCACAGACCTCTTTCAACACTTGTATTTTTAAAATGGATAAGGAATAATTAAAAATACCATGGGGTGGTTTTATGTTATTTACTTTGGAATTTCTGCTAGTGGTAGAATGGCTTTATATTATAGAAATAACAATAATAGATAAAATTTATTGAGTGCTTGCTATTGCCAGATATTGTACATAAGCTACTTTACTTAATCCATTAAAAAGAAAAGTCTGCTATAAAGTGGGTTCTAATCTCTAATTTAAAAAATAAGGATATTGAAAAAGAGAGAGCTTTAATTCCTTGTTCAAGGCCACACAGCTCATTAGGGGCCTGGCATTTAATTTTGAGGGACACCTTAACCACATTGCGAAGTGCTACTTCATTACTATTAAGTAAATCAGTGATTATGTTAGTCTTAGTTGCCATTATCCCTTAGTATTTTACATAGTTCCTCACAGAAGGTAGGCTTCACATGTTTAATGAGTGAATGAAAAGACAAATGACAAAAGTATAAACATTCTATAAAATAGATTATGGTTTTTCTTAAGGTCAAAAACTCTTTTCCACAATTGAGTCAGCATATGAATTTTAGGGAACACAATTCAGCCAATAACACATGGTAATAACTAACAATTCCACCACATGGATCGGCAACCTCTTTTTTAATTTTTTAATTTTGGTTTCATTAATGTAAAATCACATGAGCAACATTGTGGTCGGCAACCTCTTTTTATAATATCTTTCCAAACTTGTGTTGTCAACTACTGTGAGAAAATCATGGTGGTATTTTTTCAATGCAAAATTTTTACTACAAGCCAGCTTGCCTGGGAAAAACACATGCTCAGAATTGGTCAACCTTGTTTTACAAACAGATTTTTGTTGCATCTGTACTCCTAACGTTGGGGTGACTAACAAAACTCATGAAAGAAATAAGATGAGAGTCTTCACATATTCTGATATTCTAAGAAAAATTATTCCCCAGGCATGTGAGGGAGTAGCAAATCTTAGGGTTAGTAGAGAACAGAGCTCCCACAAAACTGAGAAGAGAGACTTGGAATCTGGCTCATTAGTTTGTTACTCTGCAGATTCCTCATTCATTTAAAAAGAGGTCAGAGTCTTAGCCCCATTTTTTAGTGTTACTAAAGCTTACTCTTCTCTGCAGAACTCTTCTTTGATTTCTAAGTTTTTAGAATTTTTTTGGCAGGATTTTCTAGAGCTGCTCTTAACATTCTTCTTAATAACCAGTTTTGGAATTTTCCATGATAAACACTTTTCACAATTGGTAATTTAACACCATATGCCTTCTGTTTGTTTAATTCTTCTCAAGGCTTCATCAAATCCACATTTTCACTGGAAAGGAAAAGTTAGCCCTGTGGAATTTCTATTTTTAAAGAAAGATGATGCTTTTTAGAGTCCATGCTCTGTAGCCAAACTCCCTCAGTTTGAAATCTGGCTCTCCAATTTATAAACAGTGTGCCTTGGGGAAGTTATTTAACTTCTCTGTGTCTCAGCTTCTTCATCTGTAAAATGGGGATAAAATGAGTTGTTCTTAAGGTTAAAGGAATTGATTAAAAGAACTTAGAATTACCTAGCATCCTGCTTGGCACAGAGAAATGCTCATTAAATGTTAACTACCATTGTTGTTGCTATGGTTTTTATTGAGAAGTTGTAGGTGTCTTTTGGGCTGTTTAGGAACCCTGTGATGTCTCTTCTTCAGGATAACCCTGCTTCTTACATGTTCCAAAGGCTACCTCCTTGGTTTCAGTTCATAGGTTGTGTTTTTTTGATTGGCAGTAAGGTGGTTTCCCTTGCTTCTGGTGAAAAATGAAAATTATGTTTTATCCAAGATCTAGCTGTTTTATAGTGAAGAGGCTCTTACTTTAAGAACTCTGCTTGAAGTTAGTATTTCTAGTAATTTGGTGATTAAAAAATTACTTGCTTATATGTCTTTGATCCACCTGTAGATGCAAAGTTCTGCTTCTATTGCAATGATCTAGCTCTCCTTCTTGTATGCCACTAACATTTTATATTTCTCACTTTATGAGCAGATGACATTTGACAATATGTTAATACATGGATCCTAGAGAGCTATGATGAACAGTTTTTGTTCTTTCCTAACCAATAGCTTGTGTTGTACATGTATATCCATTTGTAACACACTCCTGTCATAACAGAAATCTAAACTGACTAGACAGACAATTTTTAATGAATCATATGACTGCCGTCAGGGTGACTTTTTTCTAAAGCACATAAAGACTGTCATTTATATGTGTACATGTATTTTTAAATCCTGAGAATGTTCCAGAATTCCAGGAAGTATGGATGCTATCTGATTTTTAGCTGACAAATTGAGACATTATCTGAAACCTAGTAAATGTCAATCTTAGGTTTCACACACATGGTATCAGATTTGTGGTGATTTTTAAGGCTATTTTTGGAATATGTTTTGGTGCCTAAGTAGGAATGCATAGAGTACTATTTGGGGCATATTTTCTAACTGCTTCATATTATTCAGCACAATTAAGATTACTGGATGGTATTTTCCCATTTTATATCAGCATAACATTTGAGGGAAGATGCTTAATTTTTTAAGAACTCAGGACTGAAAAATCAGGGATTTTTAACCTGCCCTAGTATAATATTGTACAGCTGACCCTTGAACAACATGAGGGTTAGAAGTGCCAACCCTCCACACAACTGAAAAACCCATGTGTAACTTTTGACTCCCCTAAAACTTACCTACTAATTGCTTACTGTAGGCTGGAAGCCTCATTGATAGCATAAACAGTGAATTAACACATACTTTGTATGCTTTTGTATATATATTGTATCCTTACAATAATCTAGAGAAAATGTTAAGAAAATCATAAAGAAGAGAAAATACACTTACAGTGCTGTACTGTATTTATTGAAAAATTTCTTCATATAAGTGGATCTGCCCAACTAAAACTCATGTTATTTAAAGGTCAAGTGTATACTAACTCTGCTTTGACACAGTAAGCTCCTTGATGCTTTTCTTCTTGAAAAATGTAGAATATGTTAGATGAAGCAGAATTCAGAGATCACTTTGTAAAGTACTTTCAATTTACAGATAAGGAATTGTATGTTTGTCATTTTAAAGTGGTTTTCCCAAGATCACACACAGAGAAGCTCAGTCTTGCTATGTCTTAGTTGAAAAAAAGGTTAGAGAGACTAAATTTACACTTTATTTTAGACTTTATCAATGAGTAGTCATCTCTTATTTCAATGCTTAGCTGATTAATATATGAAGGATTCTAGTAGCCTTTAAATTTCAAGGAACAGACCATTGAATTAAATGAATACTGGAAATAAGCTTCAGAGAGATTTTCAATTTTATAGAATTAATTGTTTCAAAAACAAAGAAATCTATCAGGTTGTAGATTCACAGACTAGTAGTGAGTAAGACAATGTCAGTAGGGGGCAGCCAGTTACTAAAATTTAAAAACATGCTTCTTCTCAGCTTTTCTATCTGTCTTAAAGTTTCCAAATCAGGTTTTATAAAATATTAATGAGCCTGACACAGTAGTGATACTTTTTGATTAAAAACAATAATTTATTCTATTTCTACTCCAAGGATTCCAGTGCCAACTGGTATATTGAAAATTCAATTCTGACACTAACCACTCAGTGCTAGCTAGTGTCAGACTCCACAGATTTAAGGGCAGGGTCCTCAAATAAGACCTCCCTACACTTCAGATGCCAGTCTGGGTCCCCAAGACCACAGCATTTCTGACTGTCTAGTTGTAAACTTGGGGGTTCCCACAACCTCCATAGGTTTAATAATTCATTAGAATGACTCATGGAACTCAGGAAAGTGTTATACTTAAGATTATAGTTTTAGTACAATGGATACAAATCAGAAGGACCAGCCAAATGAAGAGATGCACAGGGCAAGGTCTGGGAAGAAATGCAGTTCTTCTGTGTCCCTCCTTATGGAATCAGGGCATTTTACTGTCCTGGCAATCAATGTATTCACCAACCAGAAAGCTCTGCTGAACTTGGGTGCCCAGAATGCTTATTAGAGTTTCATTAAGTAGGTGTGATTGACTGAATTATTTGCTGCATGCTGAATTCTATCCATGCTCACCCACCCCCTAGAAGTTGAGAGCTCAGGCTCATATCTCATGGCTTAAAAAACCAACTATAACCATGTGACTGGTCTTTCCAACAAGACCAGCCCCTATCCTAAAGCTATCTAGGGGTGAACCATGAATCAACTCATTAGCATAATAAATATACTCCTAAAATCTGGGAAATCCCAAAGATTTAGAGTCCTTTTCCCAGGGACCAGGAACAAAGGTTAGTCAAATTCGTTATTACAACACAATCATATGCACATATATACACTCAGTTTTGTTATAGAACAATAGTGTTTATTAATAATCTCCTAATTATCATTATCTTTATTCTCTGTTGCTGTATATTTTTTAACTAAAGGACTAAAGAATCATATGTTAGTGATACTTTGCAGATTTTTTCTCTTGAAAATATATACAAAGAGAAATACTCAAGGAAAATGTTTTGCTGTGCAGACAATGTAGGAATACTTCATTCCTAATTAAACAGTTTGAAGTTTGTAAATGATGAGAGAGTATGTTACAAAGTCTAGGTTTACATCTAGCTCACGTTGATGATGGGCACCGGGGGAAAGTGAGCAAATTATAGATAAACCAACAGAGTATACAGGAGGAAAACTGCTGAGTGAGTGAGCAATATGGTAGTCTTCATTAGGCATAGGGAAACCAGATTCATGTCATTTTGTCTCTGTCATCTCGAAGCTGTGTTATCTTGAAGATCTGGATGCTTTCAATCTCTAATATTTCCAATATGTAGAAATTTTATGTCATTATTTTTATTATAGTTAAAAATATTTTCCCCATTTAAAAGTAGAACTCTTTTATGAGAAATAGCCAAGCTCATGGTATCAAAGTGGGGCAAAGGCCGTCACCCCAGAGGGTGCTGGCACCTACGTGTGGGCAATGGGGCTCTGGGTTTCAGTGTCTAGGGAAAAGTAGACTAAAGAGGCACAGCTCTGGAGACTTCTTTTCTCCATTCATAAATGGAACCTGTACAAGTTTGATTTTCCTATGCAAGGTTGCATCCAGATACAATAGTTGCATGGATGTCATGAAGCAAGAAAGCAAAGAATTGTAAATGATTAGAAACTAGACAGATTGTTAGTATTGGCTTCAGCTCTGAAAATGTGAACTCCTTGAGAGTTATATAATATGCTTCTGATTTGTGGACCCTTAGAAGGTGAATTGAAGCTATCTAGCAATGCCCAAGAAGAAAGGAGAAATGGGAGAAAGAAAAATGAATCCATGGAAAATAAACAAAGCAACAAAACAGAAAAGCACCTGAGGAAATCCAACCTTATGACATGAATTGTCCCCCACTGTAAACAAGTAAACACATGAACACATACACACAAAAAAAGAAAGAAAAATTCACACATAAAAATATAAAAGCAATTAAGTAATCTAGAAAGTACTTTAAACACATTTAAAATCCTTGAGGAAATGTCCATAAATAAAAGTATGGAAAACTGAAACAAAAACAGTACCAGTGAACCATGAACCAATGAGATTCTTTGTAATAAAAGAAAGTAATTAAAATGGGAATCATAATGAACATTATCCCTGAGCCAGTTGAAGAGAAAAAGGCTAATAGAGAACTTTGAAAAATTCCTAGAATGTAGATTAAAAATACAAAGAAATTAAAAATATGAGATGAAGTTAGGAGAAATAGAACATTGATTTAGATGCTCTAGTAAAACAGAGAGAGAGAGCCAAACAATTTCTAAAATTGAAGAGTGATATAAATCCTTATACTGTAAGAGTACCCTAAAGACCATGTATAACAAATGAAAGAGAAGTTAGATTGGATAGATTGGATCTAATGTCATTGATATTACAAAAATCTGTACCTAGCTAAACTGTTAAACAAAACAATGGTGAAAGAACATATTTGGGGACATTCCAAAACTAAAACATGTATATTTTTCCACACAATGTCATTGAAATTTCTCTAAAGGGTCTATGTTAGCAAGAGGAAAAATGAACCCAGAAGGAAAAATAGTGATTCAAGAACAATGTTTAGCAAAGACATTTATAAAAACATTCTGGAAAATAAAAATAAGTAATGTCTGTAAATATGTATTTTTGGTATATTTAAAATTAAAGAACTAACATTCTAGACAACAATCAGATGACATATAGAATAGATAGCTCTTGCTTGGTATGTTTACCTGAGAAGGTAGAGAAAATGATTAAGGTTTAGATTTTATTAATACATGATAAACTGAGGGATAGAGTCATAATTTATTGAGTTCATACAGCCATTAAGTAGCAGAGCTGTGATTTGAACCAGGAGTACATATCTCTAGAGGTTATGCTTCTGACTATTACATTATACCATCTATGGTAACAAACATTTTGACTTCTAAAATTTTATATTCAAATTCCTACATATGCTGTCACTGCATTTCTTGTCAATCTTCTACACACACTGTAATCTAGCCACAATAAACCATTGAATTTATAATTTCTGAAATTGTACCTTTACTGGTGCTATTTCCCTGAAGCTGAAATACCCTTCCTATATGATCTGCTTTGGAATATCTTTCAAGACTCAACTCAGGTGTCACCTGTCCTGAAGCCTTCCCTGGTGCTATGGTTGAGGACCAAATTATTTACTGACAGGTAAGGAGAAGTAACAGCCAATCAGAACCAATGCTTTGACCAAGTAGAAGCAGTGCTGGCATAACTGTATGACTCTTGGACACGTGGGCTGAATAGCAACCAGCATGATACATGCCATCCTACTTCAGGCAGATGTGCCCACAGTTGTTTCATACATGGGTATAATAATGGTGCCAGGTGTCAGTCTCCCCCAGGAGTTTCTGATCTCCTTTAGGAAAGAACATTTTCTTATTCATATTTATATCACCAGTAACAAACACAGTACTTGGCACATACTTGATGTTCAATAAATATTTGTTGATGGCATGGGAGAAGGAATGAAATCACTTAGCTTTTCTAGAGTCTCAATCTCCTTAGTTAGTACATTTTAAGAAATTTAGACTAATTGAACTATAAGGTCCTTCCAGGAAAAAAAAATCTATAAAACAAAAGAAATTTGTGAATTATGTCAGCTGACAAATAATGATTAAATGGTTTCAGGACAATAGCAACTCAAAAAGCAAGCTTTCTAATTAGACAATTGGAAATATTTAATATTTTCAGAACTATTTAAACATCATTAAATTTACATTAAAGACTCTATAAGGGGCATATACCAAAGCTCTTATCAGCTCATAACGTCCTATTACTTGAAAGAAGGAGGTACCAAAAAAACCCCACAAAAATATTTGGTTGGCATTTCAAAATAATTCATATGAATTATTTGCCTTTTTCCTTCTTGCCAAAGTTTGTTCCTTGCCACATTAATGTTTTCAATATATTTACTTAAAATATTAATTTAGTTGAGAAAAATAGAAATCATTGAGTCACTGACATTAATTTGTAACCTGAATGTGCCCAAAACTGAGGTGTGAATTAAACAGGTCACAGAGTATTTATGTTTGGCAAAGTCACAATTTTTTTGGTTGAGGTGTTTCAAGGACATAACTAGTGTGTTTAATCAGAATATTATTTAGACAGTATCTATTTTATTTTTCACTTTGAGCACTTATATGTTACTTCAATGAAAAATCCAAATCTAAATTGATGTTTCAGTGCTAATTAATCAAGAGGACCACGTCTCCATTACGTGAATTGGGTGTCAGGCTGTCACATAGCTCTGAACAGAAACTCTCAATATATTTGTATGCATTCTTTAGAAGAATATCATGGTAACATTTCCTTTAACTTACATTGGGCCTAAGACTGGATATTGGTTGTAACTTTCTTTGTGGTGTCTTCAGGTGTGAGTTAGTGATACCCTTGTAGCAAAGCTGTCTGCTTCCTAGGTGTTTCTGCTGTCCGTTTATTTTAAATAGCAATCTGCTCACTGCTTCTAATTAGACACCATCACCCGGGGCAATCTGAGAAGAGCAAATTGTTCCTGTGAGTTGTCTTGTAAAAGGTTGCACTGTAAATAAAAAACAAGCAGACTTTTTATTATTTGCTTCAAGTGCGAAAACTCAATAGGGTAAAATAGTATTTACTTTTGTGGAGACCACAGAGCAGGCTTTGCTCTCAGCAATACATATGACATGGAGATTGTGTGCATTTGCTGATTCCAGAAATCATATATAAAATGTTATAAGCCCCAAGCAATCAAAACTCACTAGGAAATTCCTGAATTATCAGAGAATACCTTATGATTTAGCATGAAAGACTTAATGATGTCATGTTGTAAGGTAAGAGGTTAAAGAAAATTTCAAGGATATGAATTTGGAGTAGGCTGTGTAGGATGAACTGGAAAGTGGCAAGAAAGTCAGACAGGCTCACTAGAAACCAGAAGAATTTTCACTGTTGAGTGATGCCTATGGTTCTATTTTCCACTGAGAAAAGACCTTTAGTGATAATCTAGTGAGTCCTTTGCTGTGCAGATGAGAAGTGAGGGCCAGAGAAGCTGACTTGACCACAGTGAATCAGTGACAGCATGACTTATCAATCCAGATTTTCTAACACCACTTCTGTTCAGTATGTATTTTTATTAAAATGTAAGCTGCTTCTAAGATATATTTCTGCAAATTGACAGAATCCCCAAACTCTCATATTTCACTGATGTGGGACTGTTGGTGACAGAAAAAGACTTCCATATTGAGGAAATTTTTCGCTTTCTTCCAGGTTAAAAAAAGCATAGAGTAAGAGGGCAATTATAGACCAGGAGTTAGACCATTTGGGTTGACTCTCAATTTTGCCAAAGACTTACTGACGCTGAACAGTTTACCATGATTTCCCACAAAGTTAACCAAACTTAAGTTCAGGATTGTCATGTTCACAGGCCATTTCAACAGGAGCCTTAGAAGTGTATTCAAATATTTGATTATATTTATAAAGCAAAGTATTTGAATGCAGTCACTGCTGCAATTCTGACCTCCACCCAGTCACTCTTGTCCTTATGCAGGCGGCACTGCAGCGACGACTGGCTTTTTTAACATCCGCCTAAGGGAAGGTTAAGTTGATGGCACATTTAAGTTTAGGTTTAATGTGATTTTATTTATGTGATTTGCAGTCACAGTGTGTATAGATGTTTTTTAGCTGTCCAAGTGAAGGAAGGAATGATTTTTAAGAATTCTTCTACACCCACACTAAACCAACGGACTTAATGTCATCAGCAAACTGGTTATGAATGCTGTCAATTCAGAGCACTTAAAAGTGGTCATGGTACAACGAAATTTGACATGCTATAAAATATTACAGCTTACATATGCTTTATAATTTTACATCTCGTATGTGAAAGAAACTTGATAGAGGATTCCCTACATTTGAAAACAATCTTAAAAATTCACAATCTTCAAAATTGTGACACTAAACAATTGAATTACTTTGCTAATCCCTCTATAGAAAACAGCTTTACAAAACTGATGTATATGAAGATGTCATCAAAGAACATGTACCCCCAAATGTAACCTAGAAGTGTGTAAGGTAGTTGGTTAATAAAAAATATTATATTTATTTTCTAGATTTTGTGACATTTGTGTTGCCAGCTTTTTAAGATTTGTAACTTTTTGTGATATATTTCCCCCAATATATACATGCATTCCAAAACACAATTTCTGCATCACTTTCCTTAAAAAAGTATCCCCAGATTGTATATGACTAAGGTCACACAAAACCTGGATTTCTCCTCAGTAGTTGAATCCTTAGGGGTCCAGATAAAGAGAGTTAAAAAAGGGAGACAAGTGATAGTAGACATTTCACCACCTCCTCCGTTTGAGTGTTGCCCTTAGATAAGGTTACACAAGGTTAAACATGTACAAGTTATCTATTGGGACATAGGAAGAAAATATTCCAACTTCTCTCTCTCTACATATGTATATATATATATATTTAAAGGATTTATTTTTACACACACAATTTTGCATAGACTTAATGTCATTTTACTTTGCAGTCATTGTGTTTTGCCTATTTCTAATTTCTTTGGCCAGTTTCCTATTATGGGAGTTGTGTTAGAGTTTGATCAGGGAGGCAGAAGGCCATAAGCGATACGGAAAGAGGGTATTATTATAGGGATTAAATACAATCTATTTGTGGAAGCTGGTGAAAAAGTCAATGGAGGGCTGTTACCTCTGCATGTAACGGATCTATAGCTGAGGGAGGTCAGAAGGGCCAGGAATTAGGCAGAAAAGCTGGAAACGAAGCAGGGAGGGTAATGAAAAATTGGAAACTGTGAAGACCAACAAGAATCTATGAGGTCAAACTGGAACCCACATCTGCCTTTAACCTTGGCTATGTGTTTGACCTAGAAGCAAATGCTGGTGACCTTCACCATGAAGTTGCACACATGCCTGTCCTAAGAGTCAGGGAAGCTCCAGAGGAGATTCCATGGGAGATGATGAAGACGTGGTCTGGCAGCTGTCCCAGGCTACAAGGTGAGCCAACAAACAGATCAGCTACACTGCGTGCAAGCGTAATGGTATCTGGTCACCTATACAGAATTTTAGGATGTAACGCCTACTGCTTCCCTTTTGTCCTTCAAATCTTGGGCAGGTTTGTCTTGTTGCCAGTGCAACCATACAGGGAAGGGAATTCTGGAAATCACTTTCTGGTTTCTGAAAACCTACACATTTCTCCATTGACTAGAGAATTTTCAGGAAGTTTTTACTGGCTATTCAGATAGGCCCCATAAGAATTAGGATCGTAATCTTTTCTCTTCCTTTTTTTGCCACTAAGAATAATGGATGAATATTGTCCCACAGCAACATGGGACAAGAGTTAAGGGGCCGATACCCCTCATCAGGTGGCAGATAGACTATAGTGGGCCTCTGCCCATATCAGAAGGATATCAGTATGCCATGACTTGTGTGGACACAGCTACTGGATTGCTGGTTGCTTTTCCTGCATGTCATGCAGAGCAGCAAACCAAAAGGGGACTAGAGTTTTTCTTTACAGCCTGTGGTCGGGTGCATGTGGTTCAGAGTGATCAAGGCACCCACTTTACTGGACATGCATTACAAGAATGGGTGCAACAATTAGGGATAAAGTGGAAGTTTCATGTACCATATAACCCTACTGGGGCAGGCATGACAGAGAGGTACAATGGTTTGTTGAAATCTGGCCTGAAGTCAGACACCAATAGTTTATGGGGCTGCTCAGTCCACTTGCAGACAGTGCTATGCTGTTCAAATGAGAAGTCTTGGAAGGGGGCATTGAGCCCTACGAACATGCTAATGTGGACACACTGCTGCCTCTCCTATACAACTGCACATGCAAACCAAGGAGGAATTATTTAAGCCAGGAGATGATCAACAGAACATCATCTTGCTGCCAGTACCAGCTGTAATCAACCCTGAAGACTCTGTTGAGTGCACGTGGCCCTGGACACTTAGACACATAGACCAGCGATGTCTGGCCCTTCTGGCACCTTGGGGAGAAGGCCTGATAGCTGGCCTCCTATGTATCCCTGGAGTAACAGCAGAGTGGCCCTGCAAGGGTATGGTAGTGTACCCTAAGTGGCCAGAAGGTAAGAGCATCTCACTGGGGAGTTTTGTTTATCATTATGGCCAGTGCATGTACCTCCCGTAGCCCTATATACTGACCCATCTATAACTCCCACAGGGAGTGGGGGGGGTGTGAAAATCTGATATACTAGACCAGGACAAGATCTCATTCCTGCCACTGTCCTATCACAGGACCACTCTCTTGCGTGAATCCTACCTGATGGGCAAGATTTGCCTATGTTGGTGTCATTAAAACATGTATCTTATTGCTCTTAATATATGTCCTTATGTACTGATAGTTTTACTTGTATAAGATAAAGTCCCATGAGTTGGCTGGCCCAAATAGAAAGCTTACTTTTAATTTTAATAGATGTTAAAAGATTCTTTTTCTAAAATGTCTGTATAACATAACATTTCTAACTGCATTTTTTTTTTAGTATACTGATTTTCCCTGCCAACAAGAGAAACACCTTTTTAAATTTACAGCAATCCAGTAGGCAAATGTGTAATCTCATTTTTAACTTGTACCTCATCGTTTACTAGATATTTTGAGTGCATTTTCATAATTGCTGGCCGTTAAGATATGCTCTTTTGTTAATTGTCAATCCACAATTTTGGTCATTTTTCTACAGTTTTGTGTGATGCAATGAGTTACAAGAAATTCATATTGAGTCACTCATATGACTACATATATATTTTCCGGGTATATTTGGTCTTCATCCACAGTTCCTGAAAACACTGTAGAGTCTTAAAGGTGAAATGGGTGTCTTGTCATGTTAACGAGAGATTTTTGGACTCCCCCACCCCAGGGCAGGGGCTGGAGGCTGAATCAGCCAGTGGCCAATAATTTTGTCAGTCATGATTATGCAATGAAGCCCTCACAAAAACCCCTGAGAAGAAGTTAATCAATCGCTCTCTATTCTCTTTAATCCTGGTTCTCAGTCAGAGAGAACTTCTAAGCTTGGGGAACCAGACCACCTCCATGTGTCACTGAGCCAGGCCCCAAGCTCCTTGAGGATAGAAGCTCCTTTATTTGGGACCTTGCTCTATGTCTCTCTTAATCTGGCTGGTAACTTCTATCCTTTATGGTATCCTTTATTAAACCGGTGAATGTAGGTGTTTTCCTGAGTTCCGTGAGCTGCTAAGGAAAATTAATTGGACCCAAGGGGGAGGTTGTGGGAACCTCCAATCTGTAGCTGGTAGGTCAGGAGCACAGGTAACTGCCTGGGGCTCACAACCAGCAACTGGAGTCATGGGTGGAGGACAGTCTCAAAGGACAGAAGCCTTAACCTGGGGAATCTGGTGCTGTCTCCAGGCAGATAGCATAGGAAGTGAGTTGAGTTCTCCAACCCCATGCTGGTGTTCAAGAATTGTTTGGTGTTCAATACTATTATTGAAGGAGAAAAAAACACGCTTTGTCTTTCTGTAAATTTGTGCCATGTTATTTCTGGTTGTGTTGGGACTTATAACTGCAAAGTTATTTGTAGAAACAATGTAAGTTATTTATGTGATGTTATCTTCTCCAGAGAAGATTATGTTTGCTTCCTCCAGGTATCTGGTGGCACGCAGAATCACATCAATTCTATTTCAGGAATTATGATAATTCAGATTTCAGCTTCAGTCTGTGCAAGGGCCTAACTCTTCTGACTTACACTTACTCCTAGGATGGAGTCTTTTGGTTCGTCCCTCCGATTCTTAATCTAATTTTGATACCTCTATCCTACGAGGCCTTCAAAAGGTATAATTCAGTCTTATCCTCTCTGACATTTCTTTTGGAATACGCAAGAGAAAATCAGCTCCAAACTTCTGGGCTCATCTTTCTAAGTCTCTGGGTGATTCTTCACTGTTTTAGCTCTTCAAGCCTTCTAAGGAGATTTTTAAAAAAATGATACTGTTTTCACTCAGCCTACCACTACCAGCACCTGATATCCAGATCTGAAACTTTAACAGCACTCATGCTTAAGGTGAAAGCATTTCAGTAGCACTGGTGTTTCTGAGTGGGTCTTCGATAGATGGCATCCCCATCCTCCATTTGAGATTAATAGCAACTCGAAAAATAAAAGGAAGAGTAAAAACCATGTCCGGAATAACTGCCTTTTAACAACAGGGTCACAGTTGCAGAGATAGCATGACAGTCACCTTGGCCTGTTAAATGAAACCCAGAATACGGCAGATGTAACCAGCCGGGTACTGGCTGTGCCCTCCAAGGCAGCCTCTCCCTGTAGCTGGCCTGCTCATAGGGCTGAACAAGAGACAACTGTAGCTTTCTCCATGGGGGCCTGCTTTGTATCAGAGATCTGTCACCTGCTGAGGACCAAGTGAGGGAATGTAATGTCGTTCAGGGAAAATGCCTCCTTGTGGACCCTGCAAACAGAGAAAGAACATCTTTCTAAAAAGGTGATCACAGAAATTTAATTTTGTTCATTGAGAAAGATGCCCAAGAAGGCTAGTATTTCATATTTACACATGGCTTAGTATAAAAAGCTATGGACTTTTGAAGAGTTGAATATTCTTAAATGCTGAGTAGACCAATGCTCAGTACTTCAACTTTGTAATTCATGTGACTTTGGACAAATTACTTAACTTCTTTGACCCATTGTTTCTTCATTAGTTACAAAGAAGATCATAACCTCTTTTCAGCTAATTTTTTTTAAAGTTCAAATGAGATGATGTGTTTAATACACATACAAAGAAATGCTCTTAGCACTCTTTTCTCTATGCGTATGCGGGTGTGTGTGTTGGCATTTCAGTGCTTCCTGAGTGCAGCCTCCTGGGTGCTCCTCCTTATTAGGATGTTTGTCTGTCTGCCCTCTGCCCTCCTGTCACTGCTCGCAGAACCCCTTCATCTTTTCTTAGCAGAGTGCACATTGTCATTTCCATGCAGCGTCAACTCTCACACCTTTATTGCCTAGCTTTTTATTTTTTCCCCAAGCACAGATGAATGGCAGGTGTTATAGATCTTTCCTAACTTTATATTACGTTTCTGGTGAAAAACACTTTTCCATTTGACTTCTTCCCAACCCTGAAGGTCACTTCCTTCTGTTAAAATACCTGTATTCTTTAGTTCTCTGATATGCTAGCTTATTAAATCACAGCTCAGCGCTAGGTGCGCCATGGAGAAAAATCTGCCAGCTTTTATTTTCTTTAGTGTATGTCTTGGCTTTACCAAAATATAAGCAGAGAAGTGTCTGAATATATAATATAATATAATACACTATGATACAGCACAGTATAAGATAATAGAACATTATAATATAAATAATTTTGTGTTATCCATTTTCCCAACCAAACCCCAAATTTCCTCTTTATGTTTCTGTAAATGTCACAGAGAATTTTTAAATGTGATTGAGATCACTACAGGGTTCAACATAGCAGAGGTTTTTTTTTTCCCCTGAGAAATTATTTTGTCATTACAACCTAAAGATTTAATAGAAAGCTTTGGTAAGTTAGTTCTCTTTGTTTATAAATCATGAAAAAAAATTGAAAATGCAAATATACATTAAAAAAATTCTATGGATTGATGTTAAAATGCTTTCTTATAAAATCCTTATGCTAAGTTCAGTTCCATTATTAACCTTGGCTCAGGAGATATTTTGCACAGCTGGCTTATGAAATGGATATGAAAAATATTAGATTTTTTTTCTCTTTAAATTTGTTAAGTACCCTCCAAAGATCACCTCATTTTTGGCAAGTTTCTGCTTATCCAACCTATCCTGGCCACTGCTAGTTTTACAGCCTCTTTATCCAAATACTGCCTGAGGTCTAAGGCCTTTTTTACTCCAAGAGGTCTCCTGCCTCACTCTAGAATTGTGGCCATCCTCCCTTTCTGTTCTACCACTAGCATCTATACCCACTCAGCACCCGGAATGCTTTCCCCATCCTAACTAGAAATGCGGTCCCCACCTAAAGAGGGTAGATTAGTTTCTCTTTGAGTGTCTCCAAGAATTCTCTGATTCTCTATTAACAAAAGGAACTCTGGCCTTGGATTTAGGAAACATTCTCCATTTATAATAGTTCTTCTAAAGTGAACAAATCTGTTAGAAGTCTTTAGCCTACTTTAGCTGAGGGTTGCCTAGGGTATCCCTCCTGCTGGCTGGCTTGCATTTTCTCCTCAATATATGAAATTTTCTTATAGTTTTTATTCTCTGAAACATTTGTTTCTCTTGGGCTGAGGCTGCATAGTGCCAAAGTATCCTGGTTGTCTATAGCATAAATGTCATTTGGACAAATGGATATAAACTGTAGTTTAAAACAAACAAATACCAACACCTGTGCCTCCTGATAGGCATGGCATCAGGGAACATTAGTTCTAAAGTTTTGTATTTGTTTCTTGGCGGTGTGGAGATGAATTTTTCCACTTTCATGCCTGTGTTGTGTAGATGAGGTCTGCACTCGTGTCTCGGTCATTTTCTTGATCTATCATACTTGACATGTCACGTGAGATCACCCATCTATCACAGAAGAATAAAAATGAAATGATAGGGAAAACCCCCTGTGCCCCTGTGCTGGTACCTTGCTTTATTAATTTAAAGGAAATACATGAGGATTTGGGGGATGCTTTATATTTTAGAATTACTTTTCCCTGGAATTGATAAATCTTATTCAGAAATAATTTCAATTTCCATATATGTTCTGTCAGTGGCCCCTGGGGCTTCCAGATGTAAAATTGGATACCCTGTTTACTTTCTATTCATCTGCTCATCATATTTCTTAAGTATTAATCCTCTTTGAAAGGATTAGAGTGTATTCATGATTAAATGTCAGGCCTTCTATGAAAACTTGAAGCATAAGGAAAATTATTTCTTTAATCCTCAAGTCTGACATCATATCGAGCAGCAACAAATACAGGTGTTTCCAGAGCTCCTGAAAACAGTAACCTTAAAAATGGAAAACAGTCATAGATAACTCTCCTCTCTTTATCATAATTTGGGGAAGGAAAGTCTACCAACCTGCACATTTTATTTTAGCCAGTCATCTTTTTAAAAAATGTCTGCTCACAACCTGTAAGGAACTAATCAGGAATATCCTCTATTCTGTATTCCAAAAGTATTAATAAAATGACTACAGTGTGCTGCAGAAAGGAGAGAAGGTTTAGAACCCAAAGCCTGTAAAGAGTATTTGCTCTCTTTATTCCTTACTGTCATTTATTCTCATTTCACATAATTTTATAACTTGAGGAAGCTCTAAATTTTGGTAGATGTGCGGCTAAAGTGAGCACTAGAAGAGGTCTTAAAATTCATCTTTTCACCTTCCTCTTTCTCTAATGTTTGTAACCTGAGATCCAGAGCATCTGGCCAGGATCTCCAGCCTGCTGGGGGCGGAGCCAGTGCTCGGGAGTCACGCCTCGTGGAACAGCGTGCTGTCCACCATCCCTCAGCGTGTGTCACTGGCGTATTCTCTTTTTCACTTTCAGACATATGATCTGGTTCAGCTGCACTGAAGGAGAACAGAGGATAAACAAAATCTGTAAACATCAAGGTTGGGAAATTACAGAGTCCAGTTTTGAAAAAGTATGGACTAGAAGGCATAGTTTATATAGGTTATAGGCAAGTCTTGTAGAATTTTAAAATGTAGTCCTCTATTTTTTTATATATCTGAATCAAAATGAAAAATCTAGTTTGATCTTAGTCTAGCTCAACAAATTTCAAACTGTGATTTAGAAGAAAAATTTTTGATGGATATTCTGCCCCAGAAGTTCCTATGACCAAAAACTTTTTTTTTTAAAAATTGAGAATACCAAGTAAAACAAAGCAAATAGGTTTCTTTTTCGTAGGACTTGTCAAAACCTTTGCCTTGATAATAAACACTGTGACTCCCCCAAAGGGCACAGTGTACTCAGTGTTTCTCAAAGCCTTATAATCAGGAATTCCTTTTGTTTCAATTAGATACGTTATAACCTGTGAGACCTCTAGTGAGTTTTCAAGCAGTTTGGGAGACTCTTCCCAACCAGTTCCATGGCTTTAAATTCCATCTGAATGCTGATGATACTCATATTTTTATCTCTGCCTCTGGTTTCTCCCCTGGGATCCAGAGTCACTGTGCGAACCGTCCTCACATCCCCCCTATATGGACATCTAATACCCATTTCAAACAACAGAATCAGGCTATGTCCACACTCCATACACTTATCCTATTTTTCTCAAGGTAATTCTTATCTCAGTAAACCTTGCCGCCATCCATACAGTCATCTAAATCAGGGAGCTCTGGAGTGAGTAAGGCCCGTCAGAGCTGTGCCATGCTAGGGTGAAATGCCTGCTCCTGGGACTCCTGCCTCACACGATCAGCTGCCCGGAGAAATGCATGGCCTGGCTTGGGGACGTTTCCCACAGCATATACTCATCAGTACTCTGCTGAATCCCTCTCTGCAGATCTGTCGAGTTCTCTCCCTGGGTGGCTTTCTTTGTCTCTCCCGACTCCTCTGATTTGGCCTTCCAGGAATTCAGCTGTCTCCGTAACTCAAGTTACTCGGTGAGGCTCTGCCCGGGCCCCTTTTTCTTGACCCGTGACCTGGAATCTCTTTCAAGCTATAACCTGGAGCAACTCTAAGGTTTACTTCACCTATTTTCTATCTTTCAAAGATGATTTGTCCTTTGTTTTCTGATATCTAGTATCTTGAAAGTCTGGTTTTTTTTTTCTTTTGGTTGTTTTAAGGGGGAAGGTGAGTCAGTCCCTTTTCACTTCATCTGGGCCAGAAGTGGAAGTCCCAGGAGTTTATCTGTTAAGCTCTTCTTTGTCAGTTTATTTGCTATTACAAGAAAGTATTTCTTTGCAAGCTCTGGTTATGTCCTGCACCACCCCTCCATGAAAACATAGCCGGTGTTAATTGCCCTCATTACAGTTTGACTGTCTTGCTCTTTTTCTTCTCTTTATTTCACCCCTCCTCTCCCTTCAAGAGGGAAAACACACACACATACACACACACATGCCTGTACCACTGAGTTTTGTTTTGGTATTGCTACAGATCTTTAAAATTGAGGGTAAGAATATATAGTAGTTCATCTCACCCTGTCCAAAATAGCTTAGAGGAGCTCTGGCCAATTAAACTTCCTGGGATGATGGGAATGTTGTGTGTATGTACTGTTCAAAGCAGTAGCTAACTGTTACACATGGCTATTGAGCATTTGGAATGTGCTTAGAGCAACCAACAGACTAAATTTTATATTTTACTTAATTTTGATTAATATTCATTTTAGTATAGATAGCCATATGTGGCTAATCGGCTAGTGTATTAGACATTGCAGGCACATAGTTTATTTTTGCCAGACATAAGTAGCAGTTTAGAAGACTGTAGCTCAAATCTCTCTTATTTACCATTTTTTTCTAAGCAAGTCTTTCTAATTATAGGATTGAATTGCTATGGTATTGCATCAAAAGCATAGATTCCTCTATTTACTCTCAACTGCTAATATTAATTATATGTGTGATAATATTTAACATCTTTGAATTTCAGTTTTCTAGACTAGTGGGGTTAGTGACACCTCCAAATAGGTTGTTGGAAAATTTATGTAAGGTAATGTGTGATACATAGTCTTTGCTCAATAAATATTAAATATTATTTTCCTTCTCCAACATATCTCCTTTTAAAATAATAATTGTGAAGGCCACGGAATATTAAACCTCTCCCACCTTAGTGTTATTTCGTTTAACAAATACTTTTCCTCTAGTTTTATTTGTACACAGGGAAAATTCTCTCAAAGCAGGAGGGAGGGAAGTGATTAGACTACCTTACAGGAAGCAGGATGCACTGAAGACAGAGTTCTTCAACTTGAAAAGTCAGCAGAACAGGACAGCAAGAGAGAACCAAATTCAATTCAGCCTTAACAAAATAGCTAGCATCCCTTTTACTCCCAGGTTATATCGGCACCCCTGTGGTTACTGAAAATCAATAAACTTTCTTTCAACCTGTTGTTCCCTGAGAAAACTCCATCCATGGTGATTTACCTCCAGTTATCACAGTCAGCTTTATGCGGCTGGATTAATGAACTGGTACACGGCTCACATTAAGGCCCCAGAGACAACATTCAGATCAGCAATAAAAACAGCAACAAAAGATATTTAGCTTGTCTTTTAAAAATAACATTAGTCACATTAAACTTAATTTCATTGATATCTGTTACTTTTCCACTGGTCAACTCATCTGGAGTGGTAAGTGGCAGAGAGCCCTCAACTGACAAGAGCTTCTCTTTTCACAATATGATCACTACACAAAATCTTTTCTCTGTTAAGTGTAAAACCATAAACTGGGTTTTCTGTGGCACTCATAAATGTCTTTCACATTCAAACCTGGGACTGTATGTTTGCAAAGTGCTAAGATGATTTGGGGGGCATGATACCAGGAAGCAGAGAGGCAGGAGTCTATGCTGTTTTTGGCTGTGTGGTCAGCTGTTCTGTAAGATAGGAAGGAAGAAAGAAAGGAAGGAAGGGAAGGAGAAAGGAAGGAAGGAAGGAAGGGTGGGAGGGAGGAAAGAGAAAGAGTGCTAAAAATGGCCCTTTAGTGCTGTTCAGAGTTGATATGTAGATGAATGATATTAAAGATAGTAAAAGGGAACCCTAATGAATTCTGCAGTTTTTATTTTCTAAAACTGTGAGATTCATTTAAGCTGAATTCTCAGAATCTTAGATGCTTTGGTGTGTCTATAATTGCTATAATTATTTTTAAAATTTGTTTTGAAACAATTTAAAAACTTTGTTAAAAATTGTCACTTTCTAAAATAGGTTATGCACCAATTTCCACACCTTGGAAACCACCAGTGTATTAACTTGCACTGTTAGGCTAACTAGTTGAGGCAGATCTAACAGAAAAAGGCTTTTCCTGCCATCACTGAATTACAAAGATTGTTACTGTACCAGAAGTCTTAAAAAGTTTAGCCTCCACTAGCTGCTGAGCTAAATTTATATTAGCAAGTAATCGGTAGATCACATATGCAATCAAACTTACTAACATGGCAGACAAAGCTCAAGGACACCCTTCAGCTGATGCCCATCTTCTCTGCTGCTACACTATGGACACAAGCAATGTGTGGAAACTCATACTACATCACTTGGAGATATGATAATATAATGACGTTTATTTGTACTTGAATTTCAACTTTGAAAACAAACAAAAACACTGATGTCTTCAATGTACTTTATGCAGTGAAATTTTATAAAATGTTTCTGATATCCCTGCAAAGTTATAATATCATCCTGAAACACAGCATGGTAAATATATAAATAAGGCTATCCATTTCTTTCAAAGATAAAATTCAAGGAAATACATTGAAACCTGACAATGAAAATGTACTTTTAGCATGAAAAGGTGAGGGAAAGGAATATACCATTGAGGAAACTCTAAAATGGGTGCTATGACATTGCAGCAGGTATATATATGAGCTGTCATTAAACAACAAATACTATTGTCTTGTAAATATGCTTTAGAGAAGCATCTAAGCATGTGTGTATGGCAGTGATAGAGAATTGTCTTTTCCAATCTCTTTCTTTTCTCTTAAGAGAACCTGGCTCTTTGCTGTACACAAAACTCCAAGAACAAAGATTGCATTTTCCATTCTTCTTTGCATTAAATGAGGTCATGTAAGCAGAAATTTCACATGGCAGATTCTGGGAGTGCCTTTGCTCTTTCTTGCTTCTTTCTTCCATCCCACTGTCTAGAACATGAATGTTACTGCTGGAGCCCTGGCAGCAATTCTGCTTGACTGAGGAGTGGTGGGGCAGTGTCTCTGCGGGGTTTGTGGAGCCACTTCACTAGCCCTGGGTTGCCTATTAATGAATGTATCTGAGAAAATAATTTTCCATCTTGTTTAGGGCACTGAATTTTGTTTTTGGTCACACTCAGTTATACAAAATCCTAACTAATGTATACAGCTACTCACTTGAGGACAGAAATTATGTAACATTTTTAGAGTTCTAGTGACATAAAATTGAAAGCTGTAGATTGCGTCACTTGACTGGATTTTTTTTAACTTTTATTTTATTTATTTATTTATTTGGTATTGTTAATGTACAATCACTTGAACAACATTATGGTTACTAGACCCCCTATTATCAAGTCCGCCCCACATACCCCACTATGTCACTGTCCATCAGCGTAGTAAGATGCTATAGAATCATTACTTGTCTTCTCTATGAATACTGCCTTTCCCATGTCCCCCGCTGCTGCATTACATGTGCTAATCGTAATGCCCCCTTTCCCCCTTTATCCTTTCCTTCCCACCCATCCTCCCCAGTCCCTTTCCCTTTGGTAACTGTTAGTTCATTCTTGAGTTCTGTGAGTCTGCTGCTGTTTTGTTCCTTCAGTTTTCTTTTGTTCTTATACTCCACAGATGAGTGAAATCATTTGATACTTGTTTCTCCACCTGGCTTATTTCACTGAGCATAATACCCTCTAACTCCATCCACGTTGTTGAAAATGGTTGGATTTGTTTTCTTCTTATGGCTGAATAGTATTCCATTGTGTATATGTACCACCTCCTCTTTATCCATTCATCTACTGATGGACACTTAGGTTGCTTCCATTTCTTGGCTATAGTCACTTGGCTTGATTTTTATGTCATCTATTTTTGGGGTGGTAAATATGAGGAGGAGTTGCTACTTTTAGAACAATATGCACACATATGTATGTATAAATATAAATTATATAAAATAGTAGAAAAACATTAAATGCTTAGGAATAATTTCTAATACACTGTCAAAGTAGCATCTAGTGACCTCTAATAGAATAATTACAATAGCAGAAAACTGCAGGTGAAGTAGCTCCTGTAATATTTTTAGGAAGTCCTTGAAAGTAGAGCTTCATCTTACACAAGAATTAAGTTCTGACGTTAGATCTCTGGCAAAATCACCTGTAGTCAGGATTACCTTTAGAATTCTCATAAGATGAAAATATATAGTTTCAGGATACAGCTGTGGGTAAAATTGCAGTATTTCCAGAATGTCTTGGCTGGCCTTAGTGCATCTCTACATCGATAGGTGTTTCCAAGGGGTGGAGAGAAGTAGCCCATCTACATATCAATAGGTAATTACAGGAGCGAGTGAGGGCATATCTGGATGGGAGAGTTGGGTGGGGTCTCTTTTTTCTGCAGCAGTGGTCTTGAGAGACACGACTGCCTATAAGCAGTAAATGGCTTCCTCCCACTTTATTTCTCACACTGACTGATTTTGGTTCAAAGGTATTTTGTCCTGGGATTTTCCCCCAGAGTTACACAGCTCCATCCAGATTTCTGGGCAATCAAAATATTCTTTTCTATTTATAGTAAAATCTCTAATTTTGAGTGGAACACTAGAGATAAAAGTCCAAACTTCACTTTTCTTTGGGGTTTACTTCAGAGTTATATATTAAGCCTCTAAATCCCAATACATACTAATAATTTTGTTTTGTTTTGGTGAAGATTAAATAAGACAAGGGAGATGCATTTCAACCTATAGCTAGGTTTCAAAGTCAGCTTAACTTATGTTATATCCTTAGGAAGAATCAGCTTCAAGTGCTGTTTATGTATTCTCCAGGCATTAGGCAGGTGCCAGCATCTTTCAAAATATCACTGGTTAATTTTCACACAAAATGTCAATTTTATTAGGTTTTGTTCTTTGATTGTAAACTTTTAAAAGTTATTTGTAATTATCTGAGCAATGAATTCCAGAATTATCCTTTTTTATGTCCAAGTTCATTTGCAAGGTGTTGAAATGAATAATTCACCATATATATTATTGATAAGGAAATATTAGCTAACTGTTTTTTAAAAACATGTTTGCCCTAGTTTTGTATCTTGGTAGTTTCAACCTACTGAATAAACTCAGTTTGTTGAGGCAGGAATGTAATTGTACCCTGTGGATAACAACTCAGGGATGGAATAAAGCAAGTTTGGACTGACATGAAAAATAAATATGATTCATCTGTTGCTTTAAAATTTTGATAGATGTGAACACTAAAAAATCTTTAATTTTAGTTTTTATTCATAATGAGACACTGTGGAAAAACAGTTTAATAAGTCATAAATGCAAAGAGATATAACAAGCATCAGTCTCCTGTCCCCTTCAGATGCCTAATTGATTCCCTACAGGCGAAAGACTTTCAATTCTTTAGTTGTTCCTTCTAATATTTATCTCTATGCATGCAAATAACACTGGCTATTGCTACTTGTTGATTCAGCAATTTTAGATATACGTCATTTGAATTCCCATTTTGAGAAATGAAGATTTGGGTTCCCTTAATGCTTTCCTTGCCATCATACTTTTAGTAAAATTTTGGTAAAATCCACACATATTTTTGTGGGTTATATATAACTTTTATTGTTACAAAATAAGTATTATTTACTTTGAGAAAAATAATATTCTATAATTATATTTTGTTCCCTAAATTACTTCCTATTTTTTTTCTTGGAGATAATTGGCTTATTTTCACATTTGTTTAATTCTCTGAATAAACTTAATGCACTCTCAAGGAACTATGAAATTGTCTTCTGTGCAGTCCAACCTCTTAGGTGATTTACAAGGTGCATTTCTGTTCCAGAGAGCACTCCTTGAGACCTCTGTGTCCTGCTGCATTGGAGTTCTTTGCTCCTTGGTCTTGACACACAGTTGATTTGGCTATGCTGCTATTCAAAACTGCTCTTTGACTCTTCCTTGTATTGGATTCCTAGTTTCTTGATACTCATGTCTTCCCATTTTCTGACTTACTCCTGCATCTTGATGAAGCACATTTTCCAATAGCTTCCTGAGAAATGGTGCATGGGAGAAAACTTTTTTGAAATTCATGTTAAAAATAGCCCTATACTACCTTTGCATTTGATTAATAGTCCTGTGGCTCTATAATTCTAGGGCAGAATTTTCTCCCAGCACTTTAAAGGGAAGGCATTATGTTTTGTCTTCTACCTGCCAGCATTTGTGAGGAGAAGTCCAATGCTATTCTGGCTCCTGCCTTTGTTAGTTGGCCTGTTTTTCTTTTCTGGAAACTTCTACTATCTTCTCTTTATTTGGGGGAAGTAATATGTCAGTTTTATGTGTCCTGTGCAGCTTCAACTAAGATCATACAGGCTAACCTTTAATGTTTCTGTAAAAACTATGTTGCCAAAGGGAGAAGGGCTAAGTTTGTTCTGTGGAATTAATTCGCTTTTCCAACTCTGGGACCCTTCTAGGTGGTTCTCCATATGCAGCCTTCTGAGTTTTATTCAAGGAAGTCCTCTCACCTGTCTTGTGCCATGGAACAATCCTAAAGATGGTGAGTTGTGACCTTGAAGGTCCACTGAGGCTGCTCAGGGACCAGGCAGCTACTTCTCTTTTGCAGTGCAGGGTTGCGCGCGCCTACAGCAGCTGGACCTTTGTGATGTCATCAAGATGTGCCGCACTCATCCTGGCTGATGTTCAGCAGACACGACTAATGTCTTATGATGGGAAAATGTATGGACTTTGTTTTACTGTATTTTATTTTTCATTATATTTTAAAATTGTTAAAACAGGTATTAAATGCAGAAAACCCGGGAAAGAAAATTTATCAGTCATTCCAGAGATGATAAATATCCACATTTTAACACTTGTTACAGAGGACTGCGTGTGTTGTTTTCCCCTTTAACAATACATCAGGAACTGTTCCCTAGGTCAGTGAATACCACCGCACATGTTGCACATGGTTTTTGATGACTGCTAGTGTTGCATTGTATGAACTTGCTATTATTATATAACCATTTTCTTAAGACTTGAGACTTCCATTTTTTTTTGTTTTTGCTTTCCTCAACAGGCATTTCATAAAAACAGTCCAGCCTCTGACTTGAACTCCTCCTTCTTCAGACAGTGGTTCTTCATCCTGGCTGCAGATCAGAACCCCATACAGGGCTTTTAAAAGATGTAGATGCCCAGGTCATTCTTCAGATCTGCTGAAATACTTTTCCAGGTGGAACCTCAGGATGTACATTACAAATTTCATCTGGTGATTTTGCTGTAGGTTGTAGATCCTGGTGGATCCACGGGAATCCCTTTCTAGAGCTGTAGCCCTCTCTCAGCTTTTGCAAATGCTGTGGTTAACAGTTTATACTTAGGATCCTTCCCAGAGGATTGTATTTACCTCTTTGCCCAAAGACACCATCTCCAGAGAGGCTTTGTTGGCGAGCACACTGAATCCCTGTCTCGGGTGCTGATTCTAGGAAATTTGCCCTAAGGCAATGTACAACTAGGCTACTCTTCCAGAGGCTCTGGAGCAGTCCACAGAACTGGGCAAGGGACAGATGTGATGTTACTTCAAACTCTGGTCCTAGTTCTCTTCGGCCCCTGGAATATTCCTGTTAATGAACATGCACACACACTTGCACACACAGAGAATTACTCTGTTCTCTTTTTAGCAGAAACACAAAAGTCACATGCACCTCAAGTCACCTACCACTTCCTGCTGCTACATTTATTGACCTGTCTTTTGGCACATCTCTCTGTATTTCCTAACTATCAAAAACTATAAATGCAATTGATGACCTGATCATAAGGCTTTTGACTCATAGTTTCCCTGAAAGCTTATTCTAATTTACTCTAGAACAAGCAGAGTACAAGGCTTCCATTTTTCCCATTCTCCTCCAAGGGCTGCCTTGATTTCTACCCTCATTTCTCTGGGAAGGGAAGGAGTCGGGTAAACATAAATGGGGTTGACATTCTAGGGTTGATAAAGGTGCAATTGAATATACATAGGGATCAACCTAGAGGTATGGAATTGGGGGAGAGAATTTGGAATGAGATCACTTTAGGACAATGATGGTAGCATGTAAACTGACACAGATTCTCAGCTTAAGAATGAGAGACTTGGATGTTATCTGAGCCAAAATGAAGGGTGTGATCTTTGAAGTATACTGCCCAGATTTTTTTTTCAGTCACCATATTCCAACTGTCTAAGGGGAAAATGTGCTGAGGTAGTTGTGCTCTGTCCAAGGTCATGAACTCAGTCGTGCTACTATGAAATGCAGTGGTAAAAGCAAAAAAGTAAGTATCCTTTGCATGGAGCAACAACTCTTTTCTCCTCCTTCCTTGGAATAGATTTCCCTGTATTTATTTTTCTTTGGCATTGAATTGTAAGGACAACTGTAAATATGTATTTGTGATTTTGAGAGATTTGGGTGTAGATATAAGGAATGACTTTATGTATAAATCTCTTTGCTCTGTAAGGCTTCAAGTCTACCCATAATAACATTCTACACCCTCTATCAGTAAATAAAAAACTTCTAAACAGCTCTTCTGCTAACTGCAGGTACCTTCAAGGGAGGTCAGGCAATAAAGTGGGTTGTCTGATTATTAGGGGCTTTCTATTCTGTATTATTCTGATTATCTGATGATTTATAGACCTAGGTGTTTTACAAGAAGCAAAGAACAATCTGAAAAATATCCCTTTTAAAAAAAATAATACCAACTCTAATCATATTTGCCTTAATTTTCATGAAGGCAGAAATCTAGGAATAACTGATTTTTAGGTCCTGACCTTGAAGGCACATGAATCAATTTATTAAAATTTATCCTGGAAGTAGGTTAACATAAAAAGATGTTGGTTACTTATATATTGTCCCTCTGTGGTCTCTTCTTCCCAAACATCTTTTTAAGACATTTAATATGACCTGCCTAAAAATCTTAGAGGGCTATATTTGTCCCCAGGTAACAGTCCCTGCTCCAAAGTGGTCACAACCAGGGACTTGTGCACACAATCAGGGACCTTGGATTCTGGCACAAGAATATCCTCACACAGGCACTGAATCATCCTGGAAAGCCAGAGAGGAGCTTTGTGCCAGCAACTCCCCCAAGCTGTCTTTGAAACTGGCCTTATTAAATTTCTGCTGGGGTAATTTGCTCTGGGGATCTCCTAAGTTACTTGAATGGATAAAAATAAGCTGTCAGTCTTTGACCTGACTCTTATTAGTAGAACAGGGTTCATGGGAGGTTCTGCCTCTGCTTCAGGCTACAGGGAAAGCTCACCAGGGTTAATGTGATACTAAAAGCTTCTAGTTCCTTCCACCTGAACCATAGACTCCTTCTCCTCCTGTTATCTACTGTCCTCATTTGAAAGTATAGTTATGTTAACATAAATAAGAAAAATGGTTAATGTATTATTTTTTCCATCTTTTTCCAGGAAGCACATGTGCTGGGAACCTGACTGGACACAACTTATTTCCAAACCTTGGGGCTTGGGCCTGGGTTTCCCTTACATGCATACATACAATGTTGCATGACATTCTCCCTGTGTCCCTTGCATTTATGCATACCTTGCAAGCAAAGGCACTACCTTTTTTCATGAACTAACTTTTCAAGGATGTTTTTATAGGGAGTAGCCTTGGAAGACAGAGATAGTGTCTCCAGAGCAAAACTCTCCTAGGCCTACTGTCTGTTATGAAAGATTCCATTTCCCTAGGCTCAGAGGTGCCTCTCCTGTAATGCCAGCCACTGCACATGTAGGATTCCATCTGGGTCTATCCTCGGTGCTCAGGTGTGAAACTTGGAAGGAAGGGGAACTGACATAGGTGTATTTCATATGTTGTTTGCTGCGCTGTGAGGAGCAAAGAACTTTGTCTCTGACCCAAGTCTCATGTCTTCTGCCATAATCCATGAAAAAAGTAAGTTGTCACCTGGAAGTAGTGTTAAAAATTTCGAATTCTTCATAATTTTTGAATGAGAGAAAACCGTTAAGAAGCTATTTCATTAATTTCAACAGCAAAAGCTTATTTTAGGGTAGAGATAAAATTTTGTTATATTTATTTTTGTACCCAGGCACCTGATATTTCTATATAACCACTTTTATAATGTCTAGAAAATACTGTTTCTTTATTACAAAGGTAACATGGGCAGTAGACACCCTGACCCAACCCTATCCATGATCATCAATTCATCCTTCAACTTTCTACTGAGTCTCACCCACCAGACTTTCAGAGGGGAAGTGAGGCTCCAGGAGAAGATGGGTATCAGGGATTTCTTTCATGCATAGAATGCTTTTACACTTTGAGTTTCCTCTTTCAGTGTGTCTAAATGAAGCCAAACAGTTGTCCCAAAATTTCTTCTTTATGGTAACTATCCATGTGTTTAGTCAGTAGCCTAGCACATAGAAGTTAATCAGTACATATTTAGATCCTGAAAGAACAAGTGAAATAAAGTAGGTGAGATTCAAAAACAGAACTAGTTGGGAAATTTTTGTCTTTAATTACCGACCCCAATTCCAAAGACAGTTGTAATTAAATTTATTTAATTCATTGTCTTTACACAATATGACCAACTAGATATTTTTAGAAGTAGTTCTGCCACTTACTATTTTGACCCTGAACCTCAGTATGCTTACCATGAAGTGAGAGGATTGGATTGGATTATTTTTAATGTCTTTTCCAACATTGGACTCCAAGAAACCCAAGTCATAGAGCTGAATAAAAATGTTATTTCTAGCTTCTTTTCTCATTGAAAAACAGCCATAAAAAGTAACTTTAACTGGAAGGAAGGAAAGATGAGCAATTTGAGTATGTGAGCTGGTTAAATAAGCTTTTCAGTGTTTCCTTTGCTAGTAATAACTTTCTGGACCCTTTCTTCACTTTGAAGCAAAGCCTAAGTTTTTGAAAGGATAGCAACTCTTTAACTTTTGAGTAGGTTCAGAGTATCTTTAATCTCTCCCAAAGATGGCAGATTTGATAAGGATTCTCACATGGGCATAAAAGGAGTGATATTCTCACCAAAAGACAGAAACACAGTTTTAGTGCTGAGACTTTAGCTGTCATCCTTATTATTTTCAACTAGTAATCAGCTTTTATTGTTTGCTAGAAGTGTGAAAAATCAGACAGGCACATTCTTCACTGTTGGATGGCCTGTTAATTGTAGTTGCACCAAAACAAAGACCCCTCATGGTGCTGTTTTCCCTGCCAAGCGTAAAGATGGGCACGTGGCTGGGTGAGCTCAATTGGTTGGACTTTTGTGTTGTAGAGGCCAAGATCATGGGTTGAAGACCAATATGGGCCAGTCAGCTTTGCTGTCTTCTGTCCTGCCAACCGTCTTACAAACAGGAACCTAAGTGGGGGTCAGACTCTGTTGACGGCATATCAGTTACCGCTTCCCACATGATGAATAGCGAAAAGAAGGTCACCAAGTCCCTCTTTCTGTTTGCTTTGAGTTCATGATATCTCTATATGCCAAAGCAATTTCATTCAACAGTTATTAATTACTTTAATGTGCTTTACAAGATGGTTTGGCCTGACAATTCGATATAATGTCTGTTCTGGAGAAGCAGATAGTTTTGAATGGGAAAAGAAACTCAAGAAACAGTGAATCAAATCAACAAAAATAAACTAGCAGTATATGGCTAAATCCCCAGAGCAGTATACTCATTTTCTTGAAATAACTTTATTCAAACTATTCATACATATGTTCAGCATCAGTGACTTCATAATTTTTACAACTACTTTTTGAGTCAACTAATGTGCCTCCAGAGCAAATCGTCTTCAGTTCCAACTCGTCTGCAATATTAGCCCAAAAGTAGAATCTGTGTATGATTCTGTTCCTGGGAATGTTATCTTGAGCATGAGTCTTCATTTATGAAAGATTGAGACATGAGGACAGTCTTCCTTCCTCTGCATTTCATCCCATATGTGTACATTTTTAAATCTTCACAGTGCATTCTCTTACCATATTTCTTTTTAAAATGATCTTTAGAAAGTTGGTTTTCAATGATACTCAGTATTTGAAACTATGAAGTCATATCCTTAAGAATAATAATAAAACCTTCCATTTTTTGTAAAAAAGTACTCATTCTTTACTCCATGTATTTACCTGAACTGACCTGACTTCCTTAAATTTTTCCCCTGCTCCTTTACTTCTCTATATACATCTGAATTCTCTGTTTTCCTGCTGACCTCAAAGAATGTTCTGAGAGCTAACTCAGACTTGGACACTTTTCCTTTACTTAACAACTTTAGTTTTTTTATGGAAAACCCTGCTACTAAGTGAAAAGTTGTTCAATTAAAAAAAACTAATTTGCATGAGAAAGATTATGATGTGTTCCATTTCAATATAAGGTACCCAATTTTCAGATAGAAGAATTAGCAGCGGAACAATAAAACCAAGCTTATATAAGCAAAACATAAGTTTGCAAGCAAAGAAATGTAGTTGTACATAAAATATACTATACTGAAAATGTATTTGCTAAATGAGGAAGAAAAGACATGATGGTGGGTGATGTAGGAGAAAGAGAGTGGGACAGTCATTCTCTGAATGTAGAATTTTTTTTTATGCACTGTTTTCCTCCTCAATTTTTCAAACCTAATGAGGCTCATGGTTATCTTACATTCAAACTGCACTAAAAGCTGAGCTGCAGTATGGAGAAATTTCTTTTAGAGCCTCACAAAGGCTAAACAAGAGTAGTTTGAAGTCCATGGAAAAAAGGCATGTACACATTTTCCATGAAAAGTCACAGAAAATCCAGACTTTCATCCCACTCACTTTACTCACATATTCAAAGAAAAATGTCTTGAGTCCACCTAAATATGGCAGACCACTCAAATTTGTTCAATATGATAATCTCTGACTACAGACTCTTATGTTGAATAAACATGTGTGTCTTTGCCTAAAATTATAATTTTAAACTATTACTTCTTAGAACATATTTATTTCGTGTTTGTGGATGAAAAAAATCACTTTGAAAAAAACAAAAAATCATCTGAAAACTGGTATAACTTTTGAAGGGTTGTTATTATGAAAATTTCCTAGCTGATAAGTAATTATGTGAAGTGAACCTCTATTCCTGGTCCCAGAGGCCATCTATGGATGCCAGCTAGGTGAGGTATTCCTTCCCTTTATTCTCCTTTGTGTAGACCTTTTCCAGCTCTTTCAACATTGGTTTTAGTGGTCTCCTTGTGTATTTCCTCTACTGTATTGTAAGATCTTTGAAGAAAGGACCATAATCTTTTTGTGCCTAACAATTAACCCTACACCTGGTCCATAGTACTTGAATGAATCAGTGAATGCATAAGTCTCCATATTGACTTTAACTCCCTGCTCCAGGTGAAGGCAGGTTTCAGTGTTACCTACTCAGTGGACTACTGGAAGTGGTTGTCTGTTTTAAGTTACCCCCCAGCAATAAAGCACTTCATGTCTGAGAGAAGATTTCTATCAAAGTTATGTCTGATTACTTGGGTGGAAAATTACTCCAGGGATCAAATATTTAACTTTTTTCTTTAAATTTGCCTAAATTTCAGTTGGAATAAAATACTGGGCTTCTCTTTAGTGACCTGAGACTATTTGCTTTGAGAACCAGATGGTTTTCTCTTCCACTTGAAAATGAAAACATCTGACAGGCTTTGTCAGGACATGTGTCAGTAATGTTATGCATGGGGAAAGTCTTCCAAATGACACGCTTGTCTCAGGGTGTTTATCTGGAGCATGTGTTGTGTCTTTAGATTCCTCAAGTTCACACATTAGAGACGTTAGTTCAGTTGTAAATTGTTGCAGGTCTATAGGCTCAATGCCTGAAAGAAATCATACTCTGAGAAAATGATCATTTTCACTCTTCTTTTCCTTTTAGGGTTCTATTTATAAACTGTAAGGGAGAAAAAAATCCTATTTTCTTTCTTAAGAACTATGCACCTTGCACTTATTTTTTCACATACTGACAGCCAATTACATTTCCTTGGAAAGTTTATCATCTGCTAAGATGCCGTGCCTTGGAGAACATCCAGACTGTCTCCTGCCAGGCCCTGCCACACACTGAATGACCGATAACCCCTCAAAGTGTCAGGTTGTGCCATGACGATGTGTTAATGTCTAGCAGAAAGACATCACTGCCGACAGTGCCACAGAACATTTTAAAAAATGAAAGCTGCTTTGGGGCAAGTCACTGCTCTCGCCTGCATCATATGACAGCTGACAGCCATTAGAAAGACAGCACTGGATGTAGAGATTGTGATCCCGGAAGAGTTTGTCTCTACAATTCGGACAACACAGCGTGGCCTCATTAGCATTGTGCCAACCCTCAGGGAAGTATCATTCCTTTTTTTTTATTTTGGTATCATTAATATACAATTACATGAGCAACATTGTGGTTGCTAGATTCCCCCCATTATCAAGACCCCACCACATACCCCATTACAGTCACTATCCATCAGCATAGTAAGATGCTATAGAGTCATTACTTGTCTTCTCTATCTGTACTGTACTGCCTTCCCTGTGCGCCCCCCCTACATTATGTGTGCTAATCGTAATGCCCCTTTTTCCCTCTTATCCCTCCCTTCCCACCCATCCTCCCTTTCGCTTTAGTAACTGTTAGTCAATTCTTGGGTTCTGTGAGTCTGCTGCTGTTTTGTTTCTTCAGTTTTTTCTTTGTTCTTATACTCCACAGATGAGTGAAATCATTTGATACTTGTCTTTCTCCGCCTGGCTTATTTCACTGAGCATAATGCCCTCTAGCTCCATTCATGTTGTTGCAAATGGTAGATTTGTTTTCTTCTTATGGCTGAATAATATTCCATTGTGTATATGTACTGTGGAGAGTGGTTGGGACAGAAGGAGCAAAAGTACAGGACAGGACTGATTGTGTTTTTGTGTCTAGTCTCCATCTAAGGCCTGAACTGGGCCTGACTCTGAAAGAAACCTTGAAAAGTTTCCTAAATTCCAGGAACAAGTATCTCAAGAATGCAGGGAGGTCTTATCTCAAGGCCACCCACCTGGACCAGCCCATTGTACTGATCTGTGGGCAATACTTAAGTGACTGGATTGAGGTCCTTGAGAAGGGTGTGTGAATCTAATTTGTAGGCAATTCATGTGTATATAAGCCATGCCAGAATAAAGCTTTGCATTCTGCATTCTGCACCAGTTTGCCCTCCTGTCGTCTTGTATATACAGCCTGACGCCCCCACTCAGGAACTGTTTGACTCCTGCTGGCAGGCCCCAGCAATGTACCACCTCTTCTTTATCCATTCATCTACAGATGAATACTTAGGTTGCTTCCATTTCTTGGCTATTGTAAATAGTGCTGCGATAAACATAGGGGTGCATATGTCTTTTTCAAACTGGGCTCCTGCATTCTTAGGGAAAATTCCTAGGAGTGGAATTCCTGGGTCAAATGGTATTTCTATTTTGAGTTTTTTGAGAAACCTCCATACTGATTTCCACAATGGTTGAACTAATTTACATTCCCACCAACAGTGTAGGGGGGTTTCCCTTTCTCCACATCCTTGCCAACATTTGTTGTTGTTTGTCTTTTAGATGTTGGCCATCCTAACTGGTGTGAGGTGATACCTCCTGTGGTTTTAATTGCATTTCTCTGATGATTAGCGATGTGGAGCATCTTTTCATGTGCCTGTTGGCCATCTGAATTTTTTCTTTGGAGAAGTGTCTGTTCAGCTCCTCTGCCCATTTTTTAATTGGCTTATTTGCTTTTTGTTTGTTGAGGTGCGTGAGCTCTTTGTATATTTTGGATATCAACCCCTTATCGGATATGTCATTTGTGAATATATTGTCCCATACTGTAGGATGTCTTTTTGTTCTGTTGATGGTGTCCTTTGCCCTACAGAAGCTTTTTAGTTTGATATTGTCCCACTTGTTCATTTTTGCTTTTGTTTCCCTTGCCCATGGGAATATGCTCATGAAGAAGTTGTTCATGTTTATATTCAAGAGTTTTGCCTATGTTTTCTTCTAAAAGTTTTATGGTTTCATGACTTATATTCAGGTCTTTGATCCATTTTGAGTTTACATTTGTGTATGGAGTTAGACAGTAATCCAGTTTCATTCTCTTACATGTAGCTGTCCAGTCTTGCCAACACCAGCTGTGGAAGAGGCTGTCATGTCCCCACTGTATATCCATGGCTCCTTTATCATATATTAATTGACCATATATGCTTGGGTTAATATCTGGACTCTCTATTCTGTTTCACTGGTCTGTGGGTCTGTTCTTGTGCCAGTATCAAATTGTATTGATTACTGTGGCTTTGTAGTACAGCTTGAAGTTGGGAAATGAGATCCCCCCTGCTTTATTCTTCCTTGTCAGGATTGCTTTGGCTATTCGGGGTCTTTTGTGGTTCCATATGAATTTTAGAACTATCTGTTCCAGTTCGTTGAAGAATGCTGTCAATATTTGATTGGGACTGCACTGAATCTGCAGATTGCTTTAGGCAGAATGGCCATTTTGACAATATTAATTCTTCCTAGCCAAGAGCATGGAATGAGTTTCCATTTGTGAGTGTCCTCTTTAATTTGTCTTAAGAGTGTCTGTAGTTTTCAGGGTATAGGTCTTTCACTTCCTTGGTTAGGTTTATTCCTAGATATTTTATTCATTCATTCTGATTCAATTGTGAATGGAATTGTTTTCCTGATTTCTCTTTCTGCTAGTTCATCTTTGGTGTATAGGAATACAACCAATTTCTGTGTATTAATTTTGTATCCTGTAGCTTTGCTGAATTCAGATATTAGTTCTGGTAGTTTTGGAGTGGATTCTTTTGGGATTTTTATGTACAATATCATGTTGTCTGCAAACAGTGACAGTTTGAATTCTTCCTTACCAATCTGGATGCCTTTTATTTCTTTGTGTTGTCTGATTGCCGTGGCTAGGACCTCCAGTACTATGTTGAATAAAAACAGGGAGAGTGGGCATCCTTGTCTTGTTCCCGATCTTAGGGGAAAAGCTTTCAGCTTCTAGCTGTTAAAGTATGATGTTGGCTGTTGGTTTGTCATATACAGCCTTTATTAAGTTGAGGTACTTTCCCTGTATACCCATTCTGTTGAGAGTTTTTATCATGAGTGGATGTTGAATTTTGTCGAATGCTTTTTCAGCATCTATGGAGATGATCATGTGGATTTTGTCCTTCTTTTTGTTGATGTGGTGGATGATGTTGATGGATTTTCGAATGTTGTACCATCCTTGCATCCCTGGGATGAATCCATCTTGATCATGGTGTATGATCCTCTTGATGTATTTTTGAATTCTGTTTTCTAATATTTTGTTGAGTATTTTTGCATCTATGTTCATTAGGGATATTGGTCTGTAGTTTTCTTTTTTAGTGGTGTCTTTGTCTGGTTTTGGTATTAGAGTGATGCTAGCTTCATAGAATGATTTCATAGAATGAGTTTGGAAGTATTCCCTCCTCTTTTATTTTTTGGAAAACTTTAAGGAGAATGGGTATTATGTCTTCTCTAACTATCTGATAAAATTCAGCGGTGAATCCATCTACTACAGGGGTTTTGTTCTTGGGTAGTTTTTTGATTACTGATTCAATTTCATTGCTGGTGATTGTTCTGTTTAGTTTTTCTGTTTCTTGCTTGGTCAGTCTTGGAAGGTTGTATTTTTCTAAGAAGTTGTCCATTTCTTCTATGTTTTCCAGCTTGTTAGCATACAGATTCTCATAATATTCTCTTATAATTCTTTGTATTTCTGTGGGGTCCGTCGTAATTTTTCCTTTCTCATTTCTGATTCTGTTTATGTGTGTAGATTCTCTTTTTCTCTTAATGAGTCTGGCTAGGGGTTTATCTATTTTGTTTATTTTTTCAAAGAACCAGCTCTTGGTTTCATTGATTTTTTTCTATTGTTTTATTCTTCTCAATTTTATTTATTTCTTCTCTGATCTTTATTATGTCCCTCCTTCTGGTGACTTTGGGCCTCATTTGTTCTTTTTGCAGTTTCAATAATTGTAAATTTAGACTATTCATTTGGGATTGTTCTTCCTTCTTTAAATAGGCTTGGATGCTATATACTTTTCTCTTAGAACTGCTTTCACTTCGTCCCACAGAAGTTGGGGCATTGTGCTGTTTTTGTCATTTGTCTCCATATATTGCTTAATCTCTGTTTTAATTTGGTCACTGATCCATTGATTATTTAGGAGCATGTTGTTAAGCCTCCATATGTTTGTGAGCTTTTTTTTTCTTTGTACAATTTATTTCTAGTTTTATATCTTTGTGATCTTGGAAGTTGGTTCATACAATTTCAATCTTTTTGAATTTACTCAGGCTCTTTTTGTGGCCTAGTATGTGGTCTATTCTGGAAAATGTTACATGTGCATTTGAGAAGAATGTGTATCCTGCTGCTTTTGGGTGTAGAGTTCTGTAGATGTCTGTTAGATCCAACTGTTCTAATGTGTTGTTCAGTGCCTCTGTGTCCTTACTTATTTTCTGTCTGGTTGATCTGTCCTTTGGAGTGCGTGGTGTGTTGAAGCCTCTTAAAATGAATGCATTGCACTCTATTTCCTCCTTTAATTCTGTTAGTATTTGTTTCACGCACTGCTCCTGTGCTGGGTGCATAGATATTTATAATAGTTATATCCTCTTGTTGTATGGACCGCTTTATCATTATGTAATGTCCTTTTTTGTCTCTTGTTACTTTCTTTGTTTTGAAGGCTATTTTGTCTGATACAAGTACTGCAACTCCAGCTTTTTTCTCCATATTATTTGCATGAAATATCTTTTTCCATGTCTTCACTCTTAGTGTGTGTATGTCTTTGGGTTTGAAGTGAGTCTCTTGTAGGTAGCATATAGATGGGTCTTGCTTTTTTATCCATTCTATTATTCTGTGTCTTTTGATTGGTGCATCAGTCCATTTACATTTAGGGTGATTATTGATAGATTTGTACTTATTGCCATTGCCAGCTTTGGATTCATAGTGACCAAAGGTTCAAGGGCAGCTTCTTTACTATCTAACCGTCTAATTTTCTCACTTATTACACTATTATAAATACAGTCTGATGATTCTTTATTTCTCTCCCTTATTTTTCTTCCTCCTCCACTCTTTATATGTCAGGAGTTTTATTCTGGACTCTTTGTGTTTCCCTTGACTGCTTTTGTGGATAGCTGATTTTATTTTGCATTTAGTTAGTATTTGGTTGGTCTGCTTTCTTTACTGTGGTTTTATTTTCTCTGGTCACAGCTATTTAGCCTTAGGCATACTTCCATCAAGAGCAGTTCCTTTAAAATACACTGTATAGATGGTTTGTGGGAGGTAAATTCTCTCACATTTTGCTTTCCTGGGAATTGTTTAATCTCTCCTTCAAATATAAATGATAAGCTTGTTGGATACAGTATTCTTGGTTCAAGGGCTTCCGTTTCATTGTATTGAATATAATATGCCATTTCCTTCTGGCCTGTAAGGTTTCTGCTGAAAAGTTTGATGATAGCCTGATGGGTTTTCCTTTGTAGGTGGCCTTCTTTCTCTCTCTCATTGCTTTTAATACTCTGTTCTTGTCTTTGATCTTTGCCATTTTAATTATTATATGTCTTGGTGTTGTCCTCCTTGGGTCCCTTGTGTTGGGAGATCTGTGGGCTTCCATGGTCTGAGAGACTATTTCCTTCCCCAGATTGGGGAAGTTTTTAGCAATTATTTCTTCAAAAACACTTTCTATCCCTTTTCTCTCTCTTCTTCTTCTGGTAACCTTATAATGCAAATATTGTTCCATTTGGATTGGTCACACAGTTCTCTTAATATTCTTTCATTCCCAGAGATCCTTTCATCTCTCTCAGCCTCAGCTTCTCTGTATTCCTGTTCTCTGACTTCTATTCCATTAACAGTCTCTTCCACCTCATCCAGTCTGCTCTTAAATCCTTCCATTGTTTGTTTCATTTCTGTTATCTCCCTCCTGAATTCATCCCTTAGCTCTTGAATATTTCTCTGTAGCTCCATCAGTATGCTTATGACTTTTATTTTGAATTCTTTTTCCGGATGATTGGTGATTTCAGTCTCACCAAGCCCTCTCTCTGGTGTTTGAGGGATTTTGGACTGAACAAGTTTATTCTGGCTTTTCATGGCGATGGGAGTGGTTACTGGCGACTGGTGCATGTGTCAGCTGGGAGAACACAGTCCCTTCCTTCTTTCCGGTTATCTTGCCTGTCTCCACTGTCTGTGCCTGTTAACCACACACAGGGAGCAGCCTCTGGATTAATCCCCTGAGCTGCCATGGGTGGGGTGGCCCTCTGGATGGCCTAGGGCACTGGCAGGAGGGGAAAGTGATCATTTCATGGATCATCATTTCCATGTCTAACTCTCAGAGGAGGAAGGAGGAGGAGGAGAGAGGAGGACTTCTTCTGATAGAAATAAAGATTTGTTATAATACTACAGTAATTAAGACAGTATGAAACCTTGGCAGGAGGCAAGAAACTGACTTGTTTTAAGAAACATCTCTACAGAGAGAAAACTTGGTTATCCATGTGGAAAAGATGAATTTGGATTCTTGTTTCATATCATCCAAAATCTAACATAAGATATATAAAAAAATCTAAATATCAATGGCAAGACATGAAAACTCTTGGAGAAAGAAGTTATCTTTATAACTTAGTTATGAATGGATATTCTTTTAAATGAGAAAAAAAAATACCTCTATCCACAAAAGAAAAAGAAAGAAAGAACATGTGTTAGAGAGGATGTGAAGAAAAGCATCCTTGTGCATTGTTGGTGGGAAGGTAAGATGGTACAGCTGCCATGGAAAACAGTATGGTAATTCCTCAAAAAAGTAAAAATAGAACTACCATGTTATCAGACAATTTCACTTCTAAGTATATGCCCAAAGGAACTGACAGCAGAGTTTGAAGATACTTGTACACCTATGTTCACAGTAGTGTTATTCACAATAGCTAAATATGTAAAATAACTGAAGTGTCTATTGATGGATAAATGGATAAGCAAAATGTGACATATACATACAATGGAATATTAATGAATCTAAAGAAGGAAGAAAAATCTGAATTTGCTACAACATGGGTGAATCATGAGGAAAGTATGCTAAGTGAAATAAGCCAGTCACAAGGAGGCAAATATTATATGATCCAGTTGTAGGAGGTACTTAGAATAGACAGAATCCTTGGGACAGAAAATAGAATGGTGGTTTCCAGGGGGCTGGGGAGAGATAGGAATAGGAATTAGTGTTTAATGGGTACAGACATTCAGTTTTACAAGATGATGAGTTCTGGAGATGGATGGTGGTGATGTTTGCACACCACTGAGAATGTATTTAATACCACTGAACTGTACACTTAAAAATGGCTAAGATGGTAAATTTTACTAAAATAATAAAAATTATGAAGAAATAAAAAATTTGACAAAGACTGAAAAGACAAACCATAGACGGAGTCTTGGTTTGATTTGGGAGACCACAGTTTCACTTACTAGATGGAGATATTCAAGTCTTTCTGCACCTGTCCAGGCTGTTCTAAGGGAATGAACCAGGATTGCTGCTGAGGACTGCCTACTTTTCTTTTCCTCTATCCCACCTCAAATCCCCAAATCCTAAAATGTCTATGAGAATTGTTTGTTTATTCAAGAGGAACTGAACTGGGCAGTAGTTGAGACCTGTAGATGATTTCCTATGTAAATGCCCTGGTCCCTGAGCTTTCTTTAGAGTCTTGCTGTCTCCAAAGACACTGGAGAGGCAGTGGCTTCTAAATTTCCTGTCATATATCACTGGGCAGGTACTACTAATGAAAATATACTGCAATATTATTTCCAGCCTATTTAGGCCTATCATTTACCTTGGTCATACAAACTGTGTTTAGTGAAACCCATCCTAATTTCAGATAAAAATGAAGTCAAGTGAGTAAGAAAAAAATGTGATCAAACTATATCTTTAACATTCTAGCCAAGACAGTGCTTTATTAATCATATTTTAAGTTGTTGCTTTGACAAAACTGAGATGAAGGCAAAGTAGAGGATATGCTGTACTGTACCTAAACATGTGTGATACTGGTAGGCCTCTTGTCACCAGCATGGAATATACTCTCAACACCTTTTCTAGAATGAAACTTATGCCAAAGAAGTTCTGAGATCATGAGCTGCAACCTCAGCTTGACAAGGCTTATTCCACATCTGATTTGCTTTTCTCTCTTAGAATTTAGTCCTCAAGGCTGAGAAGAGTCTATCTCTGATTCTGTGCCTTCTCCATCAGCGAGTCCTCTGTCAGCACTGTATAAATAATTAATTATTATTAATAACCACCATCACTGTCTTCTCTTTGTCTGTCACCCCGAACACAGCCAGCCCTTCTCTGATAAACTGCCAGGATCAGGTTTATTATTTGGTCGCTGTGATGAAAAGGAAGTGTCAGGTGTGCCCAGGGCCACAGAAAATTCCAGTAATAGCAACTGGGTAGAATAGCTTCTGTGCCACATGAAAACAAGGTTATTTGCAACTTAAATATGTTTCAGAGACTTGAAAAATATAATTAGGAAATTTTGAGTTTTAGGATCTATAAAGTTGCAGGAATTTAAATTTTGAGCTTTAATCAACCAGCAAACATTTGGTGAACTCTTCCTTCTTGTTAAGTACCACAAGCAGCACACAAGGAGAGCCGTCTCTTGCTCTCTCTGCCTAAAACCGAGCTCGTCACAAGGAATGCTTCCTTCACTGGGCTTTCCCGTACTGTGGCTGTGATAATCACTTTATATTTCATTTGATGAAAAAGAAACAAACAAAAGTACCTAGTATTACTGGCTGTAGAAAAATGCTAATTCTGTTATACCTATTTCCCTTTTGTTTTCTCCAAATCATTCTCAATATGTGTAATTATTTGAAGAAAAGAGGATTACATATATATATGTAGAAATATTTGGACAGCTCCTTTATGTGGAATGGGAAATGGACAATGGATTTTTTTTTATTAACTCTTAATGGAGACCTTGGCTTTTAATCCTCTTTTCTTCAAGTATATGTATATACACAATAAGAAAATATTACCACACATACATATGTATATACACATACACTGCCAATACCTAATGAAGTGAAAATGAACAGATAATTTACCAGCAAAGACAAAACAGGGAGAGTCTTATCCACTGCCTTAAACCTCGAGAGGTGGTGATGAGGACAGAATATAAGGATTCAGAGGAGATTCCTAGTCGTGCCTGCACTACCATCTTCTATGAGCACTACAGGTAAGTTGTCAGCATCCTGAAAACTCCCAAGAATAGTTTTATATCTGCAGAAAAGTGACTGTACTGACTTTATCACTGCTTTGCCATTTCAGGTGCGGGACACAGCGATGGCTTGGGGAGAGACGAACATGAAGCAATTGGGGCTACAACCCTCTCACAAAAGGCTCTATAGTTATTTAGGAGAAAGATCTGAACTCCAAGAGTACTCTGGACATTTCACCTGTCTCAGAGAGGAGAGAGCCAAGTTCCATTCAGCAAAAGATTCACATAACTTCAGAAAAGACTTTTTCTTCCCTATTACCTATTCTCACTTCCCAAAATACAATACTGCAGGGCTATTATAGCTCAGGGGGCTATGATAGAGAATCTACCTATATTATATCAAAACAAAAATTTTGACAAAGAATCCCATATTAAACATGGCTAAAATAAAACAAATGGTATGATACATGTGGACGATACATAACACACAATCCATATTCACAAGAAGGGTGTAGAACTTTTTGACTAAAAGACAACTTGGGAACATATTTTTGTTTTTAGTTATTATTTATTTTATCTTTCCAGCTTTACTGAGATATAATTGACATATAACCTTGTGTAAGTATACAATGTACATGATAATTTGACACACATATGTATTGCTAAATGATTACAGCAAGGTTATTTAACATCTCCATCACCTCACATAATTACCTTTTTTGTGTGTGAGATAAGAACACTGAAGATATACTCTCTTGGCAATTTTCAAGTATATAATTTTAGTACAGTGCTATATACAGTGCAGTGTAACTGTAGTACAGTATTGTTGATTATAGTCACCATCATGTATGTTAGAATCCTAGAACTTATTTGTCCTATAACTGGAAGTTTGTTGAGAATTTTGTTATGAAAGGATGTTGTAGTTTGTCAAATGCTTTTTCTTCATCTATTGAGATGGTTACATGACTCTCATCTTTAACTATATTAAGGTATTAGATAGCTTTTATTAATCTATCTTTGTTGAACTACCCTTGCATCCCTGAGATAAATCCTACTTGATTATGGCATATAATTCTTTTTGGATGCTGATTAATTTATTTTGCTAGTATTTTGCTGAAGATTTCTGCATCCAACTGATCAGAGATATTGGCCTGAATTTTCTTTTTCTTGAAGTATCCTTATCTGGCCTTGATATCAGGGTAATGCTGGCCTCATAATGAGTTTGGAAGTGTTCCCTCTGCTTCAGTTTTTTGGAAGAGTTTAAGGAGGATTGACATTAATTCTTTAAATGCTTGGGAGCATTCACCAGCAAAGCCATTTGGTCCTGGGATTTTCTTTGTTAGATGGTTTTTGTTTGCTGATTCAATTTCCTTACTTGTTATTGGTCTGTTCAGATTTTCTATTTCTTCATGATTCAGTCTTGGTAGATTATTTGTTTCTAGAAATTTGTCCATTTTCCTAGTTTATCTAACTCAGTGCTATCATTATGAGTTCAAATTTTCATCTATCATATTTTCATGGAAAGTTAGAAAGTATTGATAGATTGACTTTGCACTGATTCCAGGGCACTCTTTAGCTATAATAAAAAACAAAAGTCTTTACCTTCTTTTTCTATATAAGTATTTTCTTTTTTTTTAACTAAGTACTGAAAAAAAGGAAAACCTAGGATATTAAAAAGATAGGTTACATTTCATTATTTTTCAGTAATACTTTCATGTTAGGGCCTTGTTAGAAAGTTATACAATAAGCAAGTAATTTGCTGTTAATCTACAGAGAAAGATAATTGAAAAAATTATATTTCAATTGCTGAGCATCAAAACTGACCTTATGCTCAATGGGAAAATGTAGAATGGAAGCTGTCGTTTTTGTCTCAGTATGCTTAACTTTATGCTTATTCATTTATGGGCTGTATGGAAACATTATGATAAAAATGCTAGGTTAAAATATGAAGTAATATTTATTAAATGAAACTTGAATGAGTAAAGTCATTTCTAGGTTCTTGCTTTTTCTAGGTTTTAGAATTGCAGCTCAGCCAACATGGGCATTCACTTCACAGATGTTTATTGAGCCCTTGCACCTCAGCAGGTAATGGTGGGTAGAGCACTGATGAATAAGAGGACACCCCTGCTGCACGGAGCTTAGTTTCCAGCAGGAGAGAAAGCCAAGCCAACTAATTGTGCTGTTTGAGATACCTGAAAACACAAATGGCATTGAAATAATTGATGTTTAAATGTAACCAAAGATTACATGGTTGGGGAGAGCTAAGAAAATGCAGATGTCAAACCAAACCCAAATTACATTACAACACAGGACATATAAAGAATAAAAAGTAGAACAACAAACAAACAAAACAACAGTAACAAAACCTTAATTTTGGTTGGTGTCTTGTGTTAAAATACTTTGTTTTATGGGCTATTTCTTTGAGAAGTCCAGTTACAGATATCATAAACAAGGTGAATTATAGGAACTTATAGTTAGCTCCTGAACCATTTTCTAGTCCTAGAAATTTGGGTGGTCCATCTGGAAATAAACTAAAGATTTTAATTTGGTGATGATTTAGATTTAAACGTGTGTATTTAACAACAAAATTTTGTTAAGGAAGGTAGGGTCCCTATCAGTCACAACTTTCATTATTTTATTTCCAAAGATATTGTCAGGGAAATTTGTCAGACTTGGAAATTGGCAAAAGAGATTCCTGGAGGTGCTTTCAGTGGGCTGCTGGATCTTATTCAGTGGATCTCTGGGGAACTGTCCAATTATTTAGAGATGTGCATCTCTAATTGTCTCTCTATTCACTAGAGTTATTTACAACTCTGTGGAGGTAAAATATTAAGTTGTAGAAAACTGAGAGTAATACAAATTATTCTTGGCCAGGGTGATTTATACTCCGCAGAAAAGATGACTCCCAGCTTTACAGTTTAGTACCTTAAGGATATTAAACTGCTTTGCATTTATTAACAAATGTATTCCTAATTGCCTACATTCATATATGTCTGTTCCTCAAATTCTCTTTAAACTGGTTCTAACATCTTATTGATTTCCTCGCTAATTAATGAATTAAATAAAATCTGACACATGCTCATTTTATATTTGTGAGAGAGCAATGACTTACTATTTTGAAACTGCACGTAAGCAATGTAAAAACTGACCTAAGTAATATCTGTATTTTGGGGGATGGAAATTATTCTTTTTATTTTTTTAATAACAAAAAAGGGATATTTTAGAAAAGTTCATGTATTGACCATGAATTCACCTTAGTTTTAATGATTACTTTGTGAGTATTTTTATCTAAATTTGTTTGAATCACTCTTAAAATTATTTCTTTTAAAAGACAAATTTTTTTCTTAGAAGACAAATCTTTGAGGTCTTTTACCTACAGCACTGGGCACACAGAAGATATAGGCAATAAGCAATTAATAAACCCCTGATATAATGAAATTTGGTACATTCTTTATGATTCTACTAAATGAATCATACTTAAATAAAAGTTTGGGCACCAAAATAAAATTTACAACTCTTATCACTGTTATACAATTTTAAAACCACCTCCAACTTGTTATTTTGTTTATAATGTTAACACCATCAGAGGCAAATTCTATATTTTAAAAAGGCACCAAGAGGTTAAATGGCATGTGTTCCCATAATTAAATAGTGAAGGACTTGCAATACTATGAACAGACCTGTAGTCTTCTGTTACATGATGGGATTTGCAGGCCTCCCTTTTCTCTAATATATGCTGAAGTTACAGATGAAATATCACTCCCTGCCTGTTTTGGTTTGGCTCAATGAGTGCAAGCTACTTGGCTCCAGTTGGAAAGAGGATTTTTTTTTTCACTAAATAATGCAAGAGTTGCTAGTGACACAGGAAAGAACAAGGAGCTTTAGTTTTACCAGCACAGTTTATGCAGAATTTGACCATTTTGTAATTTTAAACAAGTTTCAAAATACCAGCTTTGTTTTTAATGGGTTCCTCTTTTTGTGAAGTTGGGATCTTTCTGGATCAAATTCCATTTTTCATCTTTTTGAATTAAAGAGTGAAGTAAAGAGCAGAGCATTCCCATCAGTTTTGTGAAGTTTTTTTTTCACTCCACAAAGCCTTGAGATGTTGGGGTGGGGGGGGCAGAGGTTAGTAAATAATAAAATCCAATAGTTTCTACCTTTTAAGAAAATGAACAAACTTCAGAGAGAAGGATACTTTTTATTTTATCAATTCAATAAGTATGTTTTTTCTGAATACCTTCTGTGTCAGTCATTGTGGTAAGTGCTGGTAATAGGGAGTAAGTACAACATGGAATAAGATTTGCTTCTTGAATGTAAGGAAATTCTAGCAATGGGACCAGAGAACAAACAGCAAATAGGAAAGAAGAGATAGTAGCCTAAGAACTTCCACATCTGGGGTACGTACAAAACATATGAACACAAGAGTAGAGAATCCACCCAGATCCTCACGGGCCAGAAAGATGATAGCTACAAGGCAAGGGATTTGAAATAGGTAACTAACTTTATACCACTTAACCTCAGTTTCCCCACTTTTAAGTTGTTCTCTAATATGCTCCCTTTCGGATCCGCTGGGCAAAGAAAAAAATGTATGTGTAGCGCCGAGCACATGGAGTAAATGGTGACCATCATTATTACTTTTGTTATAAATGATAATAAAATGCACTTTGAAGGGTGAATAATATCTCTTAGAAAAGGGGAAAAAAAACAAGAAGAGATTTCATATACAAAGGCCCAGAAGCAATAATAAACTTAATGAAAATTCTTCAGCATGACTGGACTTAGAGGGGATGACAGAGGTGCCAGAGACGAGCTGGGATATCAACAAGAATCCAGATCATACAGGGCCTTGTAAACCACCTGATGAATTTGGAATTTATCCTGAAGTTCCTGAGGAGCCATTAAAGGATTCCAAGAAGAGGTGTGACATAGCCTGATTTCCATCTTTCAAAAATCAGTTTCACTACAGTCTGGAGAATGTGTTTTAGTGGGGTAAGTTTGAAGGCTATGGAGAGATAGTTATAGAAACATATATGAAAGATGTTCCTATGTTGCAGTGGCCTAGAGACAACAGAAATGGAAAGAGGTGAATAGATTTGAAAGTTATTTACCAGATGAAATCCACTATTTGGGGACTGTAAGTAATAGACAAGAAGGTAGGGAAGATTCAAAGAACTCAGTGTTTTCCTTAGGAAAATGAGTGGCTGGTGGTGTAATTCACTGGCTTTGGGATGCAGGAAAGGAAGAGAAAAAGAAATGGAGGAGGAGGAAGAGGTTTTAGGAGGATTTAATAAGTAACCCAACCAGAGAAGGATTTTCATAGATGGCTGGGTCTATGGTGTGGACTGTAGCAGGGAGGGAATTTGCCAGAAAAGAAAAACTTTTTTTTTTCTGAAAATTTGTCTATAACCTTTCTTCTGAAACTTCTTTATTGTTTTATTATAGAAATCATTTATGGTTATGGTAGATAAAAAATATAAGGAAAAATAATAGACACATATTCCTATCAGCCAGAGAAAACCACTTATATTCTTGTCTGTTTGCTTCTAGACATTTTGTACATATAATTTATACTTCACAGCCCAGTACTGCTCACAAGAGTCAAAAGCTGAAGAAAAGAAAGCAAAATGTACAAACTAGCTTTTTGTGTTTGTGCCATATTTCCCACAAGTTGTTAAAAATATAATATAATTTAACTTAGAAGAAATACTGTATCTGTAACTTGTCAACTCCCAATACAGATCATTGATTGGAGACGCCTCAGTTTTCAATGAATCAAGGAGGAAACAGCAAACACTCTATATTAAATATCTAGTAAGCTAATGAGCCCATAATGATGAGCAAGAAAGGAACCTATTTCAGAATCTTAGATAAACTGTACTCTTTGTCTAAGCAAATGGAAACTTTCATAAATAAAGGGAAACAAGTTAGCAGTGCTGAGGATGATCAGAGTGGTCCTTGGATAATTTTGGGGTAGAAAAGTCTCCCATGTATAGACAGACTGCGATTTCTTCTAATTTTCCCTGAATAATAGTGTTTTACCATTCCAGGGATTTATAATTCTTGGTAAAATAAGACATTCATTATGTGACATAATATATGTAAATATATGTAAAAATAAGTACTTTAAACATGGACACAAATTCTTTGCTACTGCCTCTACTGGAAGGTTGAATCTAGGCTGAACCTATTGCTTGACCAATAGAAAAGAATGCAAGAGAAGATGTAAGAAAAGTAGCATCCTGGGACTTCTGAGGCTAGAAAAAGCATTGCAGCTTTTGCCTTAGTTTTGCAGAACACTCATTCTGGTAGAAGCTGACTTCCATGTACGAAGTGCAACTCGAATGCTCCGTGTTGTAAGGAAGCCCAAGCTGGCCACATGAAGAGCAGCTGATGCCTGACCAGACACAGCTTCCACCCAGGTACCTGACGTGAATGAGGAAGCCTCCAGATGATTTGAGTGCAACCTCAGTTGCTATATGGCTGCAACTTTACCAGGGATCCCAAGGTGAGCATGTCAACCTGCAGAACTATGAGTGATAAAGAATAAAGCTACTAGGTTTTCGAGTAGTTTATTATACAGTAGTAACTAGGTAATTGGAAAAACTCAGGTTATGACTAAAAAGAACCAGCCCATAGTCAACTTACCAGTTTTAGAGCAAGAGCATAAAACATCCCTTAAATACATAATTTTGGTGAATGGGAAAATTTCTGAAGGGAGGTCAGGAGGGCCAGCATCTAACCCTGGCTCTAAAACTTCAAAATGTGTGCACTTGGACAAGTGAGCTAACCTCTTTGGGGCTAGTTTTATTATCTGTAAATGAATGAAAGGAACAAAAAGATTTCTAGAGCATTGTTGGGATCTAAAATCCTATGAGCTAATAAATTGGAATCATCAACTAGCAGTGCCTTTCTTTCTAATTCTCTTAGGCTTTTAAGTAACATCATGAGCAAAAAGAAGGAAAGAAGAAAATTATAAGCCCCATGGAAAGTAACTTGTTTCATGTATTCCCTCTAAGAAAGTTTTGACTATGTCAGGATAACAGCCATGTGGTGGGAAGATATTTTGATTAATCACGATAGCTTAGTATCAGGAAAATTGGATTATGGAAGACAGGCAAATCTATGTTACAGAATTTTTCCAGAATGAAGCTGTGATGAGACTCTTTGCTACAAAGGAATCAGGTACCAAATGAGTTGTCTCAGAAGTCCACATGCTACAATGACAACATTTAAAAGGATAAAGCACAAAAGTACATCATAAATAAAGAGTTAATTATGAATAGACAAATAATATATCTGAGTCACGATTGACTCAGCAAATCTTAATTCATTGGAGGGAACTTGAAATGTCCTTCTATGCCTAATGCCCATCACCAAGAACCATCTAAACCTCAACCTCTGAGGACTTTGATTTGTTACATGAACAAATCTTTAATGAGGACTTACTAAATGTATCATAATCCCTGCATGTGGCCGGAAGGAAATGTAAGACCCATGTTTTCCTTTCAAATTGTTTATAATCCCTTAAAGGACACGTGTTCAAAAAGTATAAGTAATAGTAACTAGACATGAAAGGAAAGTAAGGTGGGAGATGCTAGCAGTGGTTATATAAATAACTACCTTCAGGATTTCAGACTGAGGCTCTGGTGTACTCCAGTGTGGACCACTTTTAACTGCTTTTCCAGCATCATCTTTGATGGTAGATTCCTACCTAGGTCTAGGAGGCAGGTAAGCTGGAGGGAAAGAAAATGGGAGACAATATGGGATACACATTCTTGAGATGGTTTTACCTGCTTAGAAAAGGTAAATTCATTCACTCTTCACATCACACGCATGCACACACACACACACACACACGCAATCTGAATCCTCTTTCTCTTCCTACTTGAAATGCTAAATTGGTTGCAGAATCTGTCCTTAGTGTTGTCCCCTGCAATACAGTAAGTCATAAGAAATACATATTTGGTCATTCAGATGACCAAATATGTATTTCCCAGGTATATTTGGTCTTCATCCACAGTTCCTGAAAGCACTGTAGAGTCTTAAAAGTGAAATGGGTGCTTTGTCATGTTAATGAGAAACTTTTGGACCCCCCAGCCAAGGGCAGGGGCTGGAGGCTGAATCAGCCAATGGCCAATAATTTAGTCAATCATGACTACCCAGTGAAGCCCTCACAAAAACCCCTGAGAAGAGCTTACCGCTCTCTGCTGTCCTGGATCCTGCTTCTCAGTTGGAGAGAACTTCTAAGCTTTTGGAACCAGATCACCTCCACATGCCACGGAGCCAGGCCCCAAGCTCCATGAGGACAGAGGCTCCTTTATTTGGGATCTTACCCTATGTCTCTTTTCATCTGGCTGTTAACTTGTGTCTTTTACTAAACTGTTAAACGTAAGTGTTTTCTTGACTTCTATGAGCTGCTCTAGCATATTAAATGAACCCAAGGGGGAGATTGTGGGAACCTCCCATCTGTAGCCGGTAGGTCAGAAGCACAGGTAACTGCCTGGTGCTTGTGATCGGTGTCTGGAGTGGGGGATGGAGGGAGGTCCTGTAGGATGGAGCCCTTAACCTGGGGAATCTGGTGCTGTCTCCAGGCGAATAGCATCAGAATTGAGTTGAGTTCTCCAATACCCTGCTGGTGTTGGAGAATTGCAATCAGGTCTGGGAACCCAGATGGAGTTATTCTAGTATTACTGCTGTGTATAATATTGTGCTATATATATGTGTGTGTGTGTGTGGGGGAAACATACCCTTGCACCCCCATTACTAGGGAGCAGAGGAGTATTTCCATACTGGCCCATATGATTTAAAATTCATTCACTCTTAACATCATCCATAGAACAACAGATGAGACCAGACTGGGTATTTATACAGAAAAGAAGGGTTTCAACTTTCTCCGCTTGGGTCTAATTTAGAGCCAGCTCTACCTGTACATATCTGGATAGCCAGGAAATTAGGCCTATAGAAAGCCTAATTTGTGTCAATATAAAGGTACCAGGTGATGAGTAAATTAGGGTGTTCCTGGAATACCTTTTTATTTTGGGATAGGTCACTCTGAGCAAAATGCATTGCTGCATACCTGCAAGGTGTTACTGAATAATAGTTGAATGATCATGTGTAGCTTGAATGTCTCATATTTCAACACTGCCTAATTTGTATCTGAGCTCGAGCCATACAAATGATTCAGTGATACCCTTTGCCTCTACTGTGGTCCTATACTCTTTTCCCTTTCTCAATTAATTCTTTTCTTACAACCTTTACCAATATTCTTTACCAATAACATTCCAGCTTTTCCACCCGATTCATCTCCCCTTAATGTTTCCAATGCTCATCCTTCAAGAAACAGGTCAGGTATCATCTCCCTAAACAAATTTTGCACCTCACTAGCCTAGACAAGTCACTCCGCAGCCCTCTGCAAACTAAATTGTTTTATGTGGCTTCTATATCCCCATTAACTGTAAACTCCTTGAGAGCAAGGACCTGTTTTAATATCTGTATGCTCAATGTCTAAGTCAGTTATCTGAATAAATAAATAAGTGTTACACATAGAGAAAAGTAGAGGAGAACCTTCAGAGAGAGCAATATTAGAGGTAATCCAACATGTCTGTATTAGGTTCCTATTGCTGTTATATTACCACAAACTTAGTGGCTTTAAACAACATTAGTTTATTACCTTATAGTTCTGGAGGTTAGAAGTCCTAAAATCAAGGGTTGGCAGGGCTGCATTTCTCATAGGAAAAAAATCTGTTCCTTACCTCTTCCAGAATCTAGAGGCTTCCTGCATTCCTTGGCTTGAGGCCTCTTCTTCCATCTTCAAAGACTACAGTGTAGCATCTAAAAACCTCTCTGTTTCTGGCTTCCTTTTGCTGCTTATAAGAACCTTTGTGATTAGTTGGGGGCCACCTCAATAATCCAAGGTGAACTTCCCATTTCCAGACCCTTAATTACATCTTCAAACTTCCTTTTGCCATGTGAGATAACATAGTCACAAGTCTTGGAGATTAGGACATGGGCATCTTTGATGGGGGCTTTATTCTGCCTCCCACAGTGTCAATTTAGGATGTCCATTAGCAAATGTGGCCTAGTGAGAAGTGCCCTGGTTAAGCCTGGATGCAGGAGGCTCTGACCTACAGATAATCTGCATCTTGTACCTCCACCTTTAGAAGTGTGCCTTCTAAATAGGGATACACAGTTCTTCATAGGTACATTGGAAGAACTCATGACTTAATGATCCTTGCTCTTACACTGAGAAAGATTTCTTTCGATACACCAAATGGTTTTCTAGCCAAATGAGTATAACAGTAATGGCAGACTACATTGTTCCTTCTCTCCTTGAAAGCAGGAATCATTGTTGCACCAAATAACCTCTATCCATCCTAGAAGGGTAGCTCTCAACTGCACATTTATATCACTTGGAAAGCTTTCTAAAAATACTAGTAGTTTGATCTACCCCCACCCCCACCAAAGATTCTGATTTAATTTGTCTGTCAGTGGGTCCTGCAGACATGGGCTGTTTAAATATCTATCCAGGTGATTTTAACATTCCAGAGGTTGCCATTGGCATGCACATATCGTAAGTGGTGTGTTATACATTATTAAGCTGGTAGTTACTCTGGGGTCAAATTGAAAGGACTAAGAATTGAGCAAGTTCAGCATGGCTAAAACCATATTAAATTCCTCTAGACAATCTTCTCACATTTCAAAAAGCAGTCATAGTTTGCAATTTGAGATGATATGCATTTGCCTGTAAGTTCATGAATCTCACTTTACTTGTGATATCGACACCAGAGGTCTATTTCAGGAGAAATGATTTAAATGTATTCAGGGTGAGGTGGGACCTGAGGTCGTATAAAGCACGAAGAAATTGAGCAGTGGTCTTAGTTTCCTCTGAAAGTGGGTAACATAGGAGAAAAAGCTCACTAATTGCTTCATAATGGTTTTGTTCAGGAAGCAATATAAGGCAACAAGGACTGGTGGGCTTTGCACACATCTGAGCAAACCAAGGTGATTGTGAATGAGCAGAAAGCTCAGACTATTTCTGTGTAAGGAAAAATTACAAGGCTTCCCAACACATCGCTGCTTTGGCAGTGTGGATATAATTATATTGTTCTTTAAAACTGCACTACAAGATGCATTTCCTGTCAGAATGGTGACCACTTTACTTCTTAAATCACAATCACTAGCAATTTTATTGTGCAGGAAGATACTGTCTTCTAAACCGGTAGCCGTAAAGTCAATATCTAAATTGCAAGATATGCTTTATCCTCCTATGTACCCAAGGTCACTAGATTCTAAACATAACACCCATAGGTTTAGTTATGGATCACTTGACTGAACTTTTTAATTTTGGTTTTTAAATACATTAATCCCTGGCTGGACAGTTGGATATAATAGAGGGAAATCAAGAAATAGTCTAGTTCTTAGTTCCTGCTAAATGTGATTCCTTTGAGAGGTTGGATTTCTTTTTTGCCTCTGTGTTCACAGTTCAAGTATAACTTTTGGTGTACTTTTTAAAAAAATGGCTGAGAACTCCCCAGAACCCTGTAGTAAATACTGTGTGTGACATGGTCATCTTTTGCAGATCATAATTTTTAATTCACTTCAATATATCCCTCTGAGCTTTTCATTTAAGGACCTGCTATACTGTTTATGGCTCAAGAACAGAAGAAGAGTCACAGCAGTAATTTGACACAACAGAATCCTAACAAATAGAGTGTCCTTGTCATTAGGAATGGAGTACTCTGTGTGCTAAGGAACCATCTTTTTGAAGCTTAGCACCTTTTAAAAAAATTTTGATTAGGTTCCTGCCCATTTGGGTAAGTCGTGGTTTAAAGAATATGAAACTGTTTTTGCCGACCTGGATTTTGACATTTAACATGAACAGTACCTCTGTGGGTTTTCTTTCAAATGAATGAACAGATATCAGAAAAGTGCTATTTTTCATATTTAGCCCTATATCAGCATTCAAGGGATTTCTTTCTCTGAAGAATCTGATACATTTTAAAAGATGTTCCACTTTTTCACCCTCTATTCAAAAACATTGCTGAAATATTTTTTCTCCCATTGCTCCCCAGGCAGGAAAGCAGAAGTGGACCGTAATTATTACCCTAAATGTAGTTAAGTGAAAAATGTAACATACATCAGACACGAACCATCCACACTACAGATAAGATCTTTCATGTACGTTTTCCCTCTATTTCCAGTTCATCAGGTTTTGGCCTATATTAAAATGAAAGAAATGTTTTTATTTTCCCACAGTGCAATCAGAATAAAGGGCAGAGGAGGAAAATGGAATTCATCTGGAAGCTGCGTTTCTCCCTGTGCTTAACTGTAAACCACAGTAAAGGTGAAAGCACCCGTCAGGGGCAAGGGAGCCCTCCCATGTCTCTCAGGCACCACAACTGTACGGCAGTAACATGTGCCACTGCAGAGTCAGTGGTTTTAATGGGAAAAGTGCTGTAATGGTGTCTCCCGGGCTCGAGAGTAAAGCTTGTCAAAAAGACAATGCCCTGTTTTCCAAATGGGGAATGAGGCTTTTTTCTCTGTTTATGAAGAGTACTTAGGTTTCTTTATGATGGTGTTACATCTGCCCATTTACTGGAAAAAGCTTGAAGCTTTGGTGCCACTGCAGATACAACTCAAGGCAAGAGGCCACTTCCTTGAACAGATAAAGGCAGGCAAGCAGAGAAATGGGGCTTCCCAAAGGCGAGGGAAAAATGAAAAGTGTGGGGGTCAGTCTCTGGAGCACCCTGCACCCACACCACCACTAGGAGTGACATGGTTTTCAATCTTTGAAATTTCTTATGAGTTTGAATTTTCTGCCTTAATTTGTTTTCCCTGGGATCCTTGCCACATATTCTGGCATTGGAAAATTAATTAACGAAGGTATTTTTCTTAAACTTGAATGCTACGCTGCTGTGCATACTGAGATGCAGCCAATCATGATTATAAATACGAAGTTCTGATGTTTGTGTTTACAGAGCCGTATTATTTTAGAATTGCAACAGATTTTGGAGATGAGCCAATTCTAGTCTACCATTTTATATCTGAAAACTAAAAAATGGAGGCCCTTCAGTGAGAATTTTTGTCAGGCTTGCAGCTTCTGAGGATGTTTCTGGAACATAAACTGAACCAGGTGGTGGCCTTAAGGGGCTCCCAGGACTCTTTCGATAAGACTCGCCCTCTCTGTGGGCAGAAATGCAGCAAAAGGGCTCTTGGTCTAAAGCACATTGAACTGGGACATGCATTTGTTGGCTGAATTAATAAAACAAAATGTGGTCCCTGATGTACTGCCCAAAATACCAAAGGGGAGATTATATTGTGAGTTAAGACATTATATTTCCAAGCGCTCTTCTGTAAGAGGTAACACATAAAATGAACAGACAATGTTGGGGGAGCATTATTCTGGGCCTGCTACTATCTGAATCCACATTGCTTAGAGTGATGCTTCCCTAAAACTGACTAAAGAGTGGTGTTAATTCACAACGGGGTTTTTAAAATCAGTTTAAGGCTAAATGAAAATTTAATAAAATAGAAAAAATACTTCTTAAATATTTAAATTCTCTCAGTTTAAAAGAGAGCCCTTTTTTTTTCTGAGGTGAAGTCTTTCTATTTCTCTAATATTAAAATATCTGTTGTCTTGTGAAATAATCATGCTACTATATGCTAGGTTTTCTTCTTTTGTCACCCTTATTTGAAAAAAAATTAACAACGCTGTATTTGATTAGTCCAAGAAGCCAAAAGTTTGGTAATTCTTGACTTCCAATACACTGGGTGGCTTTTGAGATGCTAAGGACAGGGGCTTGTGGGTACACAGGAAAGCCCTAAGGCCTGGCTGCTGGGGTTGACAGCTAAGAACTTTCCCTGCCAAGAAAAACAGTGGCCCACTCCAGGCTGCCACCCATCACTGCAGAACTGTGGGCCTTTGATTGTCACAGCACACACAATTCCCAGATGGTTCCTCTTTTGCCATATCTTCTGAAACATCCTTTATCTTCCATACTTTTTGTTCCATTCTAGTGTAGGTAAATATCCAAGGGGTGAATCAATAGATGATTCTCTCTGACCGAGACATCCCACACCTGAATTTTTAATTCCAACTTCACAACTCATTATTAATTATGAAATTGCATGAAACTTGCTTAGCTTCTTTAAATCTCAATTGCCTCTAATGTAAATGGAAATACTATTAATAACCAATGTATAGGGGTATGGAGAGGACTGGACAACATTATGTATTCATTAGTGCCTGGCACACAGTAATCTCTTAATAAATGGTAACTTTCTATGTAACTTTATATATAAGACACTATATAAGTGATGTTCATATGCATATATATATGTATAATGTGACACTTATGTATAAATATATATGTGTATATATGTCATATATATAGAAGTCATACACTATATATAAAATATACTATACTATATATATACATGCACATAGTATATATAATATATGTGTATATGTGTGTGTATGTGTTGTGTGTGTGTGTATATATATATATATATATATACTCCCTATGTGTGTATATGTATTCCCCATAGGTATATATGCAACATATATATGTCATATATGTATATATTACATACATATATGACATATTAAGTGATAATACAATAAAATTAAATAACTAAGTTGTACTGGTTTAAAGTGGAGAGAGATATGCAACACAAGTATAGAGGTATTTAGGAAAAGCTTCATGGACCAGGTGGAGTTCTTGCTGTACCTTGAAGTGTGGAAATCAGGAAAGGGAAGTGAAACAAATATTCAGAGACAGATGAGATGTTGTAGAATGATCATGGGATTTAAAGTTGGAGGCCTTACACTTAATAAAATAAACGTTTGGCATTTATTCTTATTGTAAAAAGTTGGCACAACATGAATAACAACTTTTTCAAAACTAGGCTCTTCTCAATTAAACTAGTGAGAAGTTTAAAAAGACAAATTGCCTTTATGTGATGGTCATTTTTTTTTTTGTCCCAAACATTAAAGCCCAAAGACATTAGAATGAATCCAAAAGGCATGCTTTCAGCCTGTTATATTAAAGGAACAAATGCCATGTTGAAGATGTGTGGTTCTTAGTAATATACAAATGCATCTGTTCTGCATTCATTAACAACATCAAGGCACTTCTGCAGGATTTTCTGGTTTTTGCCTTCAGCTTTTGAAATATTAAAAAGCATTTGAAAATGAGCCTTTATTTTTAGGGTGTTTTAGGCTAAAGTGGTAGGATATATTTAAGACATTTCTCTGGAGATTGATTAGACTTTTGTTTGCTAATTCAAGCCCTTTTCTAGAGTCATGGTAGTATTTTTTATTGAAATAGGGTTGAAATGCAATATTACATTGGTTTCAGGTGTACAACATAGTGCTTTGACAATTATGTACATTACAAAATGTTCACTGTGATAACTGTAGTTACCACCTGTCACCACACAAAGCTATTACAATATTGACTATATCCCTGTGCTACACTTTTCATTTCCATGACTTATTTATTTTATAATTACAAGTTTGTACCTCTTAATCCCTTTCACCTATTTCCCCATTCCCCCATCCCCCCTCCCCTATAACAACCACCAGTTTGTTCTCTGTATTTATGGGTCTATTTCTGCTTTATTTCTTCACTTTCTTTTTATTTTTTTAGATTCCACATATAGGTAATATCATATGGTATTTGTCTTTCTCTGTCTGACCTTTTTAACCTCTAGGTCCATCGATATTGTCTCAAATGTTAAAATTTCACTCTTTATTTATAGCTGAGTAATATTTCATTGTATATGTGTACATATCTACTGTCTCCATTCATCTTTTGATGGACATTTAGGTTCCTTCCATATTTTGGCTATTGCAAATAATGCTGTGATAAATGAAGAAATGCATACACCTTTTCAAATTAGTGATTTTGTCTTCTTCAGGGAAATTCCCAGAAGTGGAATTACTGGGTCATATGGTATTTTCAGTTTTTTGAGAAACCTCTATACTGCTTTCCATAGTGGCTGCATGAATTTACATTCCCATGAACCAGGGTTCCGATTTCTCCACATCCTTGCTAACACTTGCTATTTCTTGCTTTTTTGATATTAGCCATTCTGACTGGTGTGAGATGATATTGCACTTTGGTTTGGATTTGCATTTCCATCATGATTAGTGATGCTGAGCATTTTTTCATGTGCCTGTAGTCCATCTGCATGTCTTCTTTGAAAAAATATCTTTTCAGGATCTCTGCCCATTTCTTAATCAGATTATTATTATTGGTTTTGTTTTTTTTTTGGTGTTGAGCTGTATGAATTCTTCATATATTTTGGATATTAGTCCCTTATTGGATGTATCATTTGCAAATATCTTCTCCCATTCAGTAGGTTGCCTTCTCATTTTATGGATGGTTTCCTTTCCTGTGCAAAAGGGTCATGAGTATTGAATTTGATTTATATTACACTGTGCAGTGGGATCTTCATGAATGTTTTCATACTAACTGTGAGGGTCCATCATTTCCATGACATTTTTAAAGAGGTAAAAATTAGGAAATACACCCCCACCCAACTTTGGACACTCATGTGTCTGCTTTAAATATTTATTGTTACTTTTATAATTATTCCTTTGCCTAAGACTATCACTAATGGTAGTTTGAGGACAGGAACCAAACACAGAGTTGGTTTACAAAAAAAAATTAATGTTTTATATGTTCCATTTCAACATGAACAGTAGCTCTCTTAACTCTCGTTCACTTTTATGGAGTTACCTACAGCTTCTCATCCACTCAAAGTTCCCAGATATGAATCTCCAGATACATTACTTCTATCCTTTATTGTGTTTCTTAGTACTGTCTTCTGGGCTTTCTACCCATTATTCAAGCATCATTCCAAAGTTTCTCTAAAACTGAATTTGTATGTTTCCCTTTCTAAAAACAACTACTACAAAATCAAAAAAAAAAAAAAAGAAAGAAACAACGCTAACTCTCCATCTTAATTATTAACTGTATTACTAGGAAATCTTTCACAAAGGCTGGAAAACTCAAATGCCTCTTTTTCCTCTATTTGCCTCTCCTACGTAGTCCTTTGAAATGTCTTTCAGGTTTAGCCTATCCTTCCAGCAGCTATGAGCCTCCCCTACCTTTAATCCATTAGGCAGTGATACGGATCTTTTGAAGGCATACTCTTCATCCTGCTTTACTGAAGTGCTTATAACTCTGTTAGTTCACTCATAAACTCACAGTCCTCTGTCTTATTTTCAAGGTTGTCTATTCCCTGTTTTCACCCTATCAACTCAACTTACTCCCAAGCCCCAGGCCACCATGCTCACACACATGAATACCCACCTAAATGAGTCAAACCATCCTACTACTCTGTACATGACACACTCAGCTTTCTCTCCATTCGCTGATTCACACTGCTGACAGTCTGGAAATATCCTCTGGTCCCCTTCTGCTATAGAAAGATCACGACTCAGTTTGGGGTTAGTTCAAATACTGGGCCAGTTCAATGTCTTTGATGCAGCTTCCTTGACTACTCAAATTCACTTTGATTTTTTCCTTCTTTGAAATTGGTTTGCAAATAAAGAAAGACACTCACAAACTATTATTTAGTTGCTCTCTCATTGTCTCATGTGTGTTATTGAGTTCTGAGACCCGTTCCCCAACAGGAATAGTAAGTACTTATTTTTACACATAGTAAAGTACTGATTATTCTGGCAGTTGATTGATTATGGCTGTTTTAGGACCTAAATATCATATTCAGGTTCTTGGTAACCATAGTCTCACTTATTATAAAATGATCTGTACAAAAAAAAAAATCTTTCTTTAAAAATATTTTAAGACTAAGTCAATCCTTTGAGAAGCAGAAGTGGCTTTCAGCTGGGGTCTAAAAATCACTACATTCTTCAAAAAGTTGTACATGAGAAATTCTGTAGAGCATCCTTTAAAGGATATGTAATAAAATTCCACATTTATGCTTTCATCTTTATCCAAATGCATCAGTGCTGAAGGGACAAGACCATAAATAGAAAAAGGCCCTGAGGGCAGCAGCTGCAGTTAATGAACAAAGAACAATGTGAAAACAGTGTAAGAAAGGGATTGTGGGACTGCATGCCGGTCATCTGAACCACTGTCCATTACAGGAGAGTGGTTCAGACCACAAATACTTATTGAACACTTATATGAAGAGAGCTCACTGTCCAGGCACTAGACATGACAGAAAATAAAAGTCTAAGATAGAATGCCATCATAGAGGCAGGTATATATAAAAGAATCAATCAACCAATACAATAGCTACCATTTCTTAGAGACCCACCAGGTGCCATGCCCTGTGCCGGTGCTTCACATTCATCATCTCATTTAATAGTCACAGAAATCCTAACCAGTAGAGACTTGTTCTCCTATTGAAGAGACTTAGGAAATTTAGTTTTCTTATCCAAAGTTACAAAATAACTGGTAGAAACCTGATGCAAGTCCAGTTCTGACTGACTTCAAACACCACCATATACTGCCTCCTAAAGGAGCAATAAAGAAGGAATGGCTAACTCAGGGAAACAAGGATGGCTTGTCAGGAAGGGGGCCCTTCCCATGCGTTTAGAAGGGACAATAGCACGGTGGCTAATGGAGGCAGACACGGAGGGAGTATAAAACTGTGGGTTGCTTGGTTTTGTTGAGGTTGGTGGATGGATGGGAGAAGCAAGGATGTAAGTTGTTGAAAGCCATGGCATTGTCCAGAGTTTGGACTTTTTCCTATAGATGACAGTGACTCACTGCAGATTCTAAGCAGGGAGATATAATCAGGAAGGCTACTGTACTGGCAGACTGCAGGATGGTGGTGAGGAGACCAATTAGAAGGAAATGGAAATATTTATAATGAGAGGTGATGGGATTACATCCAAAGTTGCACAGGGACATAAGGAGAGGATACAATAAACTTGAGAAATATTTTTTCGGGTGGAATTTACAGGCCTAGTATTCAATTTTATATGATGAGAGAGAGAAAAAGCAGAGCGAAGGTGCCCTAAGATGGCAGCACCCTTACACCACCTAACTGTTCTCAGGAGCCTCAGGCTGGGGGCCTCCGTTTGTGATTTTATCCTGAGCACCACAAATATTAGGGGTGGGTCTTCAGTTAGGTCACTGGTTTGGGTAATTGGGTGGATCATTAAACAACACTGTGAATATAGGAGGAGTTGCCAGTTTGGGGGAAAAGAACCAAACTACTCGGTTTGAGATATTTGTGAGATGGCGGATGAATGATGCCCTGCTATAAAAAAAAAGTACTGTGTGTCTGGTTTTGTCTATTTTTGTTTGTATGTGTAATAGAAAAAAAACAGACTTTATTTTTTTATGTTTGTTAACAGCTTTCAAGCCCCAGTGCTTCCCAGTCCCCCTTCTGCCCCTGTGCTTAGGCAAGCTGATGAGAAAGCCTGCTGTTCTATTAAATTTGAACCTCCCAAACCGTAGCCCATACAAGGGGCTCAGCCTAGCACGCCCCCTCTGACCACGATGAAACTCCAAGCCAGGTCCCCACCCTGCTTTCTCTTGAGCCAGTGTGGGGTGCTCTGGGTGCTGCCCTGTTCTCCCAGCACAGCTGCATTACGTGAGCAATAAGCTTGTTCATGCCCTCTTGGCGCATATGTGATGTCATCAAGACACATTTTGAGGGGGAAGCCCTTGCTGGCTCTGCATGGAGGCAACAACAGTATAATTTCTTCAAAATGTATTCTACCGCTTCTCTAATGTGGGTCCCACTGATCTCTCAGAAAACATCCTCTCTCTCTAAGGGTGTGTTAGCTCTCAGTGCATTGTTCTTTCTTCAGTGTGTTTTCTGTTGGCACAGGAGCCACTTTAGAAAGATTGGAACCATGAATTATGCCAAGGCCTTTCAAAATTTATTTTAGATTGAGGTATAGTTGGTGTATGGTATTATATTAGTTTTAGGTGTACAACATAGTGATTCAGAAATTACATACATTACAAAATGCTTGCCACAATAAATGTAGTTACCATTTATCACCATACAAAGTTATGACAATAATATTATTGACTATATTCCCTATGCTGTACTTTTCATTCTTGTAAGTTACTTATTTTATAGCTGGAACTTTGTACCTCTTAATCCCTTTCACCTATTTGGCCTATCCACCACCCAACTCCTTTCTGGCAACCACCATTTTGTTCTATTTATGAATCTATTTTTGTTTTTGTTTGCTTATCTGTTCAGTTGTTTTGTTTTTCAGATTCATGTATAAGTGAAATCATATGGTATTTGTTTTTCTCTGACATATTTATCTTAGCATAATACCCTCTAGGTGTCCATCCATGTTGTCACAAATGGTGATTTTCATTATTTTTTATGGCTGAGTAGTATTCATTTTGTATATATACCACATCTTCTTATCCATTCCTCTATTGATGGACACTTAGGTTGCTTCCTTATCTTGGCTACTGTATTAATGCTGCAATAAAAATGGCTGCATATATCTTTTTAGATTAGTATTTTTTTTTCTTCGGGTATGCCAAGGGCCTTTGATGCTCTGCATAACTGTTCTCTAGAATGTTTGCCTTGTTAAGATTTTTTTTAAAGTTTATTTTGATATCATTAATCTATAATTAAATAAGCAATATTATGGTGATTACACTACCCCCTTGTTAAGATTTGAAGACTAAAGTTAGGATCTTGAAAACCAACAAGATGAAATGGTGATGAAACAAGTTGGTATCAGAACAATTAGTTTCCTAAGCCCACAACAGTCAAAAAGGATATCCTGCTATTTGAAAGCTGTTAAAGTGCTGCAAATTCCCTGTGAAATATTTAGTTGAATTATCATCTCAATTCCTTCCCTGAACCTAATCTTCTAACAAGCATTCTTTCACAAGTATCCTTGCCTCTGTTTTTTGTTTGCCTCGGCTTGTTTGTTTTTGCTTCCCTTATCTGGGGTAATCTCTTGTGTTAAAGGCTTTCACATGGCTTTTAATCTGATATTAATCTCTTTGTCAATGAAGAAGTATTGGAATTTAGTTTCAGTTTGTATGAACCAACAGGTTGGGTAAGAAACCGGGGGAGGGAGAAATGGAGAGATGTTGGTCAAAGGGTACAGTTTCAGTCATGCCAAGATGCCAAGATGAGTAAGTTCTGGAGATCTAACGCACAGCATGGGGGGCTGTAGTTAACAGTACTGTGTTGTTTACTTGAAATTTGCTGAGGGTGGATCTTAAGTGTTTTCACCACACACACAAAAAAAGAAAATAGTAACCATATGAGCTGATGGATACATTAATTGGCTTAATTGTGTTCACTATTTCACAGTGTATACACAAATGAGAACACCAAGTTGTACACCTTAAATATACACAATTTCTATTTGTCCATTATACCTAAATAAAGCTGGGGACAGAAAAATAGAAACCTCATGTAGAAGCTTCTATTTTTTTTCTATGTAAATGTTTCATTCAATATTCTGATGGCTTTTATTTTCAGCCATGCGATTTTTAGTTTTACTTTTCTTTTTTTGTTTCCAACATGGGTTTCTTTTCTATAATACTTATATGTAATACTTATAAAGGAAATCCTGGGGCAAAATACCTCTAAAAACCGAAATCAGTCACAGGGAGAAATAAAGTTTAAAGTCCATAACTGCAGTCCGGGGCCATCTTTCTTTCCTGCTCCAGCAGAAGCAAAACTGACCCTCTCTTACCTCTCAGGTACAGATAAGCCCTCCTTGCCCAGGTAATTACCCATTGATATGGAACTTCTCTGCACCTCTGAAGAATGATGCAAATACACTAAAGCCATACTTCTTTCCACCTCTGAATGCCTATTGATATGCAGATGTACTAAAGCCAGGTGAGATATTCTGGAAATGTTACAATTTTACTCACATTATATTTTTCTTTTAAATTGGTCTCCTGGCTCCGCCTACTTAATTCTCGTGTTGTCTATAACTTCTTTTAAACTGCAAAGAAATATTTAACTAAACTATTTTTAAAACAGCTTTATTAAGGTATAACTCACATAAAATGCACATATTAAAAAATATGAAAGTTGATAAGATTTGGCATATCCACACATTCGTGAAACCATCATCACAGCCAAGATAATGAATAGATCTATCATTCCCCAGTTTCTTCTGAACCCTTTGCAATTCCTCCTTCTGCTATTTCTCTTCCCCATATTCACAATCAGTGATCTCCTCACTATACATTAGTTTACATTTCCTTGAACTTTATGTAATAAAATCACAGAATATGTACTAGTTTCTGTTTGGCTTCTTTCACTCCACAAAATAATTTCAAGATTTATCCATAATAAAATGTGTATTGATATCCATTCCTTTAGAAAAACATTTTTATTTTATAATAATTTTAGATTTATAAAGAGGTTCCAGAGTACAGCAAGCTCCTAAATACCCTTTACTCAGCCTCCCTAAATGTTAACATCTTATGTAACTGTGGTACTTTAGTCAAAACAAAGAAATCAATATCGTTACACTACTAATGACTAAACTATAGCCTTTATTTGGAATACACCATTTTCCTACCATTTTTTTCTTCATGTGCCAGAATCCAAACTAGGAAATCACAGTGCATTTAGTCTTCATGTCTCTTGGTCTCCTCTGATAACTGACAATTCGTAGCTTCTGCTTGAGTTTTATGACCTTTATAGTTTTTAAGAATATTGGTCAGGTATTTTATAGAAATGTCATTTTTTTAAATTTCTGAGTTGTGTTCCAGTCTATGGACACACCACCCTTCGTTTATCCATTCACCTGTTGCTGGGATTTTGTGCTGTCTCCAGTTCTTGGCTATTACACATAAAACTGCAATGAACATTCATGTACAAGTGCTTGTATGGACATATGCTTTCCTTTCTCTTGGGTAAATAACTAGGAGTTGAATGAATAAATCATATGAGAGATGTATTAAACATACATCTTTTTAAAAACATACAATTAAAAAAAAATTGCTAAACTGTTTTCTAAATTGGTTATACAACTTAGCATCTTTGCCAGCAGTGTGTGTGCCTCTAGTTTCTTCACATCCTGGCTAACACTTGGTATGGTCAGACTTTAATTTAAGCTGTCACTGTAGAAGTATAGCAGTACCTCACTGTGATTGTATTTGCATTTCCCTAATAATTAATAATGTTCTTATTTATGTACTTTTTATGTACTTATTTGTCATCCGTCTGTCTTTGGTGAACTGTCTCTACCATGTTTTGATACCTGAGGAGGCTCAACTTTCTGTAGTCTCAGAGTTTTCTTGGGTTCTCCTTCTTTTATTGCTTTAAAACTTAACATTAGAACTAACTTGTATATGGTTTAAAGATCATATTGTTGATGGGATTATATTACACTTATGATTGACTTTAGGGAAACTGACACCTTCACGATCTCAAGTGTTTTCCAATAACACGATACATCTTCCATTTGTTCAAGTTTTTTCATGTTCTCATGTAATAGCATTTTAAGGTCTTATTCATATTGATCTTATACATTTCTTGCTATGCTTATGCCTAGGTAATTTATCATTTTTGATGCTGTTGTAATGGCAACTTTTCTTCTAATAATATTTTCTAATTTCTTGTTATTTGCACATATGAAGGTTATTGATTTCTGCATGTTAATTTTTAACCTAGCCACCCCACTGAATTCTCTTTCATTTCTGATAGTTTCCATTTGATTATTTTGAGTTTTCCAGGAAAATAATTTTACTTTCTTCTTTTCAATTTCTATATCTCTAAATCTTTTTATCTTTTCTAAGTGTGCTATTTTTTCCAAGAAAATATTAAATAGCAGTGGAGATAATAGTCATGGTCTCAAGTGTTTGACCATTATGTTTGTATTGCCATAACATAAATGTTGCAAAAATGTTTCTCATTTTTAGTACCTGCTGGCTGCTAAAGTGCATGGTTTTGGGGTGGGAGAAGAGTAATCTGGGTCATTATACAGCTTCTTCTCAGAATACACATATGGACTCAGTTCTTTCTTTTTTTGGTTAGATAGTACTTTCTTCAGTTTTGACATTCAAGAGTTGTAGCTTACACCAAAACTCTACGTCACAGTATCTCCTATCATTTCTTCACTATGCTTCTTATTTGACAGTCTCTTCACAAGCTAACTGGGTTACAGACTAGGAATGATGTGTGGTCATGGCTTTGCTTCAGTCTCACCTTTCCTGATGCTCTGGGCTGTCACACTGGAATCTTCAGTGGCATTTCTTGCCACACTTCCCCAGTTCATGACTCTACATCCCACATTCTACTTAACAGAGAGTGAAGGGTTCCCATTTGGGCTTTCTTAAAGTCTGAGTTGCACATATTGATTTTTAGTTTCCAGCTCACTTTCTTAGCTAGATACGCTTTTCAGCATGAGGGCTAGGGTTGTAGCAAATGACCAATAAACCTTATTTATGGTATTTTTCTGCATTTTTTTATGCTCTGTGTTTTCTCTGGGTATAGGATGAGGACAGTAGGTTTATCTATATTTATCCTCTTATTTTGACTCAGGAATCTCCCCAATTAATTTTCAAATAAGAAAAATGTACATATTACCCTTTGAAATAATTACTTTAATACAGAATATACTCTGCTAATGATGATATTTTGCAAAGGTTCTCTTTGGAAACTCTGGAAACGATCCCTCCTTTGGAAACAAGTTCAGGACTACCTTTGGTGACATAAAACCCATCTAATTACTCCATAGTCACATCTCATTTTTAATGCAAAGGGATCCCGCTTAAATGCCCACCTCACTTTTCAGTCACTGAATAATTCTGGACTAATTTTAAAATTAAATTTATCACCAAACACTGAAAACTTAATACTATTAAAAATTTTCAAATAAATGTCCCAAGTACATTTCTTCTTTGTTTTTCTCAGAGACAGCTCAAAAAGCATGTATTTTTCTTTCTTACTTTCCCCCAGGGTGCAACTGTTTCCCTAAGAATTAATGTTAGGCAGAATTATCCATTCCACTTTTATGATTATTCCACTTTATGAATATTTTATGAGTTAAAAACTTGTCACTCACCTTTAAAAATCTTATAATATTTTCAATTTTCCAAACTGTGTTTCATCACAGAACTGTATTGAGAGTGGTTTATAGCTGATACATGAAAAAGGGCCCTAATGGTAAAGAAGTTTGAGAACCACAGATAAACGAAGTTAAGCAAATTTCTTTGTTTCAGTACTTCTGAGACACTTTTATATGCTAATGTGCACTGTGAATATCCAAGACAGATATGCTACATAGCATTTCCTAGATCAGGCTGGTTAACCGGATTCTCTCCTTCCTTTTTTATCATTTACTTCACATCTTTCCCAAAGTGTATAATATTCAAGTAAGAACATTAATATATAATGCAGCAAAGATATCTCTTGTCACTTTTCTCTATTTTTCCCCTTCTTCTCATGATCTAGGACATCAAGTGAAACAATTCAGTAAGAAAAGCATGAATCTGTGGTATTTGAGCCAAGACTGTTCCCTTCTCCCGACTCTCAGCTCAGTGAGGCAGACACTCCATTTCAGACTTATGCAGCCAAGAACAAAGGTCTCTCCCTCACTCCAGCCCCAAGTTAAAGGGCTTCCTTCCTGAGAGCAATAGGACATCATCATTTCTCATGCTACCGCTGTTAGCTATTGCTGAGATCTCTGATGAGTCTGGCTGTGAGGTGGGACTCCCTTCTGCAAAGCCACCACTCATGGAAGGAAGACTACTCAGGTGAAGAACTTTTGGCAATATTAGGGTCTTTATCATTCTTGCCCTGGCTCACAAGGAGAGGTGAATTGGGAAGACTTCAGCCTATGGATTTTCCCTTCACCAGGTCCTCAACTACTAAAGTGGGGACATCACTCAGAGAAAGAAAGGGCATTAAAATCACTAAGAAATAATGGCTGAAAACTCCCCCAAATTTGTGGGAAAATACTAACCTACACATCTGAGAAGCTCAACACACTCCAGATAGGATAAACAAACTGCAAGTAGGATCCATAAACAGACACATGACAACAAAATGCTCAAAGTCAGAGACAAAGAAAAAACCTTGAGAATAACAAAAGAAAAATGACTCATCACCTGCAATGGAACCCCAATAATATTAACAGCTAATTTTCCAGCATAAACAACAGAGGTCTGAAGGAAGTGGTACTACATATTCAAAGTACTCAGAACATACCACCAAAAGAGTTAGCCAAGAATCCTATAGCCTGTGAGGCTATCTTTAAAAGTGAAGGCTAAACAAAGACATTCCAGATAAACAAAACAGAGAGAATTTACTGCTGGCAGTCCTGCCTTATAAGCACATTAAAGAAAGTTCATTTGGCTAAAAGCAAGTGACTCTCTCTATGGTAATTTGAATCCACACACACAAAAAAACAAAGAGCACCAGTTAAGGTAACTGTAATTGTAAAAGACATTATAAATGCATATTTTTCTCCTTTCTTCTCTCAATTGATCTAAATATCAATTGTATAAAGTATCTATAATACATTATTGGACTTACATCATATAGAAATATAATGCATTTGCCAATAGCAGCACAAAGGAGACAAGTAGGACAAACTTGTAATGGGCTAAAAAAATAACTACAGATGGTAAAATAATAATTAGAACAATGAATTCCTGGGTCTGTAACATTAATCGATGTAATGCATATAACAATGATATCACAAAAAGGGGGACAAAGGATAAGAGCTATACAAGAGAAATGTTTCTATATGTCACTGCAATTAAGATAGTATAAATCTGAAGCTGATCCTTACTAGTTAAGTTGTATATTGTAAACTCTACAGCAACCACTAAAGAAAACCAAGACCAAAAACCTCAAAAAAAGTGAAAAAAAGAATTTAAGAAATATAATGATACATTAGAAAATACTCACTTATTGCAAAGGAAGCACTAAAGAAAGAAGAGAGGCACAATTAAGACATGAGACATAGAAAATAAAAAGAAAAGTAGCAGATATAAATCAAATTATATAAAAAATAACATTAAATGTGAGTGGATTAAATAATCCATCAAAAAGTAGAGATTGTTAAGACTGGACAAATAGGCTAGTCTTTTTCACACCTGCATGTATATAAAACTCTTCCTTAAATGTTCTTCCCATCTTGTTCACCTCCCTCACGCCATTCAAAATATAATAACAACATGAAGGCCTGTTTTTAGTATTTGCAGGGAAAGGTTAAAATGCAAGCCAAATGTCATATTGAATAGTTACTAAATATTTTTTAAATAATTTTAATGATAAATAATATTAAATATTTAAAAGTTGGAAACCAAGTTGACAAACTGTCAAATAAAATATGGCCACTCTTCCAACTTTCATAACAACTTGGGTCTGAATTCTAAATTATTGAATTCCCTGGTTTTCCATTCCAGAATGGCAGTATTAGGAGATCCATGCCCTCCCTGGTCTTCAGTTCCTAGCATTTTAGCCCATGGCCCAACCTCCCTTCTTTCTTCATCCTCAGCTTCGTCCCACATTACAAGAGGATGCACATAACCAGAGCCCCATTTACTTCCCTAAGGCAAACAGTTGCCTCTTGCTACTCCTTGGGCCACATGAGCTGTCATGGCCACTTTCTGGAAGGTGGGACCACAGAAGATAGCTGCCTAGGCTCTGGAACTGGACATGATAATTTGGACAGAGTATTACAAGGGTCAGTGTACTTGGAACTTGGGAGATATGGCTCTGTGTACTCCATTATCTTAGCCATACAGCCTTTTAGACCTATGAGGGTGGTTAGAAGAAACAGGAGTAGGGACATCTCAAAGCACAGTAACAAGGAAAGGGGAACCTCCTGCCCTGGAATAAGGATATTGATAATATATTGTCTGGATCAGTCTTGGAATCCTGCAAGTTCCAGTTTAGGTGACATGGAAAGAATATATAGAGGACCTGATGAAAGCAATTTGTAATTTTCATCTTTCAGTCTCCTTTGGTGCTCTTTTTAGAACATTAAAGGAGGTCCAAATGATAACACATACCTCTTAATATCCCTTTCATTGTTCCAACTGCCAATCAAGTCTCTTCATACCATAGCTATGCCCAGGCCTCTCTTTTGTCACTTCTCATTTTCACTCCCAATCAAAACTTCCTCCTTTTATTTCTGCTGTCACTCTTTCCTTATGCTTCTGCTAATTTTCCTCTCTCCTTGGCAAACTTTTCTCTCTTTTTTTTGTTCTCTCTATATAAATTGCTGAAATTATCACAAGGTCTAAAAGAGATTATTAAGGACAGGAGCAAATATGAGCAAGCATTCTAGAAGTTTCATTAGGATAAGGGTAGAAATAGAGGCAGTAATGAGGTTACATAAAAAAGCACTCAGGGAAACTTTTTTGGCCTTCATTTTATCTTACCTTCAATATCTGATAAACTACATTTTAATGATTTGGGCTTCTAAATGTTGAAATACATAGAGAGTTTCAAGAAGAAATATTTTCATGTAAAATCATAAATGTAAACTTAACAAGAGCAAATCCAGTGGAATGGTGTTAAAGGTAAGTCTTATTACAGCATAACTTTAGATTTGGACACCTGAAGGAAAACTCCAGACTGTCTAAAATATCTAATAGTTCCTGGGCTTTAAAAATCTTACATTGAATTAAGTTCAATGGTGAAGAAGACTAATACATGAAATTCAGTAACACTGAATAATGCATGGAAGGATGAAAAAGTTATGAAGAGCAGGTGAAAGTAGACATTTTTGAAAAGTTGTATAAGCAGTGGAGAAAAATAAACAGAAGTATAATTGAATAAATTAATGTACCGTATTGCACCATATTATTGTTATAAAATGTTTTACTTTCAAAGGCAGTGGCTTTACCTGTTCATTAATCTTACTAAATTATTGGGGGTGTATGTACCAAAATTTTGGATTTCCAGAGATCACATCCTCAGTCCAAGTCATGAACTTGGTTTTTAAGCTTCCAGTTTGGTATGACAGAGGAGTTTTTCATGAAAAGCCTAGAAATTTCATTAAAACTTTATAGAGAGGTTAACACATCAGGTGGCTATTTTATGTAATGATGACCTTTATGATCTCTTTCAATTCTGAGATTCTATTATTCTATGGTTAAAATAGTCATTCAGGCATAGAGTCAATTTTCTTCCCTAAATTTATTCTAATGCTAATCGGAATCTCAAGTTGATTTATAGACTACCTAGTTGCATTTTACTTGATCATATTTTATAAAGTGGAACTTAAGAGTTCTACATTGGAAACTTTAGATTTGGATACATGAAGGAAAATTCCAGACTGTCTAAAAGTATTTAACAGTTCCTGGTGCTAGCCAGTACCTTGGAAAAAGCTTACACTGAATTCAGTTCAATGATGGACAAAAATGGTGCACAAAATATTTAAGTCAGTGTTTAAAAAATACACGTTAAGTAGCACCCTTCTTCTCCAACTAAACATTTATATCATATCCTAATACATTTAGAGGGTAAATGAGGAACTGTTCTGGTAAAAGTAGGATAAATGAGCCCAGAGCCCCACTCACTTAACTTCATCATTTAAACATTCCCCCTAAACACACACCCACACTACATATGCAAAACACACACATATTCATACACACACACCCTATATGAAAACCATTTGAGAATGACCAATTAACACTAGGTAAACAATGCAAGACAATTTGTGATTAACTCCCAAAATGACTGATATCATTCAGGGAATGAGAGAGATTAATATCCACTACCAACACTTTATGGAGTATGTAGAAGTGATCTATTGCTGTGTAAAAAATCAATTCCAAAACTTAGAGGCTTAAAATAACACTTATTATGTTGCAGTTTCTGTTGGGTCAGGAATCTGAGCGTAATTTAATTGGGTCATCCAGCTCAAGGTCAGCTCTCTTTAAAGCTCCAAGGTACTGGCCAGCACCACAGTCATCTCAAGGTTCTACTGCTACAGGATCTGGTTATAAATTTTCTTAGTAGTGTTTAATAGAATTCAGCTCATTGCAGGCTCTTGGTCTGAGAACTTCATCTCTTCACTGGCTGTGGTCTGGAGGCTACCCTCTGCTGTCTGTTATTCGGGCCCATAGGACAGCTCAGAACATGGCAGCTGGCTTTGTCAGAGCGAATGATAGGGCAAAAGGTGTATCAGCAAAATGAGTCACAGTCTCAAGGAATATAAAAAGATCTATACCCTTACAGAGTCAGTATTACTTAAGCTCTTAAACTTGAGAAATGTTTTGCTAATTATACTGAATCAGATGTTTTCTGTTCTTTAAAACTTTCTTAGAATTTTTTTCTTAATCTTTTTTGTTCTCCAGAAACTTGAGTATTAACCTTTTTTTAAATGCTGCATTTCAGACATCTAAATTTAAGGAATAGTTCATAATCCCAAGTGTATGTTTTGGGGAGAAGAAATAGGGAGTTAATTGGCATTGTGATAATGTCTCCAGACAAAACTTAACAACTTGATGTGTTTGAGATTATTCACGTTTCTGTTTGAAGTGTAGTTGACGTCTTTACTCCTGCCAGAGCATGGAGCCCCTCATTCATAGACTAATAAAAGCCAAAACCTCTGTCAGAGGTACTTGTCACTTAGAACAAATTATCTTAAAAGCAGCAAAACCAGGAAGCAAATGCTATGCCATGCATAGTGGTGTGGCATTTAGACAGTGGGCCGTGAGCAGGGGGCAATAGGGTAACTGACACTAGGTGATCTAAATGAACATCATGTAAACAAGGCACATTTTGAAAAGTGAGCTTTCTCCTGCATATCTGTTACTGAATTCTACTCAAAGCAATTCTAAATTCAAGATGATGGAATTCTTTTCAGTAGCACTTCAGTTATCAGGCCTCATTTTCTCAAGGAGAGACAGAGCAGCAAAGACAGAAAGCTGTTGTTTCCTAAAATTAAGCCCTGGGCAAATTAAAATTTTTCTGTTTCTTACCTAATACTGCCCTATAAAAATTTGAAATCACAGAGCTGGAAGGTAGGGCTAGGTTTTAAATGATTTTTGCCTCTCAGAGGAGTGTTTTTAAGAATAGAATCCTCACCTGCCCAGGAGGTCTTTGCATGTTGCATGGGACCAGCCCATAAATTTTACCAACGTATCCCCACTCCCACTTTTGCCTGTGTTTTCAACAACTTTCCCTTAATGTGGGTCCCAACAATTCCATCATTCAACCCAAACCCAAATCCCTACTGGCTACCATCTTCCTGGAGTAATGTTGCTGCCCTCCTGGCTGCCCCAGGCTGCTTCTGGCTGCTCCCCATCCCACTCCGCACCCTCTGACCTCCCACTCTACCACCATCCACACCCTGTCAAGGGCTCCCCTTCAGCTTTCTGTTGGACTCGCAAGAGACACTGCAGCATCTTCTCTCTGCACCATACTGAAAGCTGTCTGCCCAGCTGTGGAAAGCATTGCTTTGTCAGCCTGCTCTGCCAGATACTTGAAGTCCCTTCAAAGTGTTGTCCTTTCTACCTTCTTTGAGAAACTGTCACACGCGACTCTATTAGTTTTGACAGTGATGTATCCTCTCAGCTCTCTAAAATTTCTTTGCTTCAGGAGGCAAGGACCTTCAATGTTAGGTATTTTATCCCTCCCTCTGTGAACAAGGTTCAAGACCCTGTTTAGGGGTGGGCTTGGGCAAGGATTTTAACTTCGTGTACCATCACATCCTCAGACATAGTGGACATAGTGCTCCCAGACATGACTATCCCAGTTGTTGGGATAAGGGACATGCCAGTACCCTCACCAATCTCTGGGTTCCTTATATCATGCACTATAATTATCTAAGTTCTCTAGGAGAAGAGTTCAGTTTTAAGTTTCTATAATCATTCTTTCTACTGTCCTTAGAGTCTCTACACTGACATAACTTATATGATTAATTACCAGAGGAGTAAATCTTAATGCCTCTCTTTATTCTTAAAGAATAAATGTATAGGGTTGAACACTGTATTGAGTGGTTCAGACAGTTTAAAAATGATAGGACACAAAGTAGCAAAATGAAAAAAGAAGTTTGAGAAGGGAGAGAGTTCAACGTGAGCTGTAGCCAATAGGAGAACGTCACAGTCAAGGTGTAGCTTGACATGCACTTTGAAGGAAGAGAAGCTGAATGAAAATAGCTTAGGCAGGAGGGATGAATAACCATATACATTTATGCATTTGGATACCCAGTTATATGCAACAAACACTGATCCTTCCCCTCTGAAGAAAAAGACAATTTTTGTTGTTGTTCTTAGAAAACTAACAGCCTTACACTTCTGTAGCTAAAACTGTTGAGTTGGGTATTTCATAGTAAGACAACATAAACAACTTAATTCATGACTCAAGTGCTAATTTATAAGGAAATTCCTTTTCTTGGTATAATGTTTTAATTGTGTTGCTTAAAGGCCCCATTCAAAGAGTTAAAAGGAAAAAAAAGTTTAGAAAGGAAGACACTTGATATTGTTACCCATTCTTTTCGTGGGTAGATACATGTAATTTATGACACTATTAGTCAAAGTTGTCTAGAGAAGAAGAACTAATAGGATGTGTACACACACACACACACACACACACACACACAGACTTATTTCAAGGAACTGGCTCACATGATTATGGAGGTTGGCAAGTCCAAAATCTGCAGGATGAGCCTGTAAGCTGTAGACCCAGAGACGAGCTAATGCTGCAGTTCAAGTCCAAAGGCCACCTGCTGCAGAATTCACTTTTCCTTGGGGGAGGCCAATGTTTTGGTTCTATTCAAGCCTTCAACCGAATGGATGAGGCCCACTCACATTATGAGGCTTTACTCAAAGTCCAAAGTTAATTTCATCTAAAAATACCCTCACAGAAACATCCAGAAAAATGTTTGGCTGAAAATGTGGATATCGTGGCTCAGCCAAGTTCACACATAAAATTAACCATCATTGACACTCAGTTTTTTTCCTGTGATCCTAGTGACCGGGGGTAAGTCATTCACTCATCTTCCTGGCCCTCAGTCTTCTCTTTTGTAAAATGAGGAGAGATGATTTCTAAGTTCCCTTCTATGCTAACCTCACAATAACCCTTTCCTTCATACAGTCTTTCTCATTTTTCTATCTTTCTTACCCCAAATAGACTTTATAAATATATAACAAAACAGGCAGAAGCAATTGATGATTAGTTGATCTAACTCTGAGAGGCTGTGACACCAATAATTAACTTATTTTTCCAATGGGAAGATAGCATTCCCATGCATTGTTAGAAGGATGTTTCAACTGCACTTCTTTTTACTTGTACTGATAGGTTTGAGCTCTCTCATCCTCATTTTCTCAGCTGCTTACCTTAAGACTAAAGGAACATATGATAAGAAAACTTTCTATTACTTCAGTGTAGACTGTGCCCTTAGAACAAAGTTATCTGGCTTCCAGGAGAAATAACGACCTTATTTGCATTTAAAATATTCTCTAATCAATTGAGCCAACTAAGCTAATGATCTAAGGTTTTTGTCAGTGTAGCTAATACACTAGGATTCATGAGAAAATGTCTTGCATTTTAAAGTACCAAACTCAAATGGCCAAAGGATGTCAACAGACCCTACCAAGATTTCTAATTTAAGGCATGATTACTACATGTAAATCTGCTAGAGGGCTTGGCCATCCTGAATTAAGGATGGAAAAGTAGGGTGTTAAGAAGTACTGGCTTATTAAAAGTTCTCTATTCTTGGTACATAGTTCTGCCTTTCTAGTGCATGCATATGGTTTTAATGTCATTAATCAGAAACAGTCATAATCAGAATTTTAAAAAATAAAGAGGAACCTTCTTCCCAGAGTGCGATGGCCATCCAGAAGGCTTAACCAGGCTCTGGAGATTTCCCTCAGACTCAACCCTGTGTGAACATCCTTGGATTCAGTCTGCAAAAACAGCTTAATGGCCCTTAAGGGGATGCATGGGAGGTAACTGGAATGAGACCATTTGTAAAACCAGGTGACCGATTGAGGCAGATAAACCAGATACTATAGAGCAGAGCAATACAGCTACACCCACAATTCCTTTAAAAAAATGTGGAGGAAATGGGCAGTGTCTTGAAGAAAATAATTTAAAAAGATATGTCTTAATTCAATAAACAAGGAAATCCAGGCTTCAGTCCTTGTAGAATGAATTTAGCTACTTTTAACCAAATGGTCTATATGATATTTTTGAGATTTGTAGAAAGAGTCTTGCTTATTTATGCTGAGGCCATTTATCACAGAGCATTAGAACATTACAAAAGTACACCTAAAATTGACTTACCAAGACTCAGGAGGCTTAACTAAAATTGATTCTTAAAGAATAAATGGATGTGTTAAGAACATCATATGTGTTTTATGCCCTTAGAGAATAAATCTTCACAATGCAGCTGTGGTCTTTGGAATGTACTAATTTCTATTAAAAAAAAAATATATATATAGTGTGTGTGTGTGTGTGTGTGTGTGTGTGTATGTGTGTGTGCTGCAAAAACACTCTTTAATAACAGTAGCAATATTAACTGTACTAAAATATGTGAGCTTTCAAAATTCCCTCTTTTAGCCTAACATTTCTGTTTTTGAGTCTGAAATTTTTCTTAATATGTAATATTGATAATAGGAATTTTACAGACTATAGGGAAAGTGAGTTCTGTTAGCTGGTTTGTCATATGTATCAGTTTCATAACTGATCTAGTTAAACAAATCCTCAAATATATGCATGTCTAAAATTTGATTTGTTTCCCTGGAAAGTTATATCTATAACATCACTAAAATTTTTCTTTAAATCCAATCCAATGAGCATTTTTCAGTTCACTCCTGCTCATTTAATTGAAAGGGAAGAGCTGTATCTTATTTCTTCTACTTCATCTTGTGTACTCTTGTGCTTCCTCCCTCTGCTCCAGCAATCCTTCCCTACAGTTCCTCAGATGGTCCACGCTCTTTCTTGTCTCAGAGTGTTTGCACATTCTATTCCCTCTGATTGAAACACCCTTCCTCCCTACTCTTTACTTGCATTAATTCTCACTCATAGTTCAGAAGGTCTGTCACTCACCTTTCCAATCTAATTGAAGTCCCTATTATTCTCTTTTATTGCATCTCTTTTTCCCCCCATTTTGCTGTTTCCAAAATTTATCATGTTTCCTTGTGTGTATCTTCCTCTAACTTTCAAATTCCATGAAGTCAGTGAAAATTTCACTCCTATTACTGTAGTGCCAAGCACACTGTAATTGCTCAGTATGTATTTACTGAATGAATGAAAAAGTTAATCATGGGAATTTCAACCCTCTAAATAGTTGTAAAACAGTTGAAGTGGAGCACAGGATAAAATCTCGACTCACTTTTCTGACAACCTTATTTCTCAAAGAGTAGGTGAAACAACATAGGTATCCACCTTCCCTGATTTAGGTATGATGATTAAGTACTTTTTATTGAAGAATCTTGGAGGATATAGTAGTAGAAAAAGAAGAGATCACTAAACATTGTTATAAACGTTTACTCACAGATTCATGGAAACAAGACCTGTCCTGTTTTTATTCTGGAATCTGTGAAGGCCAAAAAAGCTAATGTATATCAGGAAACTTTGGAAACTGTAAAGCCTTATACAACTATAAAATGGTAATAGTTACATGCCAGTTTGGGGACAGGATATTTCACATATTCAAATAAATAATAGATATAAACTACATAAGCAAAAGGGCTTCTAAAATAATAAGTGAAGCAGGCTGAGGCACTTAATTTTAGCTCTGAAATAATAAATATTACTTATATAAAATGTGTATGGTTAAGATTTAAAAATAGAAAAAAACAGAACTTCCCTTAATTTTATCCCTTGGAAATAATCATGTTTAACATTTTGCAGACATGTTGACATTTCATGTTTGTTTTTAGTAACAAAAATGGTATAATTTTCTAAAATTGCCTTGGAATTGTTTCACTTAATGATAGAATCCTTACTGCATGATTAGAATTTCCCATGTTTAGCTACTCATTCATTCTTGCATTTCTTCACTGATCTAGTAATTGTCTACTGAGCACCCACTCTATGCAAAGTATGGTATTTGGTGTTGGGAAGACAGTGGTGGTCAAGACAGAAAATAACCCAAAATTACTCCATTAAACATTTATTTCCAGTACTGATAAATGCTAGGAGGAGAGGTACATGCCGCAAATGCACTTAATGGGGTGTCTGACCTAGTTGGGGCGTGGATGGTTAGAGAAGGCATATTCTGAGCCATTGAAAGATAAACAGAAATTAACTAAGCAAACAGCCAAAAAGCTGGCCTATGCAAAGACCTTACTGTAGGAAGGTACATGCAAGTCAGATTTTTGGATGGGAACAGAGATTGGAGCAGCATTCAGAAGTCAAATCCTGAATATACTCTCGAAATAATTCCAGCTAAGAAACAAACAGACAAAACAGAGGAGAAATAGTCAAGGATCCAAAGAATGGGATGTTCTTTCATAGTCAGATTTTAGCAGAATACCTACAAACTGTGAAAGAAAGGACATAGAATAAAAAAGTTTTATTATTTAAAGATCAATTCAAATGTCCCACAGTTGAGGCACCTCCTCTGATTTAAAGTCAGTTGGGATATCAGATTGAGCTTGATATAACTCAGTCATTCCCTACCTGTTGGAAATAGACCCTAGTGGAGTTATTGCACAGACCCAGTGAATCCCAAGCATACCACACACCATCTTCATAGATGTGTTTCTCTGAATTCTTTTTCATATGTATGTGGATGGGTGTTGGATTTTTAAAAGCACCATTTCTTCCTAAGAACTGTATCATCCACTTCTGCATTATATCACTAATCCCTAGGCTGTATTTATTTCCCCCTCTATTGTCCTTAGGTCCAGGTTCACTGGCATGCTTTGCAATTTTTTCTGTCATAATCCTTAAGGAAATTTAATGTTGACATCATAGAGAATCCTTCTAACAGTGTCCTGACCTCTTGGTTACTTGGCCTACTTTTCCTCAGTGACTATGTCCATCATCCTAATGTTAGGCAGGAAAATAGATACGAGGGGGATGGAGGGAGAAGGCCAGTAAAGCCCACTACAAGTGACTCAAAAAGTTAACCAGTTAAAACTAGAAAGTCAGAAAAGACTCAAGAGTTAATGAGTTAATCAGTTAAAGCTCAAAAGGCTAACAGCAACTTGGCCTGGAATGTTTGAATATTCTCCAGATAAAGGAGGGTATCTCAGCATAGCCCATGTCTTTATTGTGTTAATCATACAGGCCCATCTTATTTTTTTTAACTTTACCTATATGCTGTTTTTCCACCTTCAGCCCTAATCAAGTAATTTGCAACCTGGGCAATAAATTTAGCAAGCAGGCCCAGTCATAAATAACATAGTAAAAGGCAAGAAGGATTCCATCTTAAAGATAAGATTGCATTTTAAAACCCAGGAAGTTAAGAAGTGAGATTCTTAACTTACTCTTTAGCAAACAGACAATAACTCAACCCACCTTGGGGGATGGGCAGATGGTCTTGTTTGATATGCCCCCAGATCAAGAAGCTGTATCTCAAGGGGAAATCAAAGCAGTAAATTTCTTGTGTTAAGTTAATTTTAAATATTTGGAGACCACTTAACAAGCCTGCACCCCCAGCCCTTTGTCACATTCCTGAAAAATCCTTAAAAGGGAGAATCTTCAACCTTTCAGGGCATACCTCTCTCTGAGGTTGCCCACACTTTTTAAGTGTGTAGACTTTCTCTCTTCAACCTTTCAGGGCACCTCTCCTCCCTGAGGTTGCCTGTACTTTTTCTCTCTTTAAGTAACTTCTTTTTTCTTTTTTTTTTAGTTGTTGCCTTTCTGCCTCCTCCAACTTAAGGGGGTCTTAATAAGTGAGCTGGTGGGTGTTTTAATAGGGCGGAGAAGGGGTGGGGGGGTGAGGGGAGTAGAGAACGGAGGTGTGGACTTCTTTAAGTAACTTTAAATAAAACTTTTACTCTGCTTCACTACTGTATCTCTGCCCTTCAATTCTTTGTTGCAGTGGGGACAAGAATGGAGGAAAATACACAACACCCCCCTGACACTAACACTGCTATTCATTTTTTATTTTTACCAATAACTAAATCTCAGCAATTTCAACTCTCATATTCTTCTGTGTTGGGAAGATCATCACAGACAGACTGTCCTCTTTTGGAATATTTCTAAGAATAAACATACACGTTTAAACTTAATAGTGATTTATGACTTAAAAAACTTCTGCATTATCCCTTAGACTTTTCACTTGACATCTCTCAACCAGTCTCTTTTGCAATCCTGGCAACCGATGAAGTTGAAGTTTAGTTCATATCTGTTTTATGCCAGTCTCAGCCTATCTGCTACTGGCTAGAAATGCCTGGGGACACTCATCTGGGCCCCTGTGAGCTTCCCACAGGGAAAAGATGTCTTTCTTTTCCAAACCAGTGTTACAACTGGACTGACCCTTGTGGTTCTTATGATTGTAAGATGCCATTCGGCAACAATCACCAGGGAACTTTGAAAAAATAAAGGTTTATTACTTATAAGACTTGGAAATTACACAGCACACCTGGGGCCACGAAGAAAGTTTACAGGGTAAAGAGAGGAGGGCAGAGAAGGCTTGGCTGTTCTGCTTTTACTGGGGTCCAGGGAGGGAACTAGGGTTTCCCATGCTCACTCTTTAATAGTGAATTTAAAACATAAGAGTGAAAATTTGAAGCATGGGAAACAAAAAAATGGCCAAATGTGCAGTTATTAAAATCAAGAACTCTAAAACAACAAAGCCTCAGTGGGGGAGGTGGCCTGGCTCTTTATCTAGTGTTATGGCTGGTGATGTGTTTTTCCCAAGAGCTGTCTTTGAAGTGGGTATCTCTTTGAATTGGATGGCTTGGCAATCAAAGCTTAAGTCATGCATCTGCATTATAAAAAAGAAATAAAACTTAACTGTCAGGGTTTAAACCACAATATCCCTAGGTTCTAATATATTAGGTAGCCTATAACATCACTAGAACCTCACCCATATACGCAAATTTAGGAAAAATATGCAGAGTCACCCTGAGCCACAAAACCCTATTTTTTGCAAGGAAAATCATGCAAAAATTAGCCTTCTGCCTATTTAAACTTTGAGGTGAACCAAAGGAAGTATAAGAGAGAAGGGGACTTTAAAAGTGGGGAGAATGAAATTGTAACAGGTAACACATATATGCTAGGATTGTGGGAAAATTTATTTTGTGATAAGCAGTAAATATTTTGTTACTAAACTTGTTAACACTGCTTTGTAAACTTTAAGATATAACTGAAAGTGCTCAACTTCAGTATCCTCACTGGCTTAGAGCCAGAAAACTTCTTTAATTCAGAGTTCAACATTTCATAGATTCTCCACACATGTTTATTAGCTGGCTAATTTTTTTCAGGATTCAACTATTTTGATAATAAATGTCAGAACAGGAATTAGTAAATTAATTCCTGCATAATGAATGAAGTTTAATTTCTAATGGCACAGAGATTCTTGAAACTCAAGAAAATACTGGAATGGGTATGGGTGTGTGTGTGTTTTCTAAGGAAACTATTGATATTTTTTTAGTGCATTTCATTCATCTGTAAATCAGAGGAGGGGAAATCCTGGGGCAAAATATCTAGCTGAAACCGAAATCAGTCAAAGGGAGAAATAAAGTTTAAAACCCGTTTATTGCTCACAAACAGCCATCCGGAATCTCTCTCTCTCTCCTGCTGTGGCAGAAGGGAGCGAAGATTTCCCCCAACCTCTTTGCTCCAGGTAAGCCCTAGCTCGCCCAGGTAATTACCCATTGATATGGAGATGAACTATTTCTCTCCACCCCTTGGAAATGTCTGTTGATATGGAGATGCACTAAAGCCAGGTGAGAGATTCTGGAAATACTGTAATTTTACTCACATCATCCATTCATTTATAAAGCATATTTATTGGAGCCCTACTTTTTGCCAGGCACTGGGCTAAGTTCTTAGTGATGTGGGGCAGGGACCTGGGACAAGCATCATGATTAATTTTCCAAAAAAGTTGAGATATTAACAGTATAGTAAGAACAAGAAGGATTCCATCTTTAAGCTAAGATTCCATTTTAAAAACCAGGAAGTTAGGAAGTAAGATTCCTAACATATTCTTTATCAAGCAGACAATAACTCAATCACCCTGGGAGCAGGGTGGGTGGTCTTGATTGATAGGGTCCCAGAGGGAAGCTGCTATCCTGGAGAGGAACTGACCAATATCTTGTGGTAGGTTAATTTTGCAGAATTATCTGGAGGACTGATAATAGAAGAGACTTAATGTCTCTCACCACAGATAAGCATTTTCAGATGACTTTACAAGTCTGTACCCCCTGGCCTTTTGAAAAATCCTTAAAAGAAGGAACCCTCCAACCTTGTAGCGTGCCTCCTCTCTAAGGATGCCTGCACTTTTTCTCCCTTTAAGTAAAGCTTTCTCACTGCTCACCTTAATTGCATTTTGTCTCTCTGCATTTTTCCAGTGGTAAGCATCTATGTTTCTTTGCTATTTCAGTCTATTTCTAAGTTTTCACTTAGTCTCCGCATTACTCCTGCTAAGTAGGGAGGGCTGCTGAGAGCTCAGATTCGGACCTGGAGTTCCTGTTGCCTGGGTCACCTGGACAGAACTGCAGGTGCAGGAGCCTGCCTGAAATTCTCCTTTCTTTGGGAAGTACTCAGAACATAATCTCACTCCGTCCCGTGCTCCACAGCTCCCCAAATCCTGGGGTGGTAGGGGATAGCCCCCATGCTGTGCAGATTCAAGCAGACATGGGACACCAAGTAACCCTGGCTTTAAGAGATGGAAAGGGAATCTCCCCTATACCAAGAGAATGTTCTGTGAACTTCCTCTCTTTCCCTTTGCACTACTTTCCTGTTCTCGGCTGCCTGCAAGGCTGCTGCCATTCATTTCTACTCTCGCTCTAATGAATTCCTTCCTTACCTGTACTTGTCCAACCTGCTTGAGAATTTTTTCTCATTCAGAGTCAAGAAGCCTTCCCTGTCTAGGTTGAGGTGTCACCTGGTGCACAGGGAGAGAAGTCCCAGACACAGCTACCCAGCAACATTAGGATATAAAGATGATAAGAGACCTTAGCTTTCTTTCTAGGACTGATGGAGGCAGACAATTCAAACAAGAGTGGCAGCACAGAGCTATTACTATTATATTGCAAGTGATTATAAGAGAAAAAACAGGAATAACAGCTACTCCAATATAAAGGAATTCAAGAAGCCTCACAGAGAAGAGTTATAACCTGAGACCTAAAGGATGAGTGCCAGAGAGCAAAGCCAAGATGGGTCTTAGGAGTGTGGTGAGGAGGGTAAGCGAGACATGTCTTCCGGTGGAGCCAGCCCGTGAGAGCAAGGGACATTTGACTACAAAGGTAATCTGACTACAGCACGATGTTTATGGAATGTTGAAAGATGAGACAGGAGAGGCAGAAGATTTTGGAGAGTCTTATAGCCATATTAAGGAGGGCTCATGGGAAATAGGGTTTTAAGCAGGAATTTGACAAGGTCATTATTAGATGCATTTTAAAAGTCCTACTGGCTTAATTGTTTTTCTGATATGTTTGCCTGCCACTATATTGATCATCAGGACTATTCGGCTAGTCTTGCTAATTCCAGATACCTCCCTCCTCACTTGGGGCTGTATAGTACATTTATCATAGGTTTTTAAAAGTACTCTGTAGAAATTTAATGAACTCTCCTAGGAATTTTGTATTTATTATTTAAATATTAATGCTGGAGCAATTACTTCAAAGTAAAATGACTCTGGGGAAGAGGCCAAGAAGTAAAGGTACCAATGAATTTTGCCTAATTATATGGGCCCAAGGAGGCTGATTAGTGTAGTATGTGAAACAATCTAGTCAGGAAAACATGATGGTTCTTCAAGTCCTCGGAAATTGCAAATCAAGCATGTTTTAGAATTTAGGTAATACTGACTCTGAGTTAAAGTCAGTTCACTGATTTTAAAACTGAGAACTTGAACTCAGGAGTTCGGCTTTGCTGTTCTGCTGAGGAGCTGAGAGCTTTATTGTCCCAGGAGACTGTTGATTTAGCAATTCACCCTGGCAACAGTGAGAACACTTGACTCAGGTCACACAAGAAAGAAATGGCAGCTCGGGGGTAGTACAACACATACCCAAGTGAGCACTGGAACCTGGGGAGTCCCCATTTTCCACTTCAGGAATAAATGCTTCTCATACAGTTGAGTTGAGATAGGGAAGGAAATGGTACAAAGGTCATGTCATTGTAAAATCAACAGCCTGTGAAAAAGGCCCAGCTTATTCTTTAACTTAATCTATGTGCTGTACTTCCTCTTCTTTCAACCTCTTAATCAATTAAGTAACTTTGTAACCAGGATAGGAGAGAGACCTCTGAAGTGTAAATGAATCTATGTGGATAAAGAATGCCAATATCTGGATCCACAGTCACCTAAGTAACCCTATTCTTAATACAAAACTTCAAAGGAATTATTAATCAGCTGTATACATCATGCTTTATGCTGACCCCTACCTAAAAGGCCCTATAAACACCAAACCCTAAACCCTTAAAACACGACTCCTCTCCGAGGTCACCCACACTCCTGCCTGAATCTGTACTGTCTTATATCAAATAAACTTTCTTGTTGAATAAGCTGATTGCACTTGTCTCTGAACTCTTTTCCATGATAAAGACAAGAACTCTCCAACCTTTACCTCTGGTGGTAAATATCTTTGTCACTCTATTTCATTCAGCTTTCTAGTCTTAACACAATCCTTTACCCTCTCCCTATTTTATTTCAGACCAGTAGGGAAGTGAAAGTTTTTAGAACATAATCTCACCCCATCCAGTGCTCCGTGGCTCTGCCAAATGCTGGGGTGTTAGGGACTTAGTTCCCACACTGTGCAAGTGGACACTGGGTGCCGGAAGACCCTGACTTTAGGAGTTGGCAAGGGATTTGTCCTATGCCGAGCAGGAGTTCAATGAGCTTCTCTTTTCTCCCTCTGTTCTTTCTTGCTCTCTGCTGCCTGCATGCCTGCTGACATTCACTTCTACTCTTGATTTAATTAATTCCTTCCTTACCTACACTTGTTGACCTGGTTGAGAATTCTTTCTTGGTCAAAGTCAAGAGGAATCCTCTCCTCTCTGGGTTGAGGTTTCACCTAATGCACAGAGAGAGACCTCCCCAGATGCAGCTGTTCAACAACAGAATCATGAGAAGAATGAGTTGCATGGGATGTCCTGCCCCATCTGAGATAGAGAATCTCCCATCATACCAACTTGCTCCTAACTTTCTATCTCTGTCAAAGGTACATTCTTTTTTTCTCACTCAGGATTGAAATTCCTTATGCTCTGTGGAATCTTTAACCTCCTTTCCCCTCCTATTTAAGAAAGGAACAAAAATTGTTCATTCTTTGTGACAGCTCTTTGATTTCTTCCTGGAGTTACTCTAGTTCAAAGCCTTGTTAACTGACCCTTGAACTACTGTGCTGGCTCCCAGACAGGAAAAACCTACCAGCTATCTTTAAATACATGAAGAGCTGTGGTGCAGAAACTGCAGACTATACTGCTTCAGATGGTAAAGAGAAAATTGAACACCTAAGCTACTCACTAGAACAGTGGGTTCAAAAATCATACAGCTTTGTGAGAGAGCGAATTCCTATTTATTTCTTCCAAGCAGAGCCCAGATGCTCTGGTCAGGGAAGCAGTAGATGAGATTCCTGTACTGGAAATGTAGTTGGATTTCAATATGATGTTCTTAAGATTATTTGATTAAGGTATTAAAGACCTATCTATTGCTATTTATCAAGTCTCTCAACAGATTGGTAGGAAGTTCAGAGTAGAATTAAATATATAAAAGGTAAATATGTAAACATACGCAATGATATTTGTAAATAGCATTTGGCTCAGAGCATCTTATTAGATACTATCTTTAGAATAATTAAAAGTAAGCATATATGTTTGTCCATCTGTTTTATAATATTCTGGTAATAATACCCAGCAGTCATTATCAATCTTAATTTAGTTAAACCGCACATTCCCATTTTACAGAAGAATGCAGAACAGTGCATTGAATGATGACACCTACTCTGTGATATTTTGCAGATTCAGTTTTACTGAGACCTCATTAAAATCAGAAGTCTTGAATGTCAAGACTGTCTAAGAACTCTTACACCATGCTGAATCAATACATAATTCTAAATGTCAGGTGAGATGCTATGGTCAGGGGACACCAAAATAGAAGAAAAAGAGGGTTGTAGTCAGTAATATAATATTCATCTCCATTTGGGTTTATAAAAGGAACAATAAATGGAAAATAGTTTCTGACTCACTCTTTATCAAATAACTTCTCACTTTTTAGGACTTTAAATTGCATAAATGTAGTACACAAATCTTTTTTGTGGGGGAACTTCATGTTCTATTTATTTATTTTTCATAAAAATATTTATTGAATGCCTACTATATACCAGGGTATACAGAATAGATGGGAATTCATTTTCTTTTGTGCACAATTCCTGAAAAAACCTTCCGGAATCTTTCCCTGCCTCCAGCAAATGCTCCTTCCAGTCTACCCTCCACATGACAGCCAGCTACTCTCAGAACACCAATCAAATTGTATCACTGCCCCAGCTAAACTTCTTAACGCTCCCTTTGGCAACTGAACAAAACCCAAGCACCCGTCCCATCATCTGCTTGCATTTCTGGACTTGTGTCCTGACACCCCCTTTGCGTTCTGCTCCAGCCCTCATGAATCACCACCTAGAGATGCCAGCAGGTGCTCACTCTTCCATGCCTTCACATGTGCTGTTGCCTTGATCTTGAATACACTTTCCTCCCTTTTCTGCTTTTGCTCTAGGGGGTGGAATATATACTGAAGACACTTCCCATGGTCGTGACTTTTGTTTCTCTTAAAAATATCTATTTGAAGTACCTTTTTCTTTAAGAATAAACAAGTTGCTCTGCAGAGTCCTGGTTTTGATAACCCAGTTGGTGTTTATTCTACTAATGCCCTTCACTATTTATGGATAATTTGGTGAGGGTGGGGCGTTCAGAAAAGATGATCCATGGGTATGAGAAGAGGTAGGAGGTGGAAGGAAGTCTTTATGAAGAGGATTCAATCGAGGAAGCTGACAGAACTTCAGGGAAGCTTACAGGAGGATTCCGAATTTCACGGGCACTACTGACTGATGCCACCACTGCAGAGGTTAGACAGATCACTCTTCTCTAGGCTGAGACCTTCCACATATTTCCACCTCTTTTAGACTTATTGATCACCTCTCCACCACAAGGAGTCATGAATAATTGTCATCTAGTTATGTTATATCCAAATACTCTACATACAATTAACTGTGCCTTAAGGAATAACTAAATGGATAAAAAGAGATAAAGGCAATATAATCTATGGAAAACATAGAAGTCATGGAGATGTACATGTGTACATGTCTTCAGACTGTGATACAAAGTCACTGTGGCTACACTGAGATCAGCATGGGGGACTTGCTATTTATTTAATGATGTTTCTGATCCAGCAGCATGGTGTTAGCTATAAATATATCCAGATACAGCTGACTTTGCAAATATAATGAAGAATTGCCAGGCGGTAAGATCCATGAATGCAGGGCCCGTGTCACTGACTGTGGTCCCCTAATGTCCTGCAGCATGCTTAGGCTCCCTGGTACTAGAGTTTCATTTCCAGTTCTTTCTTACCTCGTCTGCGAGGGCCCTTGGTGATGAGCAATGACCCTCCACAGGTACTTTTCTGTAATCAGCTGTGTCTTGTGTGTCTGAGAACACAATGTGTATTTACAGTCTGGGAACTTGAAGGAAGGATGGGAGTTCTGCCTTTTTCCTTCATCCAGCACTGGATACTCCAGACACTCTGAATAAGAGAAGTCAGAGGTCTGTTCTTAAATATTAAAAATCTTTATTTTTCCAGGAAGTTGAATGTTGGGTGGTACCAAGAATTCAAGACTAGGGAGATCATCTTTCCAAAAAATATATAAATTTCAAATAACAAGCTTTTTTTCTGCAGCATAGAAAACTGTTTTGTTTAAGTAAAGCAACATGATCTGTTCAAGAAACAAAGATGTTTCTTTATTATCTTTGATTTAGCAATATAATACTTGAAAAGTACTTCTCAATATCAGTATAGGTTACCCTCAAGTCAACTTGAGTACCTATATTCAGTCATACATTGGCTTAAACAGAGTCAAAATGTGCTTGTAGAATTCTGGCATTTTGCACTTAGCACTATCATTTTCTTCTTTCAGATATTCACATTAGTTAAGAGGAAATATTTCTTTAAAAGCATAACAGATCATCAAACAGTCACACAAACAAGTTATATGAAAACCAATGAAAAATGAATCATAAAACTAAAAGTATTTGGGGGGAAATTACTCTAGCTGTGGGACAAATACCCCTTTCTCATCTATCCTTTATCAGCCCTGTTACCAGTGTGTGCAATTAAGACCTAAGTAACCTTTGTTTTTCTCATAAACTATGAGATGCAAATAATCTACGTATCAAGTTGACATTATTTCCCTACAGAAAAACATTTTCCATCCAATCCATGTGTTCTGGAGTCTGGATTGATATACTCACTGTATTTAGAACCAAGATAAATACAGAATGTCCTCAGGGAAGCTTTACGAAGTCTCTTTGACATTAAGGCAAGCAGTACTCCAAAGGCAAGTCTATCTTCCTGGGGTCAAAACTTTTCAATGTAAATAGGCATGACTGGGAAAAGTGAACAGTGTGTTATCATTAACAGGACATGGCACTGCCCTTCCAGGATGAGGCCTAATAAGGTTATTTTTTTAAAGCACGGCACATTTATAATGAAACTAAAATAAGTCAGCAAATTGTTATGTGGGTCTTGCTGCACAGATCTTGACATAATCAGAAATTCCAATCATGAGAGGTAGGGAGAGTATTATAATTGCAGAACAGGGAGGACCACCATGTGTCAAAGTCTCTGGAGGGAAATGGAGATTTATCACCTCAGCAGTGAGGCAGGTGAAAGATGGATGGGGTGGCTTAGTGTCACTCCAGTGAATTTAGTGAGGAAGTGAAAGACAGCCTTGAGGGGGTATATTGAGAAAGTGTTGGGATTTATGAACTGAAATATGTTATAATGGAATGGATTTCAGGAACCTGACTTCAGTCACAACCACAACATTATGGATAAACCCCAGACTGTTTCAGCGAAACCTTTCAGACCAACTGAATGAGGATTATTGTCACAAACCTCCACGTAGAATGTCTCCGTGGGCATTCCCAATCTCAGGTGTAGGGCCGTGTGCTCCACAAAGGTGAATATCTAATCACACATTGTTTCTTTCTGCCAAAAGAGATACATGCCAAATAACAGATGAACACAATTAGATGTGTTGTCTTTTGCTTCCTGAGCCCATGTACCTCCAGCTATACTTAATTAAGGGCTGTGGGTGTCTGGAGGCAGTCCTGGTGAACAGCAAAGCCCCAATGCGAAGACAAGGAAGAAGGAGCCTCCTGGTTTTGCTGCTACCTTTCCTCAGCATTTCAAAGCTACAAGTTTGTAAGGAGAGCAGGTTGGATTAGCAACAGATGAACTTTAAGGCTCTTCTTGTTTTAGGATTTCATGAAATATGAAAGGGACAATGACTCTGCTTTATGCTAAAACTACAGACTGACTCTAGACCCTTCAATGCAAATTAAACCAAATATGTCAGATAACATACCACATCATGAAACTATGAAAACCATAGCATGCCATATATACTAAATAACAAGTAGATTTATTGATTTTTGTTACATTTGTTTATGTGTCATTATGCAAATATATTCTATATCTACAGATTTGACATAAAAATTACACTGTGTTGCTGCCTATTAAAAATATTTTATTACCAATAGGATGCCTATTATAAAAAAAAAACAGAAGATAACAAGTGTTGGTGAGGACGTAAAAGAATTGGAACCCTTGTGCAATGGTGACAATGTAAAATGGTGCAGTCGATATGGAAAATGGTACGGCTATTCCTCAAAAAAATCAAACAGAATTACCATATGATCTAGGAATTCCACTTCTGGGCATATATACAAAAATTGCAAGCAGAGACTTAAATCAGTATTATACATCCATGTTCCTAACAGCATTATTCACAATAACCAAAAGGTGGACAAAACCCAAATGTCCACTGGCAGATGCAAAGATAAAATATGGTGTGTGTGGTGTATATATATATATGTATATAATGGAATATTATTTAACTTTGAAAAGCAAGGGAATTTAACACATACTACAACATGGATGAAACTTGAAGACATTATCCTAAGTGAAATAGCCAGTTACAGGACAAATATTTGTGTGATTCCACTTACATGAGTAATCAAAGTCACAGAGACAGAAAGTAGAATGGCGGTTGCTGGAGGAAGCAGGGGATGAGAAGTTAGTGTCTAATGAGTACAGAGTTCCAGTTGGGGAAAATGAAAAAATTCTGGAGACTGATGGTGGTGAGGCATAAACACATGAATGCATTAACTGCTACTGTACACCAAAAATGGTTAGAACGGTACATTTTATGTTACATATATTTTACCACAATAAAAAATACTCTATTAACATAAAAAGTAATTAATAAGGAAGCTCCAATTCTTTCAATGAAACAGTCATTTTAGTTGGCTTTCTGTTCTGACTAGATTTGGGGCAATTTATCTTTCAGTTTTTCATCATAAGGGAAGCTATTACCGGAAAATGGGGGAAACACACTGGATAAGCAAAAGTAGCAAATGTTGTTTATGCTATGAGTCCTATGCAGGAGTTGGAAAAGAGAAAAAGACAAGTCAGGAAGTAAGGGTCCAGTCAACAGAGGCAGAAGGACCATGGAGTTTCAAGGAGGATAAGGAGAGATTTTGTAAATAATGAGTTTTAGTTTTGGAATCTCCTTCTTTGGCCATAAAATGGCTGACTCATCAGATATTATTGTTTTTTTGTATCAATTTCTATCATCATACATTTTTTTCCCTTGTATTAATTAGTTTCACCCATTTTTTATTCTCCCGCTGGATTTTAAGTCTTTTAAGAATATAATTGATGCTATATTTATTCCTAACCTCCTTATAATCCATAATAGATACTTTCTTAATAATGAATGATTAAATGAAGGAGAGCTGAGTAATATAGTGCCTTTCCTGTCAGAATTTATAGTGCAGGGAAGTATTGATTTGTCTGTCAACCAAACGACTGGTATACATCTCAATAGATAGTTGAACCACCTATTCAATTCAGAAAAACATGTTCAAAAGATTTTCTTAATCTGCAAGTGCAGAATAAAAAATATAAATTCTGGTGAATTGGACCTGCCACAAAATACCAGTGCATAGAGAATAATAAATTAAGGTAATAACAAATAATAATAGTTAACATTTATTTAACATTCCCTAAATGTCAGACTCTGCATTAAGCACTTTTCATGGATTCTCTCTTATTTAATCTTCACAACCTATTCGCAGGTATTTATTTTTATTTTACAAATAAAAGAATTGAAAGAGATAAAGTTATATAATTCTTCCAAGGCCACATAAAAAACTATCAGGTTAATTTTCTAAGCCCAGGGAATCAAATCCAAATCCTACAGGATTTTAAGACAAATGTGTGTTTCCTGACTGCTTAATATGATAAAAAGCAGATCGGGAGCCCTTACTTTGCACAAGAGCAGACCACCTACCATATCTGACTACTTAACTCAAAGCTTTGTGTCAACTGCTATATTGTTGGTGAGATCCTGAGATCCTTATGAGTCATCACAAATGATTATGGAGTCTTCTTTTTTATTTTTAAAGGCGTGAACATTTTAGTTGTGTTCAGTAGTGAAACAGTCATTTAAGCTTCATCGGGGAGCATCTGCAAGCCGGAGGCTCTTTGTGGAATGTGAACAGATATATATTTAAAATAAAAGTGACAGGCCTATTCCTGTAAAAGAGAAGCTACAATATTTCCTGAAGGAAAAGATCAAGTTTTTAAGAGTTTTATGAGAGAAACTATTTTTAATAAAATAAAATGATTTAAGCATTTAAAATATATTATTTAGTCATTAATAACAAAGGATTAAATATACATGAATTCCCAATTTAAGTGTTCATTTAAAAATATCTCTTGTTAGTGATTCTGTAACATCCTTCTATGCTGATGGTCAGTGACTGCAATGGGGTATATGGTGGGGACTTGATAATAGGGGGAGTCTAGTAACCATAATGTTGCTCATGTAATTGTATATTAATAAGAGCAAAAAAAAAAATCTCTTGTAAAGCATAGCTCTGTGGGGTGTGTTCCTGTAACATAGGTCCAGCCTTATAGGTGGCTTTTCAATAGGCTGGACATTGTGTTATAGTGCCGCTGATCTAATATACACTCATTCGTAATTACAGTCTAGCCTGTTTCACTCCTGTGTCTTTAGTGTACTACTACTACTAAGACCCACCCCATAGCTTCAATCCTCCAAAGGCCACTTTGCTCTACACAAAATATAGTTGCATAGAGCCATCCTCTGCACCTTTAGCCCAATCTAATTTTTGCCAACATGTGTCATGTTACACTGGGCAAGAGAGTTTCTTTGTACAAACAAAACACAACAAAATAGAACAAACAAGGACCACCACCCCTCTCTTATCAGGCAACTCAAAATACATGCCCTGATTTATCAGTAACATTTTTAGTTTATTTTTGTATTTTTTTGATAAAATCGTCAGTTTAGTCATTATACTCCATTTTCAAAGTTGTTTTACTGAAGAATAGCAGACGCAGAAAAAAGAATAAACAATGATTATAATCTCAGTGACTTATTATGAAGGCACCATGTTCATTTAATCCCAAGGTAAGCATGATCCTTGCACTGTAGCCTGTCTTCCCCTCCTCCATGTGGCTGTACTCACATTTTTGTTGGTATACATCAAGGGATGGAAATCGCTGCATCAAAGAATATGCTTAGGTTTAATTTTAAAACAGCACCAAATCATTTTGCAAAATCGGTTGCATTCTACTGCCCTCCTACTAACTGCATGAGAGTTCCCATCAACCACATCCTTGTCAACCTTCTAGGAGCTGAGTTTTATAATTGTATTAACCTGACAAACATTATCTTTTCATTGTAGTGTTTCATGCATCTACATTTATGATAGTCACTGACATTTCTGTGATATAAATCTGTAAACTCACTATTTGTTTCACACGTGTTCCACTTACCTCTTTCTTCAGTCTGTGAGTCTGTCACACGCTGCGCTCTGCTTCCTCGCCTTTATGTCTCCTCTTCCAGCTTCACCAGCGGGCCTGGGGAGAAAGCAACCCAGTTGTTAGTTTTATAAGCATTCAACTATATATGTTCATATATTAGTGCCTCTTATGTGCTTGACATTTTATATACTGTATCTCATTTTCTCCTCAAAAAATTTCATATTTGAGAGAGAGAGACACAGAGACAGAGACAGAGGGAGGGAGGGGAGAGAAGAGAGAGGGGAGAAGTAATGTGGTCAAGGTCAGGTTCATAGATTTAGGAAGCCAGATGGGGCATAGGACAAAGTTTGTTTAATCTCAAAGTCTATTTTCAGAGCATCATAGTGCCTTTTTTGGCAACAGTATGTTGACACGCACTTTTAAAATATAAAAGGTAATCATAAAGCTAATAAATTTTAAATTCTCCCTAATAAATGGCTATTCCTCACAGAATGTTTAACTACAATTGTACAAACTCTTCCAATCAGGAAACCTATGTGTCTGTATATACACATCCTATACATACACACACACCTGTGTGAGTACATCTACTATGTGTGTGTGCACATATATAGGAATATGTATATAAATATATATATATATTTTGGAATATATATATAAATTTTGGAATATACTCTTATTATATTTGTATGTTTATACATAGGTAACAAATTCAGAATATATTTTCTTTCCTCTTCTTAAAAAATCATAATCAAACAAGTCAATGAGTCATAAATAGCTATTTTAAATTTTTTCTTATGTAAAATATTTCTAATATAAAACTAACAATTTTAAATATAAAACTAAGAAGATTTCAGGGAATCCTAAACATTTTTAATAAATAATATTGACCTTATTTCTTAAAATATTTAACTTCTTTCACCTTGGCAAATGTTAACAGACCTTAAATGATTTATGTGGTTTGAGATATATGATGCTGCTGAAGTCCAAAATCTGAAAATCATCAATATTAGCCAGAGTAATCTGAATCAATTTAAACTTTAGACAGTTAATATTGATACTTCCACCTTTTTTATGTTAGCATTATGCCTTTCATATCCGCATTTTCTTAGTGCTTAAAATAATCATAAAAATCACCAATCAATCCCAACTGTTTGTTTCCTATGTGGAAAACCTTATGATTGCCCAGATTTAATATTATTCTTGACAGTAAAATAGTTGATTACCATTATGAAACAGATATGAAATATTTCAGATTTTGTTTTCCTTCTTAAATGAACCATCCGTAGGATATTAAAAGCCACCAGGGTATTTGTAGAGAAACATATCTGTCCAAGGGCCAGGAAGGTAACATATAAAAACAGGACAACGAGTTCCATCAAAATCAACACCAACATCGACAAGTGTAGGGCAAGTGTGCTTTTCCTTGGTCGGATTCTGAGCCGGGTATCTCTGAGGGTTGCACTGAGAGACTCCTATTTCCTCCTTTCTCCTCCCAGTATACAGGCGACGCAGGGCGCCCCCAGGGTCCCACACTGTTTCCTCCCCTCAGGATTCCCATTGCCAGAACTGTTACTGTAGGTAACAAACATCAGAAGGGTTGGGCTGTGCTTTACCACTTCAAAGGATTTTGAGGTCTATGCTTTCCCTGTGATTTAAAAAAATGCAATCTTAATTTTACTATGATGTTTAATGAATCTGTGATAAATATTCCAAAAATAATTCTATGTCTGAATTTAAGATAGGACCTGGAATCTTCATATTAAGGGATGACTCAGACAATAAATAGTTCAGCCTTTCTGTGGGAAGGAAGTTATGCATAGCTGAAAAAATATAGACAAGAGAAAAAATAATTATTTTGTGCTAGCTATTATACATGCATTACCTTATTTAACTCTTACGAAAACTCTCAAGGTAGTTGCTATCACCTCTGTTTTATAGACAAGTGAGTGAGTATTAAAGAGAGAAAGTACCATAATTAACAGCAAATGGCTAGACATGAGGGGTTCAGGACCCAACTCAGGTGAGCCTGCTTCCAAGGCCCCTGTTCTTTTCACAGAATCATCCGCCTCACCGGACTTGTAACTATGCTGAAGTCTATTAATATACAGACAAATAATAAAATAAATCTATGCAAGCAATTTTTTCTAACCTGTTTGTCTCCATACATGGGAAAGAGGATGGCATAATGGTGCCTAAGAACAGCTTTGGTTGTCAGGCCGGTACAGATTCCAATCTCCGCTCTACAGCCTATTAAAGTATTAAATTAAACTAGTCTCTGTGAGGCTCTGTTTTCTCATGTGTAAATGGGAATAATAATAGCACCTTGATCATAAGGCTGTTTAAGTTATAAGTGAGATCATGAAAATTAAATGCTTAACAGTGTAGCATATAGTTAGCATAAGAATGAAAAACACTGGCTATGATTATTAATATCTGTTATGAACTTTAACACATTTAAAAACTCTTTAAAACAATCTGCCTATCAATAACAAACAAAAAAAGGCATGATTTACCACTGTGCTGGATCTAAAGAGTATTACTGTGATGGGCCAATAAAGGTATTTATCATCATTAAAAAAAATAAGTAATCCTTAAATTAGGAATAAAAGTGTCAGTACAAGCACAATTGTGTGTGCTTATCATTAGTAGACTTCAGGCTGACAGGAAACTAAAGACTTAAATGTTCATTTCCTGAAATCCTTGCTTTAATATTTCTCTGCATCTAAAAAGGGTTATAGACCACCATATCAATTGTAAAATCATCTTTAATGAAATCCAAGTGTTTACATAAGACTTTGAGCCATTTACAATTGTTTGGTCTGGAGCCTTCCACAAACCCAGTGATGTAGGAGGAACCCTATGCCATAATATTTTCAGCAATGAGCTAGAAATAAGTAACTGTAGATTACAAGTTATAAGAAATAAGGAACAAAGGGACTCATTGTTTAGCATTTTATTTCAGCAAAGCAGTGATACAATTTCAAATTAGCATCACTAAGATTGAGTTTATAGGTTGCAATGACCACAGTTCCCAGCACTGAGAATTGTTTTCAGTCCACTCGTAGTAACACAAGAGAGCTAATTTTCTTACAATTAATTTTCTTTTCTTTTCCTCTCTTTCTCTTTCTCTTTGGCCTTCGTTGCACAGGGACCTACAGACTGTATCACCTTTTCAACCTCACCTACATCATGAACTGGAGCAGGAGATGATTTCATATTACATTTAGTCTGTAGAGAAGAAAGATTTCCAAATCTCTGGAAGGAAGTCTGGTGGATCCAATCTGGCTCCACAATGCAAATGAATCATTTTACCTTCAAGATTAACATTTAAGTAAACTTATGTAAATGTTTACTTTTTACCCTTCCCTATGTAGATACAAGTTTTTTAGAAATATTTTTCACTGTAACGAAGTATTTTTGGATTTTATCAGAAATGTCTTACACAGTAATTTTATGCCCAGTTTATATTCGTCCTTTATCCACAGAACCCTGCAACTAAGGGAAGCTATCACCATGTCCTACACTGTTTCCAGTGAGAGACAATACATTAGAAATGAGTAGGCCTGCATTCTAATAAACTTTATTTATGGGCACTGAAATTTGAACATTGTATAATTTTGTCAAAAAATATTCTTTCATTTTTTTCCAAGCATATAAAGATGAAAAAAAGTTCTTAGCTCATCTGCCATACAAACACAGTGGTGGGCTGGCTGTGGCACATGGGCTGGCTGTAATGTGCTAACCTTACCAGGTGACTGAATTGAAAGAATGGATGTACTGGGCTCTAGACTTACAGAAACAAAGTACATATCTATATGAATATATTTATCTTGTGCAAAAATATCCTCGTCATTCATGGAAAAAGCATTCCCAAACTATTTCACTAAAATTAACAGTGCAATATGCTAATGCCTACTTGAAAGAGTAATTGCTTGAAAAAATACAGTTAAATCTTTTTTTTGTAAATTACATACATGTAATATGATAGGAAGATATCTATATTTATGGTCTATATTCCCTAAGGATACTACTGTATAACTTATTTTGATTTACAAAGACAAATTCATATTCTTGTGTCATTAACAATACCAAGTAATTCATTCATTATTCTAAATCATACTACTATAACTATGTATCAAATAACTATAAGAATAGATTTGCCTGATAGCAGAAAACTAATATGTTGCAGGAGGTCTAAGTGTTCATTAAAGGAGATAAGTACCTCTTTTAATTTTTGAGGTGTCAAGGAAGTTCACTTCTGAAAATAACCAGGAGGTGATGTTTTATAAAGTCAATAAGAGTGGCAGTAAAGTATGATAAGCACCCTAACCTCATTTCTTATTCCTTTGGGTCTCAGTATTTTCAACAATTAAAAACAAAAATGTCCTTTTCCATGACTTTGTGCGAATTCTTTGTCAATGGTGACTTGCTAGAAACATATAAAGGATGTTATTACTTAAATAAGGTAACTATATCAAAGTTCAGAAATTATGAGTGTATATATACATATATATGTGTGTGTATATGTATAATTTTTAAGCAAAACATACAGAGATGTTTATTAAATTTATTCGAAATTTGGAATTAGATATTAGAAATAGGTATTTCTTTAAATGTGTGTGTGTGGGAATATGATATAAAATAGATGTGTATATATTGCAAGAAGATTAAATTTATATTTTGAACACATAGTTTCAATGAATTTGCCTAAAAGTCTTTTAAATCTAACTCCTACCATAAGAAAATATATATAAAGTTGTGCTGAGGAAAATGACCCAGTTTTTCAAATTAGCATTCATGAAGTTTGGTGGCTGAGTTCTAGCAGAACATATTGAAAATGTAGTTCTAATTGTTTACAACCTTTTATACTCTTGTGTTTTTTAATATCAGCATTTAGAGAGCCCCTAAGGATGCATTTATCTGAATTAATAGGACCTACAATTACATGGTTAGATCATTT
>JAVSCE010002760.1:0-25046 GCA_032199065.1 Smutsia gigantea
TTATAACCTTCAGAATAGAACCACCATGCATTGGCTCCTGAAAGCCTATTGTTTAAATATGGAGGAATTTTGCAAGCTGCTAATCAAACCATTGTTTGTTTCAAAGTGGTCATGGTGAAAGTGTTTATACCAAGGAATAAAGTTGGGAAATGCTACAAATTGGTATCCCCCCTTCTGCCCCCATCCCAGCCGGTTCATAGAACACCAGGGACTGAAAAGCACATTTGGGTGCTCAGCTGCAGTTGTGCGTGAGATCATCCAGGGAGGCTGGCTGCACAGAGCACGAGCCTGAGGACCGAGCCTCATGTGGCTTCACATTCACATCTAGCTCGTTCTTGCCGGCTCTATTAGCACTGCCTTGGTTGAAGCCTATGTTGTTTCACATCTGGACAATTTAAACAATCTTCACAGCTTATCTCTGCTTCTCTAGTCTTGCTCAAAAGTCACACAGCTTTTCTGCTAACTGGATAACTGGGAGTAAAACAATCTGATTGAAGCAGAGAGTTTATGTAGAAGAGTGTGGATTTTAGAGCGTTCACTCCCCTTCTACCACTTGCTAAGCTATCTGACTTTGGCCAAGGTTCTAGATCCCTCCGAGCCTCATCTGTAGAGTGGTGCTCATACTGCCTCCTACCCCAGGGTTGTGAGACTCCATATAACCTGCACATGTGATAAAGTGCCCAGCACGGGGCCTGAGTCACCACTGGCCTTTCTTTTCCATTTGCATTGTCAGTGGAGAGGTCCAAGGATTTTTCCATTTAGAAGCAGGTCAGAGACAGGAACACTTACTGGAGACTGGAGGACTCGGCAAACCTCCATCCTCAGCCTCAGACCCTCACCTGGGCACCCAGCGTCCTCACTTCCCTTGTTTCCGGCTCCCGGCCCTCCCTCTATTCCATTCTGGTAAAACTGAACAATGGCTCCTCCATCCACTCTCTCCTGCTGTATGCTCAGCCTTCTCACACACCAGGAGTGAAGAATTCCTGCCCCTTGCCAGCACACCAGACCTTTCCCTCTCCTCACTTGAGCTGGTCTTTGGCTCTTGGCTCCTCCAAGAAACTTTCCTGGGCCATAGGCCTACCTTCCTAACCTTGTCCTTCAGATGCACTCACCCTTAGCTCCCAGAAATGTTAAGGAACACAGTTCAAGAAGACCCCAGCAGATTGCACTGAGGCAGGGCAGCGTGGGTGCTCGCTGGCAGCAGGGTTGTTTTCCATATCACCCCCTGGTGCTTTGAAGAAGGAAAGGAAGGAACTTTGGAAGCTAATATTTATTGAAAGCCTACTGGATGCCTGGCAGCAGGCTAGGGGCCTTCGTAAGTTGTGTATTCCATGTTATAACAACCTTGTGAGATGGGGATTTATTCAAGTAGTGTCCCTGCTTCCCTGTGAGCTCTTTGAGGACATAGGACAAGCAATCTTCAACTCTCATCTGACAGAACATGGGCTCAGTACTCACTAGGTGTTTGTGAAGTTGAGCTGCAGACACCATTGTGTTAAGGAGCATGGCCTCAACTACCTGTGTGGCTTTGGACAAGTGCTTTCGTTTTTCTGAGCCTCAGTTTCCTCATGTGTAAAATGGAATAATGATGTGTCCGTGGCTGGGCTTGGGAGCATGTGCAGACAGCTTGGTCAACCTCAGAGTACAGGGCCAGTGTGGGGGAGGTGCCCACGTGTACTCTAAGACAGGCTTTTCTTTGCAGTTGCTGTCTAGACCTGCATTCCCAAGTGCAAATTGCTGCTCATCCTTCATGAAGTTTTCACTCTTCTGAGTTAAAAATGAGAAAAATGCTCATGTAGTTTTTCATAAAGCTATGTGTGTTCAGTTTTTGGATTCTGGAATTGTCATCCCAATGTTTTGATGTTAAATACCTTTTTGTTCCTGAAATCTTTGTTACAGTAAATGGCAGTTTGAAAAATATGCCTTTACTTGATCAAATAAAATGTTATCCCTGTTCTTTTGGAGCACTGTGGGATGGGGGCAGTACAGGGTGCTGGGCGAGGGGACCCTGGGCCAGGCTTGGCTGAGAAGGGCTGTGTTGTAGGCTTCCTGGAGGAGAGGAGGTCCGAGAAGAGTTCGCAAGCGTGAAGAGGAGTACATCAGACAGCAGGGGTGAGCTGGGGGGGAAAAGACAGCTGGGTGATCTGGGCCAGGGTGGGGACCTGCACAGCCTGGGTGCCACCCAGCGAGGTAGCCCCCCTGCACTCCCTGGCCCAAGTGCTGGGGTGAAAGGGTGTAGGAGCAAGTCTCTTTGTCCCAGATTTGCCTGGCTCACAGATGGGGATGAAAGTGCCAGGCCACTGCATGAGGCGGTAACTGAGCTCTTGCACCCCAGTTCAGGGGCGGTGCTCCTTGCAGCTGGCCCAGGCTGTCCCTGCCTCACACTGCATCAAATGTGCAACTTGCCTTCTTTTTTCTTAGGTAAAGTACAGTTGACATCATATTATAATAGTTTCAGGTGTACACATAGTGATCTGACATTTCTGTGCATTGCAAAATGCTCACCACTCTAAGTGTAGTTACCATCTGTCACCCTACCAGGTTATTACATTTGGCTTACTGTCTATGTGCTCTGCTGCCCCGGCAGCTTCAGTGAAACAGGAGGCCCTCAGCCCTGTGGTGGGGAAGCCGAGATCCCAAAGCCAAAACACACAGGCTTATCGAAAACTCAAAATCCCCCCTCTCCTTCCACATGCCAAGCCACACTCAGTGGGTGGGGAGGCTGGTTCTTTTCCCCAGGATGCCGCACTGGCAGGCTTGGGGCTGGGGCTGGGGATGGGGCAGCACGCTTCCCCAGGGCCTGCTGTGTGACCTCTGGCCTCTCTAGATCACACCACTGCCTGCAGCAGAAGGCCCCAGGCAGCAGGAGGGCCAGGCCAGTCCAAGGGGGCAGAGAGTGTAGCCACCTGAGCATGAGCTTTGCATTCCGAGTACTAGATCCGGATTATCCATTTCTTGGATTTGTCCAGACCTCTCTTCCCTCCATCAGAGTACTTTTTTCCACCTGGAATCCCTTGGCCAGTAAGTGTAGCCACTAGTTGTCCAGCCAGGGGCACATGCCAGGTGCCTGCTGGCTGCCCACCTGGCCCAGGCAAGAAACAAAAGATAACTTCCAGAGGAAGAGGAAGCCCATGGGGGCAGGCAAGAAGGCAAGGCTAAGGAATTGTAGCAGCAGTCGGTCCCAATGCCCAGACGGACCCAACCCGGCCCCAGTACTCAGCATTCCCAGCTCCCTGGTCAGGGTGGGTTGCCATGGTATTTTGCCTGCTGGTGCAATGGAACTGGAAAAAAAAGCAGAGGAATTAGTGAGCCTGAGGGTGGATGATTGGAGGAGGGGTTTAAAAACTGGAGGAGAGCTGGACTCCTTGTCCCGGTTCCAGCTGGAGTTTGAATCAGCAGCAGGATGGCGGCTACAGGGAGAAATCTTTGTGCCCTTGTGTCCCCGGGGATCTCTCGCTAAAAATGCCCAGCAGTGGCACACGTCTTACAGGCTTCCTAAGGGCCTGGGTGAGCGTCTGTGCCATGGCTTTGCTCTCACCCGTGACATGGTGGGTCTTTCATGTGGCTTGTAAGCTTTCTCCACCCCTGCGGCCTGATTTGCTCAGCTCTGTTTATCATTCCCACCCTGAACCAGGCAGCCATGTCTGTGGCTGGGCATCAGCCCCACTCTACCGATTTCTGGTGTGTCCTGACATTGAGCAGCAGCCTGTAGATGTGATGGGGAGAGGGGTTAATGCTCATTTTGATGGTGGTATTTAAAGACTTTGAGTATTGGTATTTAAAGACTTCAACAATCAATCTTTTACATTACAATGCTCAGCATTCCAATGCCACATATTTGGCCCCCAAACTGAATACATATATATTTCCAAATACTCGTACAACTGGCATCACGTTGAACAAATGTATAGATAGTGGATACAATGTTTTCATTTTTCATTTGCTTATTTGGCATCTCAGAGACACAATATGGTGTCAATTTCATTTGAAATTGACAATTTCCAACTCTGTGTGTCTAAATGTATTTGGATGATCAATACTTGATATAGTGATTGGTGTCTTCATGGTCATGAGCCCATCTTACCTGCACTGACAGGCTGTATAAACTAATTTGTTCTCACTAAAATTATAGACATAAAGCTCTGCTGTAGGAGAGACTTTGAGGAATGTCAGCCTGGAATAAATTATGAGCCTGAGAGGAGATTATTTCTCAAGATGAACAAACAAAACAAAAATCCTGGACTTCAATCTGCCCATCTTGCCATGCCCAACTTAAGGCCACCTCCTCCATGAGGTCCCCTCAGCTGCTCCAGCTGGACAGCATTTCTCCCTCCTATCTGCTCTACAGAGTTTACTTGGATTTGTCCTAGGACCTCTGGTGCCTTCTTCCTTGGGTTATATTTAGTGGTGTATTCAGCTGCTTTCCTTCAAGTGTCTGAGTTCCCTGAAAGCAGGCTTCATCTCTGGTTCCTTCTTGATACCACCAGCCTTTAGCACAGAGCCTGCACTTAAATGGCCACTCACCAAGTAACTGATGGGGATGGATGGCTTCCCTCTTTGTTCGGGTTTGCTTGGATTGAGGGGGGTGCTGGAAGCCCCAGAGCTTCTCAGTGGGGGGAATGAGTACTTGTCTGCAAGCAGCATCTACCGTGTCTCCCACTGTCCAGCAGCCTGCCCCTGCCCTCGCCACGTGCAGTCCTCCTTGGTTCACTATTTCCTTGTCTCTCTTCCCTCCTTCGCTGTCTCATACAGTACTTCCTGCCTCCTGCAGAGTACAGCACCTAGAGGCACCCCTTGCTTTTGTCCTCACTTCAGACCCCCTTTCCAATGAGCACCCGGATTCGTGTGTCTCCCCCGGCCCCCCGATGTCTCTCTGGGTTCTAAGCAGGGGTGAGAGCCTTAGGGGGTTGGATCATTCCATGGCCTTTCTCTTCATTTGCCTTTAAGTACTGGGCAGGTAGTTCTGTGTGTGTGTGCGTGGTTGGGGGAGGTGGAGAGAGAAAGCATACATAATATAACATAACATAAAAGTTACCATTTTAACTATTTTTAAGTATACAGTTCAGTGGCATTTAGTATATTCACATTGTCCTGCATCCGTCTCCAGAATATTTTCATCTTCCAGCACTGAAACTCTATAGCCACTCTATACTCCCCGTTCTCCCTGCCCCCCAGCCCCTCATAAACCACTACTCTACTTTCTGACTGTGAATTTGACTCTTCTAGGTACCTCATGTAAGTGGAATCGTACAGTATTTGTCCTTTTGTGTCTGGCTTATTTCACTTGGCATGTCTTCAAAGTTCATCCATGTTGTAGCATGTGTCAGAATTTCCTTCGTTTTAAAGGCTGAGTGATAAATGTTTCATCGAATGTGTATACCATATTTTGCTTATCCATAGAATGACATTTGGGCTGCTTCCATCTCTTGGCTACTGTGAATAATGCTGCTGCGAACACAGGTATACAAATACCTTTTTTGAGTCCCTGCTTTCAATTCTTTCGGGTATGTATTTTTTGAGGAACTGCCATACTGTTTTCCACAATGGCTGTTCCATTTTACATTCCCATCAACAATGCTTATGGGTTCCAATTTCCCCACATCTTCACCAACACTTGTTATTTTTTGCCTTTTTTAAAAAACATAATAACCACCCTAATGACTAGTGATACTGAGCATCTTTTCATGTGCTGAGCAGGTAAATTTTTGGCTAGCCTATAAAGCTGTGCATTTAGTCTTTTTTCCAGGTGCTCTTGGAAGTTGGAAATGCCTTTATCTTGTAGGTTAGAATTACCCTGACTTAAAGAAGTCTTTGTTGTACAGTCAGTTACCTCTGGACTCTCCTCACACTTGGAAGGCTGCAGCCCCATGGCCAGCCTCTCTCTGCTCTCTGCCCATGCTTGTAGACTTGGTCTTCCCTAAGCCCTAGGATTCTTTGATTCTCTGTTTTTTGTCACCTTTGACCCATATAGTCCCACCATACTGTGGCAGCCATCTGTCCATCCTGGAGAGAAAAGACTCAGGGAATGGAGAAGGGAAAAGGCAGAAAGTAGCAGATTTCTTTGAACCCATTTCCTGGGTAAAAAAAAAAGTGGGTAAATCTGCCCATCCCTCATGCAAAAAGCCTGTTTTTGTTTGTCTATCAAGTTGTTCTGTGTGTTCTTAGAAATCTCCTTGCTCTCTGTTAGTATAAGGTGAGGAATAGAAAATGGATCTGTGAGAGAGTAACTATTAAAGTGCCTGAATTTGTCAGTGAAAGTGTTATCCAGGAATTGCCTTTGCTATTTGATCTCTGAGTGAGTGTACAGAGCTGATGACCCTCATGGAAAACAAGTAAGAACCAAAAGAAGCCCTCTAGGTTCTTAGCAGGCCAGAATTATAGTAGGACGGTTTCTAAGTGGAGAAGGGACATGTTTCTTCGGTTTTATCTTCTTCTTGGAGTCTTGCCATTGAGCCCATTGTCCACACTCCCAGGGGCCTGAGGCATGCTGTTTGCTAGCCTACTGGGGAACCAGGCTCTCATCTTTCTTGTTGGGCTCCCGAGACCTCTGGCATTCTCAACAGGAAATATATAAAATAATACAGGGAGACAAGGAGGAAATCATTGTAAAAAGTACCATAAGCAACATATTAAATAGCCAGGTTTTCTGAGTGCAGGTTATAGAGCCAACTGGGACACACTGACTTAGAGTGACCTGCTTCTCTGAGAAGAGTCCTACAAGCAGACAGTTGGTAGGAGGGCTGTGTGACAGGAATTACCAGCATTTGGTTCTGGGGGCCTTCTCATTTCTGGATCTCTGATGCTCTCTCTGGTGAGAGCAAGAAAAGCCTAGAATACATTTCCTAATGCATTAGATCCATTAGATCTACTTGTAGTCTCCTCTATGAGCGCAGATAACTGGGTCGTTAACCGTTTTATTTCCTCATTAGCTTCCTCTAATGTTTTTCTTGCTGAAATTCAAGGCAGAAATGGTAGTGACTGAAGCTTTGATAACTCTGCTTTGACAGAATCTCTTCTGCTTCATAGTTGACCTCGCAACCCCAGCCTGGTCCCTCTAGAAAGAGGAGTTTTCAAATCTTTTCTCCTTTGACTCCACACTGTCCCAACCTATATCCTCCTGAAACATCACAAGGGATGCATTCATAAACATTTTTTGGACTAGAGAAATCCACACTAGGCTTATCTACTTCTTCTTGTGAGGTGACTCCTTGCTCCATGGTGCTGTGGGCATTCCCTGGTGGCCCTTCTTGGCACAGTGGCAAGGAACTGAGGAAGCTAGGATTTACTGAGTCCCTACTGGGAGCCAGGCACTGCATTAGGCCTCATAAGTACCATTTGACACTTGAGGAAACTGAAGCTCGGGAGCTCAGCAGCTGGCGCCAGGTTCCCTGACTAGCTTTCCACTGCCTGTGCAGGGGCCTGCTCTTTCCTGCCTATCCTGCTGCTGCTGCGGCCTGGTGGGTGACTAGCAAAAGGTCTCAACACAAGGGCTTTCTCTTTCACCTGCAACAACAATAAGTGGGAGGGGAAAAGAAATTGATTCAAGTTAAATTTGTCCTAGTGGGAAACTGGCTAGAGTATCTCTGGAGAGCCTTGGGCTGGGCCCTGCCCACTGCCAGGATGTGACGTGGAGCTTGACTTCCCTTCCCAGCCCTCCCTTATCTTCCTACCCTCTTTCATTGCCTTCTGCTCCCTGACCCTGCTGCCCCCTTCATGGGAGCTGAAAAGCAAGCTGCTCCAAAGGAAGCAGTTTTGGTTATTTAACATGGGTAAGTGTCTCCATGTGCCTTCTCTGGAAATATACTCATGGCTGAAGGAGGCGAACTGGGGTCACCCTAATGTTGTTTGTTTGTTTTGTTGGAGGCCTAAAGCAAAGCAAAGGCAGCTCTTTCGATATATCACTGTTTTTTTTTTGTCCCCACCTCCCTTCCAATCACTAATTCTAACCCTATTCTTTTTTTAATTGAGATATAATTGACCTATACCATTATATTAGTTTCAGGTGTACAACACGATGATTCAATATTTGTACACATTGTGAAATGATCACCATAACATGTCTAGTTAACATCCTTCCTCATTCTTATAAAACATTGATGATACATGTACAGACCCTTAGCCTGGCATTTGAAGCTACCAACAAGTGGGTCCCGAGCAGCCTTTTCCATGTTGTGATCCACCGCTTCCTTATACAATCCTCATTTTCTGACCAAAATACACACTATGGCCCAAAGACTCATTGCTTTCTGGCCTCCTTGCAGCTCCCACCTCTGCCTATTAAGCAGCTTCATGGAGTAGTAAGAAAGGTTAGAATCCCAGGCTCTGGGTTGAATGTCATACCTACCAGGCTCATTCTCTGTGAACTTCGGTTTAGTTCTCTCTAAAAATGGGGCTAATGATGCAGCTCACCTACCTTTTAAAACTGTTGTGATATGAGACAGAATGATATGAAAAACCCTTTGAAAAATGCAAAACACCATCCAAATGCCATTTCTTAGTGTTAAAAGACAATGACCTGTCCTTCAGAGCTCTGCTCAATGATACCTTCCCTCGCCCCCTCCCAGGCCCTGAGAAAAAGTGAGCATTCCCTCTTTTTGTGGCACTACAGCACCTGGAAATTTTTCATGGAATGCATCACATTTCACCCAGCGTGAGAGTTATTGGTGCCAAACTGACTTTATGTGGAGGACAGAGAAGTGGCTTAGGCATCTTTGTTTCCCACAGGGCCCAGCCTTGCACACAGTAAATTCTCAAAAAGCATTTGTTGAAGTGGGGAAGGAAAAAAAGAAAAAGCCAATTCTGTGACGTGGAAGCTAATCTTAGGTATCACGGATGTGTTCCCTCTGGGAACTGTGAGTCAGGGGAAAATGGCAGCACTGAGAGCGGGACGGCTATAGAGGAAGGTGATGGAAATCTTTTGAATGACTTAAATTACCCAGTTTTTTTGGCTCCTAAACTTTTCGAGTTTTCATTCAATTCAGGCTATGGGATTCCTGTGAATCCTTAAGGAAAAAGAAGTCAGAAAAGTTAGTCTTGCGCCTATTCCTGGCTTGCCCCAGAGGACCACAGTGTGAGCCAAAGAGCAGGGCACAGCCTGAGAACCTTGCCCAGTGGGTCCCATGCTCTGCAACAGCTGAGCAGCAGAGAGGAGCCTCAGGGCTCCAGGAAGCCCAAATAGCTGCCTGCAGTGCCTGGATGCAGTGGGGTGGAAGGAATGCGGCTGCTGAAGAACAAAGCAACTTTGAGTCCACAGTAGCAGTACTCAGGCCCCGTTAAGCTCTTCCAGCTCAACATTTGTGTCCCTCCACTCTTTTTTACAATGTTATTGAGGTACATTTGACTTCCAATAAATCACACCTATTTAAAGTGTACAGGTTGATGAGTGTTGATATAGGTATACACTTGTAAAATCATCACCACAATAAGGATAATGAACATTTCCATTGTCCCATGTACCTCTTCTTGTTTAGTCTTTCTTCATAGTGTAAACTGAGGAAAAGAGCATGGGTTGACTGGTGATGGGCTCTCCTTAGATAACTCCCAGGTGTGGTGGCCTTGACTTTGGGGTCCTGGGGCCAGCAGAGCCTCAGAAGTTAATTCTTCATGGAAGCTAGCTTTCGTGGTGTTTGTTAGAGGGCCATTCCTCTGCCACCATATTGTTTGAGTGACCTGAGGAAGACTTTACCTTCTCTGGGCCTCTGTTTCTCCATCAATAAAATGAAACAGACAAGATCTCTAAGGTTCCTGTCAGCCTGGATGACAGGACCTTTCCATGGCAACCTTTTCTAAAGAGCAAATTTTAAAAAGTAAAAGAAAAGTGTAATCTGTCTTCTTTGTTTTCTTATGTCCTAAGCTACGTTCTGGTAGGGGCTTGTGGATTCTGAGGGTTCTATGTGGATCATTACCCCACTTTACCAGGAAGGAAACTAAAGTTCAGAAAGGAGAGGTCATCTGCCCACAGTTAATAAGTAGCTGAGCTGGGACACAAATCCAGCCCTGACTCCTAATCCAGTGCTCTGACCACTTCCCCATGCTCCACTCAAAGATACCCAAAGAAAACAAAATCACTAGTTCAAAAAGATATATGAATTCCTATGTTTATTGTAGCATTATTTACAATAGCCAAAATATAGAAGCAAACTAAATGCCCATCATTTTATGAATGGATTAAAAAATGTGGTGCATATATACAATGGAATATTACTCAGCCATAAAAGAGAATGAAATCTTGCCATTTGCAAGATTCATGAGTGGACCTAAAGGGTATCATGCTTAGTAAAAGAAGTCAGAGAGAGAAAGTCAAATACCATATGATTTCAGTTATATGTGGATTCTAAAAAACAAAACAAATGAACAGATAAAAAATACTAAAATACATTCATAAACAGAAAAAAGACTGGTGGTTGTCAGAGAGGCAGTGGAGGGGGAGTAGGGGATGGGGGAAATAGGTGGAGGGGGAAAATTAGTGAGAATGTTTGGTATCTTGATCTGGGTGATGGTATATACACATGTCAAAATTCATCAAGCTGTATGCTAAGATTTGTGTGTTTTACTCTATGTACCTCAATATAAAACATTTAAAACATAATAAGAAGAAATAATTAAAAAAAAAGAAAAGATATAAAAAAACCAAAGATGATATTCCCAAGAATGCAGGCTTAGTTCTCTCCATGTCACTGGGATGAGTAAGGTTCCTTGCATCCAACCCATAGTCCTGCTTTCCTTCCGGCTCAATCTGGGAACCAGAGCTCACCTCCACAGGCCTCTGGTGGGGCTAAGAGAGCAAAAAAGTGGCCTCCCTCACCCTCTTAAACCATCAAATCAGGGCATAGAATAGGAGCCTTATGTTTCCTTAGACTGGAGGTTTCTGAAAAGCAGAAACTCTCTGGGCTTGTAGTTCATTCTGTGCAGTCTCTGGGGACCATGTGCAGGCAAATGTTCAGTAAACCCTGGTGGTAGGAGCACAAGGCCAGTGGGAAAGAGTGGAAATTCTGGCATTGGGAGGGAAATCCATCTGGCACTCTGCACCTCATTGGTTGCCCTAGGGGTACAGCTCTCCCGGGGGACCTAGTTTGGGCTGGGATTGAGGGAGCACTGAGCTGAACTGCACACATTTTGGAGCAAGCACGTGCTCCCAACAGCTGCATCTTTTGTAGCTCCCCAGAGGAAGGGAGGAGGGCCAGTTACTTCCCCTCTTTTTAGAGACCCCCCTCCTGTCTGTGGTGCCCCAGGGTAAGGTGGGAAAGTGCCAGCTAAGGAGACAAGTGTCAGCTAATGGGATTTGAAGTGCTACCAGGGTTCTGAGCAGGCCCAGAGTGTTTACTTCCTGAGTACTCAGCAAGTACCCAGAGTAGATGGTCATTAAATATTTGTTGGCTTAATGAATGAACTCTTACTCCATGTCAGGCCATGTTGGGGGCACAGAGATGAACTGGCCCCAGTCCCTAACTATAGTAGAGAAGGAGGGATAGGACAAACACATAAATAACGGTTGCACATGGCAGAATGTGATAAATGCCTTAGGAGAGGAACACAAGGACATTGAGAGGAGGGAGGCTCACATCTGGCAGTGGGCGGGGAAGGGCTCCAGAGAAAACTTCCTGCTTGAGGTGACATTCAAGCTAATCTTGAATAGAGACTAGAGTTTCTGTAGTGGGTCATGAATGTTTATGTGGTGGGGGTGGGGAGTGAGGGTAGGCTGCATTCCAGGCCCCAGCCGCGGGCTTAGGGCCAGAAAGCTCCCTGAAGATGCCCCCAGTGAGCACATGGAACTGCAAATCACTGATAATCCCAGAGCCTCTGTGTAGCTGAGAGTTTTCAGCTTCCTTCCAATCATGCCTTGACCTGAGGCCCCAAGTAGCCAAATGGATTTAGCTGGGGCCCTTGGTGCCTCAAGGGCAGGCTAGCCCAAACCAGAAGCGATGGCCAATCCTGTAGCAAGGTAGTGTTTTCCTCATGAAAGTCTTGCTTCCCAGCTCATCACACTGCTAGAAACAATAAAGGTCCTTGACTCCGGGAGAAGGTCACACAGGGAATATTAGTTGCTGGCTTACTTCATGTATCATTCGTGTGGCTGAGATGGGCCATTGCTGAATGGCAATGGAACTGAGTAGGGTGTGAGAGAGGGCCCGTTATTTTGTTTGAGATAGTTCACAGGGCTGGCCCCAGGCTATACAGTGAGGAGTTGAACAGCAGCAGTCCTGGTTGTGCTATCCATCAGCATGAGCCTGGGAATATAATCCAGCCCTCTCTCCACTCTCTGCCTGTTTCCTAATTTCTGTCTAAAGGAAGTTAGTTGCTATTAAACTGAATGGTTTCACTTGAAATGGGACAGGAGGTTGGATTCAACTCAGCAGACACTTTCAAATATAGCATCTCACTGAATCTTCAAAACAACCTTATAAGCAGGAATTGTTATTTATTTTCACTTTGCAGAAGAGCCAGTTGAGTTAAGTGACCTGCCAAGGGCACACAGCTAGGAATTTAAAATTTCAGCCCATGTCTCCTAGCTTCAGACTCTCAGCTGCAGAGAGCCTGAAGGCTGGGAGTTAAAAATTACTTACAAAATATAAAAATCCAGGGACTGGACCAAGGAGTAGAAAGGAGAAATGCAGGAGTTAGGAGTGTGTTTCCGTGGGGAATAAGTTGCTCAAGGTTGGAAAAGAAAACTGGAGGCTTTAATTCCAGAATGGAAAAGTCTGGAAGGCACCAAAGGATGGGAAAGAGGGTGAAGACGGAGCACCCGCCAGTCTAGGCTCTCACCCGCTTACCACGCCACAGCCATGCCGCCGCGGCTCTGTTCACCTCCTCGAGAGCGAGAAGTCGGCCAAGGGTGGTCCTGAGACAGGGGTCACTTACCCTAAACAAATGTAGTCCACAAATATGTGTTGCTTGTACAAGTATGAGTCAGGACTAGTATATTTCTGATATATATTCATGCCAAAAATGTAGCCTGGTTTTAAGTAAAAGTATTTCTTAACAGCTTTATTGAGATGTAATTTATATACCATAAGGTTCTACCATTTAAACTGTACAACTGAAGGTTTTTATTATATTTAAAGAGTTGTGCAGTCATCACCCCAATCAAATTTAGAACATTTTCATCATCCCCCAAATAAATATTGTGTCCTTTCAGCCATCACTCCCAGCCCCTCCACTTCCCCAGTACTAAGCAATGACTAACCTACTTTCTGCCTCTACTGATTTGTGTATTTTGAACATTTCAAATAAATGATACTACACATGTCTTCTTGTGTAAATAGCTTCTTTCACTTAGCATAAGGTTTTTGAGATTCATCCATGTTGTAGGGTGTATCAGTATTTCATTCCTTTATTTTTGCTGAAAGATATTCAACTGTATGGATATACCATATTTGTTTATACATTCATCAGTTGATAAACCTTTGAATTGGCAAATTTTTGTTTGAATCTATGTAGTCAATTGTCTTGGAGCCTAGGAGTGAAATTTCTGGGTCATATGGTACTTCCATGTTTAATCTTTTGAGGAACTGCTTTCCCAAGTGGCTGCACCATTTCTCCACATTCTTATTAACACTTGTTATTGGTGTCATTTTGATTATATAACTATCGCAGTGGGCATGAAGTAATATCTCATTGTACTTTTGATATGCATGTCCTGAATGAGTCATGATGTTAAAATCTTTTCATGTTTTTGTTGGCCAATGCATATTTTCATTGGAGAAATATCCATTCAAATCCTCTCCCCACTTATAATTGAGTGATTTATCTTTTTATTGTTGAGTTGTAATTGCTCTTTGTATATTCTGGATACTAGACCCTTATCAGATATATGATTTGCAAGTATTCTTACCCATTATGTTAGCTGTCCTTTCACTCTCTTGATAGTGTCTTTTGATACATAAAAGTTTGTATGAAGTCAAGTTTATCTATTATTTATTTTGTTGCTTATGCTTTTAGTGTTGTATCTAAGAATCCATTTGCTAAATCCATGGTCATGGAGATTTACTCCTATATTTTCTTCTAAGAATGTTATAATTTTAGCCCTTGTGTTTTGATCTTTGATCCATTTTGAGTTAATTTTTGTTTACAGTGTGAGGTGAGTGTCGAACTTTTTTCTTATGCATGTGGCTATCCAGTTATTCCAGCACTATTTGTTGAAAAGACTATTCTTTTCCTATGAGTGGTGTTGGCACCCTTGTCAAAAAAATCAGTTGTCCATAGATGTATGGGTTTATTACTGGACTTTCAATTATATTCCACTTGTCTGTATGCCTATCATTATGCCAGTACCATATGGTTTTGATTACTATAGCTTTCTAGTATGATTAGAAATCTGGAAGTGTGAGTCCTCCAACTTTGCTGCTCTTTATCAAGAGTGATTTGGGTATTTGGGGACCCCTGGATGTCCGTATGAGTTTTAGAATTAGCTCTTCCATTTATGTAAAAAAGGAGTTTTGATAAGGATTGCATTAAATTTGTAAATCACTCTTAGTAGTATTGACATCTTAATATTAAGTCTTTCAATCTATGAGCACAGAACATATTTCCATTTAGGAGGCTTCTTTAATTTCTTTCATCAGTGTTTTGTAATTTTGAGTGTATAAATCTTGCACCTCTTTGGTTGAACTTACCCCTAAGTATTTTATTCTTTTTGATGCTATTCATTTTGATAAATGAATTTGTTTTCTTAATTTTATTTTTGGATTGTTCATTGTTAATGTATAGAAATGCAATTGATTTTGGTATATTGACCTTGTACCTGCAACTTTGCTGAATTCATCTGTTAGCTCTAATAGTTTTTTTGATGGGATTTTTAGGATTTTGTATATATAACATCATGTCACCTGTGAATAAAAATAGTTTTACTTTTTCCTTTCCTATGTCAATGAATTTTTTTATTTTTATTTATTTATTTATTTTGCTGAATGCTCTGGTTAGAACTGCAGGTACAACTTTTAATAGAGGTGGCAAGAGAGGATACCCTTGTCTTGATCTAAGGGAGAAACTTTCAGTCTTTCACCACTATGATAGCTGTGGGTTTTTCAGATATGCCCCTTATCATGTTTTAAAAGTTCCCTTTTTTTCATTTGATGAGTGTTTCTATCATGAAAAGGTGCTGAATTTTGTCAAAGTTTTTTTTCTGCAGTGTTTGAAATGATCACCTGTGTCTTTTTTCTTCATTCTATTAATGTGTTTTATAATGATTGGGATTTTCATACGTGGAACCACCCTCACATTCCTGGGATAAATCCCACTTGGTCATGGTATATAATCCTTTCAGTATGCTGTTGGATTTGGTTTACTAGTATTTTCTTGAGGATTTTTGCATCTACATAAGGGATATTGGTCTATAGTTTTCTTGGGATGTGTTTGGCCTTGGAATCAGGCTAATGTTGGCCTCAAAGAATGAGTTAGGAGGTGTTTTTTCCTCTTTAATGTTTTGAAGCATTTTAGAAGGATTAGTGTTAATTCTTACTTAAGATGTTTAGTGGAATTTACCAGTGTAACCATCCGGGTTTGTTGTAAATCTATTCATATTTTATGTTTCTTCTTGAGTTAATTTTGGTAGTTTGTGTGTTTTTAGAAATTTGTCCATTACATTTAGATCTAATTTGTTCATATATATTTGTTCAGAGTATTCTCTTATAATCTTTTTTATTTCCATAAGGGTGGTGGTAATATCCCCATTTTCATTTCTGATTTTAGTAATCTGAATCTTCTCTCTCTTTCTCTTGGTCAGCCCAGCTAAAGGTTTGTCAATTTTGTTAATCTTTTAGAAGAACCAGTTCTTAGTGCCATTGATTTTATAGTTTTTTCTATTCTCCACTTCATATATCTTCTGTTCTTACCTTTACTTTTCTATCTTTCTGCTAGTTTTGGATTTAGTTTTCTTTTTCCATTCCTTGAGCTGTAATGTTAATCTTCTGCCTAGTTCCATCCATTACTGAAAATGGAGAATTGATGTCTCCAAGTATTGTTGTAGAATTGTCTATTCTCTCTTCATTTTTGTCAGTTTTTGTTTCGGGCATTTTGTCACTCTGTTGTTTTTAGTTGTATATATGTTTATAGTTGTTATATCATCCAATTAGACTGACCCTTTCATCATTATAAAATGTCCTTCCTTACCTCTAGGAACATTTTGTGTTTTAAAGTCTAATTTGTATGGTAGTAATGTAGCCACTCCAGCTTTCTTGAGGTTGCTATTTACATGATATATCTTCTTCTATTGTTTACTTTCAAACTATTTGTATCTTTGAATTTAAAATATGTCTCTTGTTGATAACATATAGTCACACTGTTATACTGTTTGTTTAATCCAGTGTGAAAATGTCTACCTTTTGATTGGCTTGTTAATTCATTTACATTTAATACTATTATTGACATAATTGGGTTTACACTTGCCATTTTCTTTTTTCTTTTTTTTTCATGTCTTTTTAATCCTCTATTCCTCCTTTACTGCTTTCTTTTGTATTAAGTAAATCTTCTCTAATGTAGTATTTTATTTTTAAATGACTTCTACATTATATTTTTGAGTTATTAGTTGTTGCTCCAGGGCTTACCATATACAGATTAATTTATCCAAATCAGCCCCAGATTTATACTAATTAAATTCCAGTGACATGTAGAAATATTACTCCTTTATACAGTTGATTATTACTCATGAATTCCATTTTTACAAATTCACCCACTTGCTAAAATTTATTTGTAACGCTAAAATCAATACATTTCTAGTTTTCTTCACTTGTTCCTGTGGATTCACGTTTTCATCTTAAGTCTTTTCTTGAGTGCAGTATAGCCATTCCTCCACCTACTTCTTGTGGTCTTATTGGCAATATATTACATGTCTATATGTTATAGTTCCAACAATACATTATATACATATTGTTTTGATTTTGAATCAGTTAAGACAGGAGAAGAAACAAGAATTTTCACTGTCTTTTATAATTACCGCATAACAAGTTACCAGTTGTTGTGTGTTGAATTTTGTCCCCTAAAAATATATGTTGAAACCCTAATCCCCATTAAGTCAGAATGTGACTTATTTGAAATGGAGTCACTGCAGATATAATTAGTTAAGTTATGGTCGTACTGGAGAAAGGTAGGCCCATCATCCAGTATGACTGGTATGTTTATAAGAAGAGGGAACTTTGGACACAGCTACAGACAAAGAGGGAAGACAGCCATGTGAAAATGGAGGCAGAGATTGGAATAATGCTGCCACAAGCCATGGAATGCCTGGAACTGATGCTGGGGTTCTTGTTCATGAAGCCGAAGAATGAGCTTAGCAAACAGGCAAGGTAGGAGAGCAAGGTACAGGCTTTTATTTAGAAATAAAGTGGAAGGACAGAGCTCCTGGCTAACACCAGGAGGGGACAAGGGAGTCCCGGGGTGGTGCATTGTCTAGGGGTTTTTATAGGCAAATGAGGATTTTTCCAGAACATGAAAAAAAGGCTTAGGGATGTGGACTTGTACCACTTGCCCTGCCCTCAAGGTGGGCTGGGTTCTTCTCTGCTTGCTAGGACTGTTTACAGTAAAGTCACGGGTTATGCTGTGATACCCTTCCCTATTTGTAAAACCACTCAATCATTCTAGGCCAAGTTGCTCCTGGCCTTTTGACTTTTAACTGACCTCACTGAAGATGTCTGTATTCTTAGTCTGGTAACTTGATCCAAGAGGATTAGTGTGACCTTGACTTTGCATAATGCTTAACAGTTTCAAAAGGGACTTCTTTGCCCATTGTTATATTGCTGACTGTAAATATCCCGCCCTGCTTTTTCCGGAGGCCCTCACCCTACTCTGACTACACCCATGGTCCCTGTCTCAGAACTACCAGAAACTGGAAGAGGCAAGGGAGGATCCTCCCCTAGACGGAGCATGGCCCTGCCAATACCTTGATTTCAGACGTCAAGCCTACAGAAATCTGAGACAATATATATATTTTAAAGCTAACCAGTTTCTGGTACTTTGTTATAGCAGCCCTAGGAAATGAATACACTAGATATCTTTTTTTTTCATTTCAGTTATTGTACTTTCCAATTCCATGATTTCCATTTGGTTCTTTTAAATAATTTCTCTTTATTGATATTCTTTATTGATGTGACATTGTTGTCAGATTTTAAAAATTTCTTTATTCATAATTTTGTTCAGTTCTTTGGACATTTATAATAGCTCCTTTGAAGTCATCCTTTTAAATCCGACATTTGGTTATTGTCACAGGTAGCTTCTGTTTCTTGATTTTTTTCTTCTGGTGTATGGATCATTCTTTCATGTTTCTTTGCATACCTTGTACTTTTTGTTGTAAACTGGACATTTTAGATAATATATTGTAGCAACTCTGGTTACTGGTCTTCCCACCCCTACCCCAGAGCTTGTTTGTTATTTGCGTGTTTGCTTATTAGTCACTGAGTGGATTATTTAGTAAAGTCTGTTTATGCCACGCTCCCAGTGTGAAGCCTGTTAGGTTGTTTCTCAGGGGACACAGCCCTCGGATGCCCACAGACATGCTGGGTTTTGGCAGGGATCTCTTTGACTCTCTCTTCCTCTGCCCCACCCAGCTGTTAATTCCACTATTGTCAACTGATTGTTCTATTGTTTTTCAATAATCCCGTAGGGTGCAAATTGTTCCACAAACTGATCCAATCAAACAGGGCTCCTTTGAAGGAACAGCTTCCTAGAACAGAGTCTGAAATTTCTTCTCATTCAAGAGGGCTCCTCTCAGCTGTCTATTGTTTCTCTCCAGTAAACTACCTTGTCTACAGTGTCTGCAATGAATCTATCATTCTCCTACCAACTGCCTTTTACTACACTTTCCTCTCTCATTTTGAGAGTGCACTGAGGCTTGAACTTCTCCACACTCTGTTGCAAATGACGTCCATTCCTTTGGGGAAGGATTCAGAGGTGGCAGTTCTATGGCCTGCTCCTCCCCCAGGGCAAAGTCTCTGGGCCACAGCTCTGGTGCCTGAGGTCAGGGAAAATGGCATGCTGTGAGTAACATCCCTTCTTTAAAAGCTGAATGTTCAGTGACGAGAAAGACAGCAGTTCTAGATCATCCTGGCTTGCCTCTCTTGGTGTGGTTACCCCTGCCTCACAAGCCAGAGATGGATGATCATGGCCGTAGTGTTCTCAGTGGCATGCACCTGAATTAGAGCCTTCTCCCTTGAGTGGGGGCTAAGTGAAAGAAGGGAATCCCTACCTTTCAGCCTCACACCTGGAAATTAGCCTCACCTAAAGGTAGCTGGGGCAGGATAAGAAATGCTGATGTCCTGCTACTCCAAGGAAAATATCCCTTAAACTAGGAGGTGAGGAAGAGGTAGCCCCGTGTTGTTAGCTGCAACAGTATGGTGTTGATGCTATGGTTCTTGTTTGCAGAGTCAAAGAATGAACTTAGCAAACACTCAAGGTAGGAGAGCCAGGGAGAGGCTTTTATTGAGAGATACAGTGAGAGGACAGACAGAGCTCCTGGCTCACACAAGGAGGGGACAAGAGAGCCCCTGATGGTGCATTGTCTAGGGGATTTATAGCCGGTTGAGGATTTTCAGGAATGTGGGTGTAAGTCTGGGGAGAGGAAATCCTGGGGCAAAATACCTCTAAAAACTGAAATCAGTCAAAGGGAGAAATAAAGTTTAAAACCTGTTTATTGCTTACAAATTGCAGTCCAGGGCCAGCTTTCTCCTCTGCTCCAGAAGAAGCAAGCAAGAAAGCCAGCCCCCTCCCCTTAACCTCTTACGTTCAGACATGCCCTCAGTTGCCCAGGTAATTACCCATTGATATGGAGATGAACTTCTCTCCACATATTGCTATGCAGATGTACTAAAGCCATGCGAGATATTCTGGAAATGTTACAATTTTACCCACAGTGGGTAAGGGCTAGGGGTGCAGACTTGTACCACCTGCCCTGCCCCCAAGGTGGGCTGGGTTGTTGTCTGTTTGCTAGGGCTGTTTACAGTGAAGTCACTGGTTATGCTGAGATACCATTCTTTATTTGTGGAACACTCAAACATTCCAGGCCAAGTTGCTCTTGGCCTTTTGAGCTTTAACTGATCTCACTGAAGATGTCTATATTTCTAGTCTGGTATCTTTACCCAGGGGAATAAGTGTGACCTTGACTTTGCATAATGCTTAACACAGAGTTTCGATGGGGAATTCTTTGCACATTGTTACTTTGTTCTGTCTGTAATTATCTTGCTTTGCTTTTTCCGGAGGCCCTCACCCTATTCTGTCTAAGCCCACGGTCCCTGTCTCAGTGTTTCCATCTCTGTGCACTGGGAGGAAGGAGGGAGGGAAGGAGTCTTGTTTTAAGTTCCACAGAGTCTCATTTTTCTCACTGAAATTTAGCAAATTTTCTTGGATCAATGTTTCTTTATTTGCTGTATGCCCATAAGACCATGTCCAGAGACTTTAAGTGTTTTTCTTTAAAAATAGACTTAATTTTTAGAGGACTTTTAAGGTCACAGCAAAATTGAGAGGAAGATACAGAGATTTCCCATATACCCTCTTGCCCCCTAACATGCATAGCCTCTCCCATTATGAGCATCTTGAACCAGAATGGGGCATTTATTACAATTGATGAGCCTACACTGACACCTCATAATCACCTCAAATCTACAGATTACAATAGGATTCACTCTTTCTGTACTTTCTGTGGGTTTGGACAAATGTACAGTGACATGAATCCATCACTGTAGTGTCCTTGAGAGTATTTTTACTGCCTTAAAAATCCTGTTGTCTTCCTATTCATCTTCTCCCCCTGCCTCATGCCCCCAACCCCTGGCAACCATTGATCTTTTTACAGTCTCCTTATAGTTGTGCCTTTCCAGAATGTCATATAGTTGGAATCATACAGTATATAGCCTGTTCAGATTGGCTTCTTCCAATGAGTAATATGCAGTTAAGGTCTTTTTGAGGCCTAGTTCATATCTTTCTAGTGCTGAATAATACTTCATCATCTGTCTGTACCACAGTTTATTTATCCATTCACCTACTGAAGAGCTTCTTGGTTGCTTCCAGGTTTTGGCAGTTATGAATAAAGCTGCTATAAACATCCATGTGCAGGTTTTTTTGGTGAACTTAAGTTTTCATCTCCTTTGGGTAAATACCAAGGTTTGTGACTGTTGGGTTGTATGGTTAAGAGTGTATTTAGTTTTGTAAAAAAACATCAACTATCCTCCAAAATGGCTGTATGATGTTGCATTTCTACCAGCAATGAATTTGGGTTCTTGTTGCTCCATGTTCTCACTAATATTTGGTGTTGTCAGTTGTAAGTCCGGGGAGAGGAAATCCGGGGGCAAAATACCTCTAAAAACCGAAATCAGCCAAAGGGAGAAATAAAGTTTAAAATCCATTGCTTGCTTACAAACTGTAGTCCAGGGCCTTCTCTCTTTCCTGCTCCAGCAGAAGCAAAACTGGCCTTCCCCTCACCTCTTGGGTACAGATAAGCCCTTCATGCCCAGGTAATTACCCACTGATATGGAGATGAACTTCTCTCACCCCTGAGGAATGATGCAAATGCACTAAAGCCATACTTCTCTCCACCTCTGAACACCTATTGATATGCAGATGTACTAAAGCCAGGGGAGATATTCTGGAAATGTTACAATTTTACCCACAGGCCACCCCTCCAGAAATCTCCCCTTACAATTTACTCCTTCCCCCTCTGCCGACTAATCTAATAACATACAATAACAACAGCAATAAAATCTTGATAATCCTCAAGCCAGAGGATTCAGCCTATGCAGATTAAGTAAATGTACTTTACAGCACAATCTCTCACTGTGGATAAAGTGGGGTTCCTATGGCCAGGATCCTCACTGAACTTAAATGTAACTGGCCTGTTGCTATGCTACCGGTTCCACACCTTTAGACAATAAGACATTATTGTGTTAATGTAAGGAGTTCCACCCAGTGCTCAGCCAGACACTGGGTGGCGGGGCTGCAAGGCTGTAGGAGAGCGGAGCAGAGGCTGGAGTGGTGGCAGTGCCGAGGACAGAGGCCTGGAGGACGGCTGTGTGGGACGGCTGTGCAGAGAGGCCCAGAGGACGTCTGTGCGGGATGGCTGTGCAGAGAGGCCCAGAGTCAGAGAGACTGGCTTGCTGCATCCGAAGCAGCAGTGATAACACAGAGTCGCTCTGAGTGAACAGGATTTTAGCGACTGACCTGCCACCTGGAAATAAAGTTGGGTATAACCTTTTCACCCCAAGAACCCTTTGCTGTAAATTTCTTTGGTCACAGTGAATCTATAGCGAACTTGCCTGGAGCTGAAACTCATTTGCAAGACACTCACTAAGCACAAAACATGTTTCCACACTTGTTTACTCATTCCTAACAACCATGCTAGATTGCTCACAAAACTTTTACCAAACATTAGACAAAGTCAGACCTCTCTTTAAGCATTTTTTTCTTGACAACAGCAACACGATCATGATAACTCTCAAGCCAGTGGATTCAGCTAGGCTCAAAGTCCCATGCAGATTAAGTCCAAAGCTCGTCCATTCTAGCCATCACGTGGCAGCTTCAGCCAAGGGGCGCATCCAGGACACAAGGACTGTAGAAGCAAATAACCATGATTTTGAGGGGCCACTTTGCTATTTTTCCAGGAATGCACAGGAGGCCAGCTTCGAGGCCTTTTCCCCAAGGTGCCAGAAGAGCCAGCCATCGCTAGTCCATGTGTTGAAATGTCCAGGGCCACGTCCATTTTACTCCTAATTTCTGCACTCATCCTTGCAACGCATGTCCGATAAAGTGGGTGCCTTGATCGCTCTCAATCACCGGTGACTGGCCATAGGCTGCAAAGAGATGCTCTAGGCCCCTCTTGGTGGTTTGCTGATCTGTACAACGTGCAGGGGACTCCTTCCAGGTTAGGCTGACTTCTTCAAAGGTCAATGGCAAGCCCCACTGATGGGCTACAGCCCACATTGTCTTTTACCCCACGCGCAACAAAAGCTAACGTAGCCATTGGGCCACATGAGAGGCGGAGTTTCCTTCTAGCCAGTGCACCTGGGCCAATGTGTCTGCTTCATTATTCCCTGGGGATGCCAAAGGCAAATGGCCAGTCACATGATATACGGTAGGTATCTATGCCACACCACTCCGTGGCCTTTGGGTCCAGTCTCTCACCCACCCCACGATGGGATAGGTGGTTATTTACCTTGGTTGGAGCTTTTCCTGCCATAGGCTCCATAGCCAGCAAGGCGTGGTACACAGCAGCCAGTTGCTTCTCTGTCAAGGTGGCCCGGACCTCTGCTCCTTTCCATAGTTGTGACCAGGCTCTGGCTGGCAGCAGGAGCAGCAGCAGTGGCAGAAGCCGTAGCCTTAGGTTTGGTGTCATGGGCCAGGGTTGGCCAGCAGTGGTGGTGGTGCCTCCATGACCACACGAGTGTACACACACATCCCTCAGTGTGAGTGCCACTTCTCCCCATCATTTCTAGGGGCGGCCCTCCCAAAGGTTGCACCCATTATGACAGATTTTGGGTTCAGGGGAATCCTGCCGATTGTGCCACATGTAAGTCCGGGTAGAGGAAATCCCAGGGCAAAATACCTCTAAAAATCGAAATCAGTCAAAGGGAGAAATAAAATTTAAAATCCATTTATTGCTTACAGTAATAAGCTCTGAACGCCTATTGATATGCAGGTGTACTAAAACCAGGCGAGATGTTCTGGAAATGTTACAATTTTACCCACATCAGTGTTCAGGATTTTGGCCATTCTCATAGGTGTGCAGTCGTATCTTTTTGTTTTAACTTGCTTTTCCGTGATGACATATGATGTGAAGCATCTGTTCATATGCTTATTTGCCAACTGTATATCTTCTTTGGTGAGGTTTCTGTTAAGGTGTTTGACCCATTTTTTAATTGGTTTGTTTTCTTGTTGAGTTTTAAGAATTCTTCATATATTTTGGATAACAGTCCTTTTGCAAATATTTTCTCTGTCTCTGTCTCTTCTCATTCTATTTACATTGTCTTTTGCAGAGCAGAAGTTTTTAATTTTGATGAAATCCAGCTTATCAATTATTTCCTTCATGAATCATGCCTTTGGTGCTTTATCTAAAAGTCATCACCATATTCAAGGTCATCCAGATTTTCTCCTATGTTATCTTATAGGGGTTTTAGAGTTTTGTGTTTGACATTGAGGTCCATAATCCATTTTGAGTTAATTTTTGTGAAGAGTGTAAGGTCTTGTCTAGATTCTTTTTTTTTTTGCATACGGACGTTCATTTGTCCCAGCACAATTTGTTGAAAAGACTTCTTTGCTCCATTGTATTGCCTTTGCTCCCTTGCCAAAGATCAGTTGACTATATTTATGTAGATCTATTTCTGGACTTCCTGTTTAGTCTGTGTAATCTCTAATTGATCTCTTTGTCTATTCTTTAATCAGTATCATGCTATCCTGATTACCATAGTGTTATAGGAAGTCTCCAAGCAGGGTAGTGTCAGTCCTTCAACTTTATTCTTCCCCTTCAATATTGAGTTGGTTATTGTGTCTTTTGCCTCTCCCTATAAACTTTAGAATCAGCTTGTTGATAGCCACAAAATATACTTGCTGGGATTTTGATTGGGATTGCACTGAATCTGTACATCAAATTGGGAAGAACTAACATCTTGACAATACTGTCTTCCTATCTATGAATATGGAATGTTTCTCCATTTATTTAGTTCTTCTTGGTTTCATTCATTAGAGTTTTATAGTTTTCCTCATATAGATCTTATACATTTATTATTAGATTTATGCCTAAGCATTTCATTTTGGGGGTGGCAAATGTAATAGGTATTGTACATTTAATTTCAAATTTCCCTTGTTCATTGCTAGTATATAGGAAGACAATTGAGTTTTGTGTGTTAACCCTGTGTTCTGTAATCTTCCTATAATTGTTTATTAGTTCCAGGAGGTTTTTTTGTCAAATCTTCTAGATTTACTACATAGACAATCATGTCATCTATGAACAAAGGCAGATTTAATAATTAATTCATATTATTTATTTATTTCCTTCCCAATTTGTATACCTTTTATTTCCTTTTCTTGTCTTACTTCACTAGCTAAAATTTCCAGTACAATGTTGAAAAAGAGTGGTG